>NW_026846588.1:106661495-106683829 GCF_025583915.1 Anolis sagrei ordinatus | reverse complement strand
CAATCAGAGACCATATGCAAATTTCCTTCTGTCATGCCCCGTTTCTGCCATGAACCCTCTTCTCCACAGGGGCTCCTATTGAAGCTGGCCAATCAGAGACCATATGCAAATAGCACCACAGCGGCAGCCAATCAGAACGCTGCCACATACACCGCCCTCCACAATTCCTCTGTCCGATACAAACACTCTTCTTTATTATATACTAGCTTGGGGACCCGGCGTTGCCCGGGGTATTAGAGAAAGTGGGTAATGGCGGTTCTGTATGCCAAGTTTGGTCTTTATTGGTCTTTGGATAACGGCTGCATTATTTTCAGGAAGTGAGTGAAGGTATTTGAAGTCCCATCATCCATGGGCCATCCTCCTACAAACAGCAGCAGGATATAGAGTGGGTCATGGGGGCTCTGTGTGCCAAGTTAGGTCTTTCTCAGTCATTAGATGAGGGTGGCAGTGGTGTCAGTAAGTGAGTGAAGGTATTGCAAGTCCCATCATCCAAAGTCCATCCCCTTTCAAATTGCAGCAGGATGTAGAGTGGATCATGGGGGCTCTGTGTGCTAAGTTTGGTCTAGATTGGTCATTAGAAGAGGGTTGCAGCAATCTTGGGAAGGGAGTGGAGGTACTTGAAGTCCCATCATCCATGGTCTGTCCTCCTCCAAACTGCACCAGGATGTAGAGGGGGTCATTGGAGCTCCATGTGCCAAGTTTAGTCTAGATTAGTCATTGGCGAGGGTCTCAGTGGTCTCAGGAAGTGAGCAAAGGTACTGCAAGTCCCATCATCCATCTCCAATTTTTTTCCAAACAACACCAGGACGTAACGTGGGTCATGAGAGGTCTATGTGCCAAGTTTGGTCTTGATCCATCATTGGATGAAGTTTGCAGAGGTCTCAGAAAGTGAGTGAAGGTACTGGAAGTTCCATCATCCATGGTCCACCCTTCTCCAAAACTGCAGCAGGATGTAGAGTGGGTCATGGGGGCTCTGTGTGCCAACTTTTGTCTTGATTGGTCATTAGATGAGTTTTGCAGCAGTCTTGGGGAGTGGAGGTACTTGAAGTCCCATCATCCATGGTCTGTCCTCCTCCAAACTGCACCAGGATGTTGAGTGGGTCATTAAAGCTCCATGTGCCAAGTTTAGTTTTGATTAGTCATTGGCGAGGGTCTCAGTGGTCTCAGGAAGTGAGTGAAGTGACTGCAAGTCCCATCATCCATTGTCAAATTCTTCCAAACCGCACCAGGATGTAGAGTGGGTCATGCTGGGTCTCTGTGTAAATTGTGATCCTGATCCATCATTGTTGGCAGTTGTAATGGTCTTAGGAAGGGAGTCCAGGTATTGCAAGTCCCATCGTCCATGGTGCATCCTCCTTCAAACTGCACCTGGATGTAGAGTGCGTCATGGAGACTCAGTGTGCCAAGTTTGGTCTTTATCGGTAATTGGATGAGCGTTGCAGTGGTCTCAGGAATTGGGCAAAAGTACTGCAAGTCCCATAATCCATGGTCTATCCCCAGCCAAACACACACCAGGACGTAAAGTGGGTCATGAGAGGTCTATGTGCCAAGTTTGGTCCTGATCAGACATTGGATGAGGTTAACAGCGGTCTCAGAATGTGAGTGGTGGTACTGCAAGTCCCATCATCCATGGTTCATACTCCTCCAAACTGCAGTAGGATGTCGAGTGGGTGATGGGGGCTCTGTGTGCCTATTTCGGTCTGTATTGGGAGTGTTCTGACCCAGCCCCCGGCCTTTCCTTTCTTCTCTTTGTCATCTCGGAATGTTGGATTTGAGGCTGGCCAATCAGAGACCATATGCAAATTTCCTTCTGTCATGCCCCGTTTCTGCCATGAACCCTCTTCTCCACCAGGGGCTCCTATTGAAGCTGCCCAATCAGAGACCATATGCAAATAGCACCACAGCGGCAGCCAATCAGAACGCTGCCACATACACCGCCCTCCCTCCACAATTCCTCTGTCCGATACAAACACTCTTCTTTATTATATACTAGCTTGGGGACCCGGCGTTGCCCGGGTTATTAGAGAAAGTGGGTAATGGCGGTTCTGTATGCCAAGTTTGGTCTTTATTGGTCTTTGGATAACGGCTGCATTATTTTCAGGAAGTGAGTGAAGGTACTTGAAGTCCCATCATCCATGGCCCATCCTCCTACAAACAGCAGCAGGATATAGAGTGGGTCATGGGGGCTCTGTGTGCCAAGTTTGGTATGTATCAGTCATTAGATGAGGGTGGCAGTGGTGTCAGTAAGTGAGTGAAGGTACTGCAAGTCCCATCATCCAAAGTCCATCCTCTTTCAAAGAGCAGCAGAATGTAGAGTGGATCATGGGGGCTCTGTGTGCCAAGTTTGGTCTTGATTGGTCATTAGAAGAGGGTTGCAGCAATCTTTGGAAGGGAATGGAGGTACTTGAAGTCCCATCATCCATGGTCTGTCCTCCTCCAAACTGCACCAGGATGTAGAGTGGGTCATTGGAGCTCCATGTGCCAAGTTTAGTCTTGATTAGTCATTGGCGAGGGTCTCAGTCGTCTCAGGAAGTGAGTGAAGTGACTGCAAGTCCCATCATCCATTGTCAAATTCTTCCAAACCGCACCAGGATGTAGAGTGGGTCATGCTGGGTCTCTGTGTAAATTGTGTTCCTGATCCATCATTGTTGGCAGTTGTAATGGTCTTAGGAAGGGAGTGCAGGTATTGCAAGTCCCATCGTCCATGGTGCATCCTCCTTCAAACTGCACCTGGATGTAGAGTGCGTCATGGAGACTCAGTGTGCCAAGTTTGGTCTTTATCGGTAATTGGATGAGCGTTGCTGTGGTCTCAGGAATGCGCAAAAGTACTGCAAGTCCCATAATCCATGGTCTATCCCCAGACAAACACACACCAGGATGTAAAGTGGGTCATGAGAGGTCTATGTGCCAAGTTTGGTCCTGATCAGACATTGGATGAGTTTAACAGCGGTCTCAGAATGTGAGTGATGGTACTGCAAGTCCCATCATCCAAAGTCCATCCTCCTCCAAACTGCAGCAGGATGTAGAGTGGGTCATGGGGGCTCTGTGTGCCAAGTTTGGTCTTGATCGGACATTAGATGAGGATTGCAGCAGTCTTGGGAAGGGAGTGGAGGTACTTGAAGTCCCATCATCCATGGTCTGTCCTCCTCAAAAGTGCACCAGGATGTAGAGTGGGTCATGGGGACTCTGTGTGCCAAGTTTGGTCTTGATCAGTCATTGGCGAGGGTTCAGTGGTCTGAAGCAATGGTACTGCAAGTCCCATAATCCACGGTCCATCCCCGGCCAAACCACACCAGGACGTAAAGTGGGTCATGAGAGGTCTATGTGCGAAGTTTGGTCCTGATCAGTCATTTGATAAGGTTAACAGCGGTCTCAGAATGTGAGTGGTGGTACTGCAAGTCCCATCATCCATGGTTCATACTCCTCCAAACTGCAGTAGGATGTCGAGTAGGTTATGGGGGCTCTGTGTGCCTATTTCGGGCTGTATTGGGAGTGTTCTGACCCAGCCCCCGGCCTTTCCTTTCCTCTCTTTCTCATCTCAGAATGTTGGATTTGAGGCTGGCCAATCAGAGACCATATGCAAATTTCCTTCTGTCATGCCCCGTTTCTGCCATGAACCCTCTTCTCCACCAGGGGCTCCTATTGAAGCTGGCCAATCAGAGACCATATGCAAATAGCACCACAGCGGCAGCCAATCAGAACGCTGCCACATACACCGCCCTCCACAATTCCTCTGTCCGATACAAACACTCTTCTTTATTATATATATAGATATAGATAGATATAGATATAGATATTATTATCATAGCACAGGAGACAAGGTGAAACTGTCTTCTGGCCCCCTCTTTCTTCCCTCTGGTCCAGAGCAGCAGTTGGTGCTGGGGGGAGGGGTAAATATATTTAACTATTCCAAACATAGTACAGTAGGCCCTTGTTATTTGCTGGGATTTGATTCTAGGACCTTCTAAGTCCTTTTTACATACAATGGTATAATAAAATGATGTCCTTTATATAAAACGGCAAAATCAAGCTTTGCTTTTTGGAGGAGAACATTTTGGAATATTTTCAAGCTATGGGTAGTGAAATCCCTGGAAGCAGAACCTAAGAATATGGAGAACTTACTGTATATGATTCAAAATAATATTTTACAGAGAAGAAAACCAGGGCTAGCATTTTCCTTGCCCAGATTCCCACAGCTCAGCCAATCAATCAAGCCCTCAGAACTTTCAAAAGCTCTACAGAAACAAAAACTGCAAATCTTATTTGTGTAGATTATATCTACATAAAACAGATGCTTGTGAGAATAGTGTGACCTCCCTAGAGCAATGCAGTATGTGAACTACTGTACACTGAAAAAGTTCAACCGCCTTTCTGATTCTTACAATTAGATTTGAGAGGGTGGCATCAGGAAGGTGATATGCAAACATTTCAATCTGCTCAGCAGTGGGATGCAAACCTGCAGTCTGGGAAGAGAAGAAGAAGGTTGAATTTTTCATCACAATTACAGTTTTCTAAAAGATTATGTATCAGCATGAAAAAATACAACCCAAACGTGCTGGAAAGATCGTGATCCACATGCTCACAACATATATAGCATTTACAGCCACCAACATGAGTGTAATTATCAAGAGAATCAGCTTGAAGACTGTATTTTATGTTTACAAATGTGACTGCATGATAAGAAATAGGCAGCAAGGATAGCTTTCATTGGGCAAGGACCTTATTTTCAGCTCACTGAAACTGCTAATGTATGTTCCACAAGTATTTTAAATTTCTGTCAAACAAGATTAATTTAGCAGCTTTTTCTTTAGTAAAGAGTTGGGAAAAAGTGGGTTGTTGTAGGTTTTTTCGGGCTATATGGCCATGTTCTAGAGGCATTCTCTCCTGACGTTTCCTGCATCTATGGCAAGCATCCTCAGAGGTAGTGAGGTCTGTTGGAACTAGGAAAATGGGTTTATATATCTGTGGAATGACCAGGGTGGGACAAAGAACTCTTGTCTGCTGGAGCTAGGTGTGAATGTTTCAACTGACCACCTTGATTAGCATTTGATGGCCTGGCAGTTGTTTGGTTTGGCTTGTTGGTGCCTGGGGCAATCTTTTGTTGAGAGGCGATTAGCTGTCCCTGATTGTTTCCTCTCTGCTGTTTTGCTGTTGTAATAGAGTTTTTTTAATTCTGGTAGCCAGATTTTGTTCATTTTCATGGTCTCTTCCTTTTCTGTTGAAATTGTCCACATGCTTGTGGATTTCAATGGCTTCTCTGTGTAGTCTGACATGGTGGTTGTGAGAGTGGTCCAGCATTTCTGTGTTCTCAAATAATATGCTGTGTCCAGGTTGGTTCATCAGGTGCTCTGCTATGGCTGACTTCTCTGGTTGAAGTAGTCTGCAGAGCCTTTCATTTTCCTTGATTCGTGTTTGGGCAATGCTGCGTTTGGTGGTCCCTATGTAGACTTGTCCACAGCTGCATGGTATACGGTAGACTCCTGCAGAAGTGAGAGGATCCCTCTTGTCCTTTGCTGAATGTAGCATTTTTGTGTATGTTTTCTTAGTGGGTCTGCAGATAGTTTGTAGGTTGTGTTACCTCATCAGCTTCCTATGCAGTCAGTGGTTCCCCTGATGTATGGCAGAACACTTTTCCTCTGGTGGATCTTTGTCTTGACTCTGGCTTGTTCTTGGTCTTGCAGCTCTTCTGATGTCTGAGGTGGAGTCTCCATTGGCCTGTAGAGAGCCAGTTTAGGTGGTTCAGTTCATCTTGGAGGAGGTGGGGTTCACAGATTCTTTCTGCACAATCTGCCAAGTTTTTAATGGTGCTTCTTTTTTTGACTTGGGTGATGGCTGGAGTTTTTATGTAGGTATCTATCTCTGTGTGTGGGTTTTCTGTAAACGGTGTGACCCAATTGTTGATCTGGTTTACAGATGACAAGGCAGTCTTCCTTCATTTTCTTTTTCCATGGTGAATTGGATGTTTGGGTGATGAACTGAACCACCTAAACTGGGCTCTAAGAAGGCACACCTAAAAACTGTCTGGCCGTCAAATGCTAATCAAGGTGGCCAGTTGAAACATTCATACCTTGCCCCAATCCACAAATATATAAACCATTTTCCTAATTCCAACAGACCTCACTACCTCTGAGGATGCTTGCCATATATGCAGGCGAAACATCAGGAGAAAATGCCTCTAGAACATGGCAATATAGCCTGAAAAAAACCTACAACAACCCAGTGATTCCGGCCATGAAAGCCATTGACAATACATATGAAACAGTCTTTTCCAGTTTGATGCTGCAGGTGCCCTAGTATCTAGGACGTAGACCAGGCCTGCCATCTGTGGCCTTCCAGGTGTTTGGGACTCCAACTCTCAAGAAGCCCTAGCCAGCTTGTCCAGTGGTCAGAAATTCTGGAGGATGAAGTCCAAAACATCCGGACAGCCGCAGGTTGTGTGGGCCTGGCCTAGGCAATACTACCCAGCCTTCAACACTATAGCAGATGGTCAGGGATGTAGTGTGTGTTTTAGTTGTGGAGGTCAGCAGGGCTTGATGAGTGCCCCAATCACCAAGGGTAATCAAAATGCATATCTGCAATGTCAGATTGTGACTTAGTAGTAGATCATCTCTCCTGCTTACAGGACTTCCCAAGTTCAGGCTCTGACATCTCCAGTAGGCAGAAATGGGAAACTCCGAAGCCTGGACTCAGGAAAACTGCTGTCAGTTGAAGGAGACAATTCTGTCCTAGATGAAAAGCTGGGCCAATCAGTAGAGCCCTAGGCTGAACACCTAATTATGAGGGATGATAGGAATTTAACTCCACAACAAAGTGGTTCACATCTGTAGTGGAAGGCAGTCCCTGATGTTACCTAAGTCAAGTTAATGTGATCTAACACAGCTCTATTTAAATAAATATTTATTATATTATATTTATTTAAATAGAGCTAAATAAATATTATAATATTTATTTTATAATATTTAAGATCCTACCAGTATGGGATCCACCGATTTACTCAAGATTTCCTTCAGCAAAGGAAGGTCATCTCGGTGCATAGTAGTAACTTCCCCCTCTTTGAAAACCGTGCTAAACCTTCCAGCTCGGCCTGAAATTTGTAGTGCTTGGGAAGTTGTAATTGTATCCATTTCTTTTTCACCCTTCTCATTCACAGTGGGCTTGACCAAGGAGTTAAAAATGATCCTTTTGATGCTCCTAGAACAAAAGCACAGAAGACTGATTGAAGAGAGAAAACTGCTATATATGTTACACCAGATCACAGGTCCTTCAGAAGACCCTACTCATGCCAGCCCAAATCACAATTAGAAGTCCAAATATAGGTTGGGGAAGGTGCTAGATGCCCAATGCTGAAAGCTCTCTACAACACTCTCAAGTGGTGAACATAATGTGATGTAGCAGCAAAAAAAGCCAATGGGATTTTGGCCTAGTGTCTAGATCAGTGTTTCTCAACCTTCTTAATGCCATGACTCCTTAATACAGTTCCTAATATTGTGGTGACCCCCAGTCATAAAATCATTTCCGCTGCTACTTCATATCTGTAATTTTTCTACTGTTATGAATCATAATGTAAATATCTGATATGCAGAATGTATTTTCATTCACTGGACCAAATTCGGCACAAATACCCGATATTGGTGGGGTTGGGGGACAGATTGATTTTATCATTTGGAAGGTGTAGTTGGTGGGATTTGTAGTTCGCCTACATTCAAAGATCATTCTGAACTCCACCAATAATAGTATTTAACCAAACTTCCCACACATAACCCCCATGACCAACAGAAAATACTGGAAGGGTTTGGGAGGCATTGACCTTGAGTTTAGGAGTTGTAGTTCACCAACACTGAGAGAGCACTGTGGACTCAAATAATGATGGACTCCATGACCAACAGAAAATTACTGGAAGGGTTGGGTGTGCAACAGAACTCAAAAACCGTTGGACGAATTGACACCAAATTTGGACACAAGACACGTAACAACCCAATGTATGTCCTTCACTCAAAAAAAATTGACTTTGTCATTTGGGAGTTGTAGTTGCTGGGATTTATATTTCCCCTACAATCAAAGAGCATTCTGAACTCCACCAATGATGGAATTGGACCAATCTTGGGACACAGGACTCCCATGAGCAACAGAAAATACGTGGCAGGGGACGGCTAGTAACATTTAATAAATCATTATACTTACAAATTGAGGCCCATCCCGATTGCATCTGTAGCAACCATGATTTTACATGGATCATCAGGATCATTGAACTTCTTTGCCTGGGTAAGTTTTGTACCTGAAATAACCACAAAAACAGGCTGTGTCCCAAATATAGATACAATTCTTTGGTTTTCCATTGGCTTGAAATGTAAGAATCACAACTTTTTTCGTTCCCATTCACAGTGGCATTTTCCAGTGGACTGCATTAAATATAGCCTCAAGAACTGCTCAAGACCATTTCAGGCACGCCAACTGCCCACTTCTTCTCTTCACTTCTGGTTTGAGAGAATTGGCCGTCTGCAAGGACGTAGCCCAGGGGATGACTGGGTGTTTGATGTTTTACCATCCTTGTGGGAGGCTTTTCTCTGTCAGCTGGAGCTGACAGAGGGAGCTTAACCTGCACTCCCTAGATTCGAACCTCTGATCTGTTGGTGAGCAGTCCTGCGGCACAAGGGTTTAACCCAGGGGTCCTCAAACTATGACCCGGGGGCCAGATACAGCCCTCCAAAGTCATTTACCCGGCCCTCGCTCAGGGTCAACCTAAGTCTGAAACAACTTGAAAGCACACAACAACAACAACAACCATCTTATCTCATCAGCCAAAAGCAAGCCCACACTTCCCAGTGAAATACTATTAACTTTATATTTGTTAAAATTGTTCGTCATTTTAATTATTGCATTGTTTTAGTGTTTTTTGAACTACAAATAAGATATGTGCAGTGTGCATAGGAATTCATTAATGTTTTTTTCAAATTATAATCTGGCCCTCCAACAGTTTGAGGGACTGTGACCTGGCCCTCTGTTTAAACAGTTTGTGGACCCCTGGTTTAAGCTCTCTCTGCTCATTATATTACACATTGGACACTTCTCAAGTGTCTAGGAAAGTGGTTCTCAACCTGTGGGTCCCCAGGTATTTTGGCCTACAACTCCCAGAAATCCCAGCTGCTAGGGGACGCACAGGTTAAGAACCACTGCCCTATTATGAATTAAGTGAGCAAAACTGATTTAAATGTTGTTTTTCACAAGACATGACAAGACAGATAGATACCTAACCCAAGACCAAATCACAGGAAATGTTACTATAGTAGTCGCAACAGTTTATTTCATACTAATTCAATAGCTAAAAACCAAGGATATACGAGAAAGTCCAAGCTATGTGTAAAATTCATCAATGGCAGTGCTCAGGCTGGGATCTGATCTCGCTCCAGACTATAATAATAATAATAAAACTTTATTTATACCCCGCCACCATCTCCCCAAGGGACTCGGAGCGGCTTACATGAGGCCAAGCCCAACAACACATCAATAAAACAAGAAAGCAATAAACAAAAACAATACAATTAATATAAATCACATATAAACATTAACACACAAGGATTTAAAAACCTATGGTATATGAGAAACAATAGTCTGTGTTTTGCGTATCCATGTCAGACCCTGGTAATGAATCCTAATGGGTACATCACAGGGCCCCCCCCCCCCCCCCCATGAACTCCTCCAAATGTATTTGAGAGTATTTACCAGGGGGCAGACTTCCATAAATGACGGCACATTCCAGGCCCCGTGCTTCAATCTGCCGACTCACTGAATAAATATCATTCTTATTGAAACAGACAATGCAGTCTCCAGGGCAAAGCTTATCTAGTGATTGGAGTGCTTCATCCAGCACCTTGATAGGGGTCAGTCTCTTGTAGTTTCTCACCTAGAGACAGACAGCAATTGTAACACAACTGTCATCAACAAAGAAATCTTTGAGAGCATCTAAGAAGCCATATTGGCACAACAAGGCCTTGAATGTGTGAAATAATGTCTGCTTCCTATACCAAAGTCTGAAAGTCCCCTGGATTTTAAACACAGCTTCCCAAACAGACGAAGGCAGGGAGGTCATATACAGACTTTGCAATAACTGACTTTCTAATCATGGTCACAGACTAATAATAATAATAATAATAATAATAATAATAATAATAATAATCTATTTATACCCCGCCACCATCTCCCCAAAGGGGACTCGGGGAGGCTAACATGAGGCCAAGCCCAAAAACAAACCAGCAAAGTTAGACACAAAACAACAGAAAAATTACATCACAACAAAATACAAAAAATAACAGAATTAAATAAACAGTGCAAAATAACATACCATATATACTCGAGTATAAGCCGATCCGAATATAAGCCAAGGGGCCTAATTTTACCACAAAAAACTGGAAAAACGTATTGACTCGAGTATAAGCCAAGGTTGAAAAATGTAGCTGCTACTGGTAATCGTCAGGAGGTTAAATGTTTTTGAGTATTTACACAAATTTAATTTAATTTAAGATAAGACTGCCCAACTCTGATTCAACCATTATTCTAACCTTCAATGTAAATGTGCTTACCTATTACCTATAATCTATATAAATAAAAATGTAATGTTCGTTCATGGGATTAACAGAACTCAAAAACCACTGGAATTGACACCAAATTTGGACACAAGACACCTAACAACCCAATGTATGTCCTTCACTCAAAAAAATGATTTTGTCATTTGGGAGTTGTAGTTGCTGGGATTTATAGTTCACCTACAATCAAAGAGCATTCTGAACCCCACCAACAATGGAATTGAACCAAATGTGGCACACAGGACTCCCATGACCAACAGAAAACACTAGAAGGGTTTGGTGGGCATTGACCTTGAGTTTGGGAGTTGTAGTTCACCTACATCCAGAGAGCACTTGGGCTCAAACAATGATGGATCTGGACCAAACTTGACACAAATATTCCATATGCCCAAATATGAACACAGATGGAGTTTGGAGGAAATAGACCTTGACATTTGGGATTTGTAGTTACTGGGATTTATAGTTCACTACAATTAAAGAGCATTCTGAAACCCACAAACGACAGAAATGGGGCAAACTTCCCACACAGAACACCCATGACCAACAGAAAATACTTAAGGCCATCCAGTCCAACTCTCTTCACCAGGGCAAGAACATGTAATCAAAGCCCGCCTGTGGTTTTTATAACTGCCTCTGGCTGTCTAATTACAGCCTGTTAATCAGGTCACGCCCACCACAAGGAAGCCCATCCACAGGAGGAAAGGGCAGGGTGAGTGACAGGAAGTCCAAGGGCTGGGATTGCAGGGTCAACCTGGAAAAGAGATCTGGCATAAAGGTCAAGTATCTTCATATTCTGACCCAGAGCTTCCCAGAGAGCTCCCAGCAGGGTGTTTTCAAGTTGTTTCCGACCTATGGCACAGCTATCACTGAGTTTTCTTGACAAGATTTGTTTGCAGGGTTTTTTTTCTTTTCCTTCCTCTGAAGCTGAGAGAATGTGACTTGTCCCACACAGGGTTTTTATGGTTAAATAGAGATTCAAATCCTGGCCTCCAGAGTCATAGTCAAATGCTCAAATCACTACACAATGATGGTTCTATGAGGGCAACATACCTGCATCCCCAAAAGCTGTATATTGGACATGATAAGGTTTTCCCCATCTAATCCAGAAGGGAACTTAAGAGTACAAATTAGGGGGCTGCCACTACAAAAAACACTAGTTACATGTAATATAGCTATGCTAATAAAAACACTAGTTACATGTAATATAGCTATAGCTTAGTGTACAAATTAGGGGGCTGCCACTACACTTAGAGTACAAATTAGGGGGCTGCCACTACACTTAGAGTACAAATTAGTGTGCCTTCCCGGAATAATGACCCATAGCACTTTGTCCTCCAAAGCACTTTACATTTCTTTAGGTCTGCTCGTATGCCCTTCCATAAACACCAGCATCACCTTCTGTGCATGTCACAGCATTATTTCCAATTTTAACCTAACATTTGGCCTTCCCACTGTTTTTAATTATGTGTTGTCTTATTGATAATGTTGTTTTTATTGTCTATGTGTTTTTAATTGCTTGTATTGTTGTTATTATTGCTTGTATTGTTGTGTTTGGGCTCGGCCTCATGTAAGCCGCACCGAGTCCCTTGGGGAGATGGTAGCGGGGTACAAATAAAGTGTTGTTGTTGTTATTATTATTATTATTATTATTATTATTATTATTATTATTATTAGGGGGCTGCCACTACACTTAGAGTACAAATTAGAGGGCTGCCATTACAAAAACAAAACAAAACCAATAGCTACATGTAATAAAGCTATGCTAATAAAAACACTAGTTACATGTAATATAGCTATAGCTTAGAGTACAAATTAGGGGGCTGCCACTACAAAAAAACACTAGTTACATGTAATATAGCTATAGCTTAGTGTACAAATTAGGGAGCTGCCACTACACCTAGAGTACAAAATAGGGGGCTGCCACTACACTTAGAGTACAAATTAGGGGGCTGCCAATACAAAAAAACAACAACACTAGCTACATGTAATATTATGCTAATAAAAACACTAGTTACATGTAATATAACTATAGCTTAGTGTACAAATTAGGGGGCTGCCACTACACTTCAAGAGTACAAATTAGGGGGCTGCCACTACAAAAAAACCACTAGCTACATGTAATACAGCTATGCTAATAAAAACACTAGTTACATGTAATATAGCTATAGCTTAGTGTACAAATTAGGGGGCTGCCACTACACTTAGAGTACAAATTAGGGGGCTGCCACTACAAAAAAAACTAGTTACATGTAATATAGCTATGCTAATAAAAACACTAGTTACATGTAATATAGCTATAGCTTAGTGTACAAATTAGGAGGGCTGCCACTACACTTAGAATACAAATTAGGGGGCTGCCACTACAAAAAAACAAAACAAAAAAAACACTAGTTACATGTAATATAGCTATAGCTTAGTGTACAAATTAGGGGGCTGCCACTACACTTAGAGTACAAATTAGGGGACTGCCACTACAAAAAAACAAAACACTAGCTACATGTAATATAGCTATGCTAATAAAAACACTAGTTACATGTAATATAGCTATAGCTTAGAGTACAAATTTGGGGGATGCCACTACAAAAAAACACTAGTTACATGTAATATATCTATGCTACAAAAAAACACTAGTTACATGTAATATAGCTATAGCTAATAAAACACAATTTGGGGAGGTTAGACCTTAAAAAAATAACTCCTAATATAAAAATAGTGATTTTAACAAACAAGAACTCATGACTATTTTAAATAAAAGCCAGCTGGAAGATGCACATATAAAAGCAAAGTTGTGAAACATACCTCCACCTCCTCCCCTGTAGTATACATGAGTTCCGTCACCAAATTAATAGCAGCAGCTTCACCGCAAACATGGATTTCTTCTGCACATAGTCCTGAATATATCCATACATACAGGGAAAAAAAGAATTTCAAAGCAATTCACCTGCAACATAAATAAATGTAATAAAACACAATCCTGACATAACTAGCACTGTCCTGCAAGTGTTGTCCAACAAAAACCTATAATTAGTACGACTCCTTTCAAAGTGGTGCATAGCGACTGGAGTTTCAGAGAAAATTAATACTCAGCATATTCATATCAGTATAATAGAACAGCTACGTAGTAAACATTTAAGGGAAGCCATACAAGCCTGTGCCTCTGGATAAGATGTTTTAGAAATAGCAAACACTTAAAAGACATACCCAGGAGAGCTCGCGTCCAGGCCCAACCTCGAGAAGGATCTTTAATCATCTGAATTTCATCCACCACAGCCACTTCATCTGGAAAAAAAAACAGACAGTGGGGCATGCAGTGAAAGCCATATAGAATATAAAGGCACAATGTAATGGTGATTCTTAGTATGAGCTCTTCAAAGTGGTGATTCATTTTAAAAGTGTTTCCATGTTTTGATTTTTCTAGATTGTCAATACATCATAATAAGTGCTTGGAAAAGTTGGGCATCCCTATTCTGAATGCCAAAATACTCCCAAAATCCAAAACTGTCCACATTGATGGCTAAAATAGTGACACTTTGCTTCCTGGTAGTTCAATGTATACAGACTTTATTTCATGGATAAAACTATTAACATATTATGAAATTATTTTCTGGGTATGTTTATAAGATATACATGAAAAATATATAATTGTTATTTTATTTTTAAACAATTTTTTTATTGTATAAAGGTGGTATACAGAATGGTTCAATGGGCGGCAGCCAGGTTGTTAACCGGGGCTCCTTACAGGGAGCAGTCAACCCTTCTGTTTAAGGAGCTCCACTGGCTGCCATTCATTTTCCGGACCCAATTAAAGGTGCAGGTTCTCACTTACAAAGCCCTGAACGGTTTGAGACCCGCCTACTTTCGTGACCACATCTCTGTATACGAACCTACATGATCTCTTCGATCATCTGGAGAGGCCCTGCTCACTCTCTCACCTGCATCGCAAGTGTGATTGGTGGGGACGAGAGAGAGGGCCTTTTCAGTGGTGGCCCCTCGACTCTGGAACTCACTTCCTAAAGATATCAGGCAGGCCCCAACCTTGGCAGTCTTTAAGAGGAGCTTGAAGACGTGGTTGTTCCAGTGTGCCTTCCCAGAATAATGATCCCATAGCACTTTGTCCTCCAAAGCACTTTATATTGTTTTAGGTCTGCTTGTATGTTTCCACAAACTGCCCCATCACTTTTTTCGCCCATGTCCAGCATTATTTTTAATTTTAATTACATTTGGCCTACCCATAGATTTTAAAGTGTGTTGTCCTATTGATAATGCTTATGTTATTGTTTTATTGTTTTGTTGTTTTTAAATTGCTTGTATTGTTGTTGTTATTGCTTGTATTGTTGTATTTTGGGCTCGGCCTCATGTAAGCCGCACCGAGTCCCTTGGGGAGATGGTAGCGGGGTATAAATAAAGTGTTGTTGTTATTATTATTATTATTAACGCAAAAGGAAATTCAAAAACGTAATATATATCTGTCCACCGAACCCACCCCCTTCCCCCACCCATGAATCACCACCCATTCACTCAGAGTGAAACTAAATAAAAAACTACCCTTATCTTTATATTAATACAGTCTGCTTTCAGCTTTCTTAAAATCTACATTTGTCTTCCTTTCTAAAGACTCAAATGCCTCCATTTTCTAAAAAAGTTTTCATTTGTTCCTCCCCGGTGTGTCTATTAGGTTTATTTTATGAAAGAATTAGTTAATGAGATGTAGAGATTTGTTGATACAGTTTTGTTGCTGCAGAATTAATTATAGCAAAATCATGGGAGGGGGAAAAGTTACTTATAAAGGACTGGAGAGGAAAATTATTAGACTATATTCTAATGACCAAGCTCTCCAAAGTATATAATTTTTCAGTTCTTGTGGGGTTTTTTGGGCTATATGGCCATGTTCTAGAGGCATTTCTCCTGACGTTTCGCCTGCATCTATGGCAAGCATCCTCAGAGGTGGACCTCACCTCTGAGGATGCTTGCCATAGATGCAGGCAAAACGTCAGGAGAGAATGCTTCTAGAACATGGCTATAGAACAGACCTCACTACCTCTGAGGATGCTTGCCATAGATGCAGGCGAGACGTCAGGAGAAATGCCTCTAGAACATGGCCATATAGCCCGAAAAAACCCACAAGAACTGAGTGATTCCAGCCATGAAAGCCTTCGACAATATTTCTTTGTTGTTATTCGCCATTAAGTTCATTACTCATACATATATGCAAATACAGAGCCCCCCCCCCGATGGTGCAGTGGGTGAAATCACTGAGCTGTTCAACTTGCTGACCAAAAGGTCAGTGGTTCAAATCCAGGGAGCAGGGTGAGCTCCCACTGTTAGCCCCAGCTCCTGCCAACCTAGCAGTTCGAAAACAAGCAAATGTGAGTAGATCAATAGGTACTGCTCTGATGCAAAAGAGTAAAGATCTTTTGGAAAGAGATACATACTCACGTACAAAAAATATTTCATATTAAATTCGGCATGAAACCGGAGTATTATTTATTACATCTACTGGACTTTGATCCAGGGAAAAATAATAAGTTACTATACTATTTGTCTGCCGCTGCAAGAACTATATTAGCTAGAAAGTGGAAAACCAAAGAACTCCCATCATTTGAATTCTGGATTCTTAAGATAAGGGGATATATGGACATGGATAACTTGGCGAATATGGTTTATGATCAGAATAAGAAGATAATAATTGATTGGCAACCGCTAAGGAAGTATCTTAAAGAAATCTATACAGATAGAGTAAAAGTGAAGGTGATCTTAGAATGCAACAAGAATGTAGGAAGCAAGAACTTTTTTTCATTTAACCCTGTGGACTATACTGGAAGTCAACCATTGTATGGAACACCACATGCCCACGCTTACCATTTCACTTCCTATCCCCATTCTCTGACACCCTTCATATTCAACTGTGTATTTCTCTTCCCCTTCCCTTCTGTATTATATATAATAATTAAGGAAAATTGTACAATAAAGATGATTAAAAAAAATAGGTACTGCTCTGTGGGGAGGTAATGCCGCTCCATGCAGTCATGCCGGCTACATGACCTTGGAGGTATCTATGGACAACACTAGCTCTTCGGCTTAGAAATGGAGATGAACACCAACCCCCAGAGTCGGACACGAGTAGACTTAATGCCAAGGGGAAACCTTTACCTTTACTATGAAAATACAGCCTTTGAAAAAAAATCTGAAATCCCAAACACTTCTAGTCCCAAGCATTTCAAATAAAGGATGCTCAACTTATATATTGTCGAAGGCTTTCATGGCCAGAAACACTGGGTTGTTGTAGGTTTTTTCAGGCTATATGGCCATGTTCTAGAGCAGTGGTTCTCAAACTGGGGTCCCCAGATGTTTTTGGCCTTCAACTCCCAGAAATCCTAATAGCTGGTAAACTGACTGGGATTTCTGGGAGTTGTAGGCCAAAAACAGCTGGGGACCCCAGGTTGAGAACCACTGTTCTAGAGGCATTCTCTCCTAAATGCATCTAGAACATGGCCATATAGCCCGAAAAACCTACAACTCAACTTATATACTCTCCCAAAGTTGGCATCTAGCAAACAAAGCCAGGAACGAGTTTTTAGTTAAAATATTCCCATTTAAAAAAAAAAAACAATTATGACTATGGTTCAAAATTCTTGAAAAACTTTTCAAAAATAAAAAGAGCATACATACAGGGTGTATTGACACTGCACATTTCAATGGTGCAAGCAACATGGGCAGCTGGCCGACCTTCGGGATCAACTGAGACACGTTCTTCTCCGGTCACCAAGTCACAGGGCACATTCTGCAAGGAAGAAAAAGGCAATGGATGCAAACAAAATGATGGTCAGAAAGTATCATCGATACTACACTTGAGAGATGTGAAAAGTAAAGTCCTAAATATAGTTGAAACACTCAAACCCTTAAGAATGTAGGTTCTAAAGCACATTTCCTTTAGATTCAATAGGTAATATCAAATTTGTTTCACTTCCATGGAAACTATCATAAATATGGGCTGATCTATCTCAATATTACCTATAGGGTGATAGATGAGGCTCTTCCCAGGGCTGACTGGGAAATGCCCCAAGAAAATTAGGAGTTTTCGGATATACTATTGAACTGTAGCCCTTCGAATTTTGGAAATAACTATCATATTGTGGATGAAAAATTACTGGAAGTTACATTTACAGAGACACATAAGATGGTAGATAAACACAGAGATATATAAAATGTTGCAAGGCTCGATTACTAGCAAAAGATAGTAAAAGCAGTCTAAGCTTCATTTCCTTCTTGCATTTTGGCTTAGTATTCTTTCTAAGGGAGAGGAAAAAAGCCCACGCAAAATTCTGCAATAGTGTGGGCCTTCAAGCAGCTCAGTTATTCCAAATTCCTTAAATTGAAACTATTACAGAACACGCAATAACAATTACAGATGTACACATTTTGATCCTTCATACAATCTAATCCATAATATTCTTAAAATCTATAATATTCTTATTCTTTATTTTTCCCTTTCTGCTCTCATCTCCTCTGACTTTTTTCCAATCTCCTACTTTTCTACAGTGTCAGATCTAGGGAAGTAATGCTACCCCTCTATTCCGCTTTGGTTAGACCACACCTGGAATATTGTGTTCAATTCTGGGCACCACAATTCAAGAGAGATATCGACAAGCTGGAATGTGTCCAGAGGAGGGACTAAAATGATCAAGGGTCTGGAGAACAAGCCCTATGAGGAGCGGCTTAAGGAGCTGGGCATGTTTAGCCTGAAGAAGAGAAGGCTGAGAGGAGATATGATAGCCATGTATAAATATGTGAGAGGAAGCCACAGGGAAGAGGGAGCAAGCTTGTTTTCTGCTTTCCTGGAGACTAGGACATGGAACAATGGCTTCAAACTACAAGAAAGGAGATTCCATCTGAACATGAGGAAGAACTTCCTGACTGTGAGAGCCGTTCAGCAGTGGAACTCTCTGCCCCAGAGTGTGGTGGAGGCTCCTTCTTTGGAAGCTTTTAAACAGAGGCTGGATGGCCATCTGTCAGGGGTGATTTGAATGCAATATTCCTGATTCTTGGCAGGGGGTTGGACTGGATGGCCCATGAGGTCTCTTCCAACTCTTTGATTCTATGATTCTACTTGCCTACTGTAAAACATAAATTATATGTTTTAGGGGTACCTATTTATACAATTATACAAATTGAATCCATTAACAGAACATGTAATAACAATTACAGAAATACACATTTCCATTCTTCATAAAATCTAGTACTGTACTCTTATTCATAAAATCCATAATATTCTTATTCTGTCTTATTTTTCTTTCTACTCTCATCTCCTCTGTCTTTTTTCCAATTTCTGTCCTACTTGTCCACAGTTAAAATATAAATCATAAACTTCTAGGGGTACCTATTTATACAGTTAAGAAAAAAATCATGCAAACTTGGCATTTTTATTTCACGTATCATCATCAGAGTACTTGCTATCATAGCATAAACTACAACATGGCGATAACAGCATTAAAATACATTGACATACTGACAGCATCATTACTCTTTTGGAAGATTTCATGTGCCAGAAGCTTTAAAGGGCCACAATAGATTCCCGATTTTGCTGCTAAATATCTCTGGATTGCATGATAGGTTTTTCCACTGTTCGTAGGGCCAGCATGGAACACAATTTTCCTCTGGATAGCCCTTGCTTCTGGATACCTAGAATACACAAACACAAAAAAGGGGGAGAAGGGCAGGGTATAAATACAGGAAATAGGAAATAAAAAACAACATACAAAAATGCAGTTGTAAGGCAGTCTAGATTCACTTTTGAATCAATCCCCCTTTCCTATTAGGTGGTACGTGTCATTTCACCCATTTTAAATACTAACCCTGATTTGTCTGAGTTGTTCACTGAGAAAGATTGTTATCAGCACGTTTCAGTTCACACTATGAAACAAGTCTCTATTGAAGGTGCAGAGCACATGGACAGAAATCCTATACACACGTTTGTTCTTGTGTTAGGAGTAACTTGAGATATTGCAAGTTGCTTCTGGTGTGAAAGAATTGGCCGTACGGCTGTTTGATGTTTTACCATTCTTGTGGGAGGCTTCTCTCATGTCCCCCATGGGAACTAGAGCTGACAGAGGGAGCTCAACCCGCTCTCCCCAGATTCAAACCGCTAACCTGTCAGTCAGCAATCCTGCCAGCACAAGGGTTTAACCCACTGCACCACTGGGGGATCCTATATCCACTGACTTGGGGAAATATCTAAGGAAACAGGAACAAACTTAGTTAGTCCCAAGTAAAAATATGATAGAGTGGTAGTGCAATGCTGAAAATGTATTCAAAATGTGACTGAAACCTAATAAACGACTAATGTAGCTTTATATTATTTTAGACCATGTGATCCAATAACTAGGAAGCAAATCTACATAACCTAAACTGTCAAGTAATGAATAAAGCATAAGTCACTAATGTTAAACCACACAGAAGCTGGCACCCTGTTGCATAACCCTGTTAGGGGGTTATGATGACACAGATCCAACTTATACCATCATAACCCACTTATGTAGTTACTGCAAAGATCAGAATTCTGTTCTCCTCAAAGCATCTCTTTTTCCATTGAATTTGCCCCATGGACAGTTCCTATCCCTATTGGTAGAGGAAGGAGCAGCAGAGATTAGTCCAGCTACATTCCTATATCTGGGAGATGAAGAAATGGGAATATCTGTTGTGGCTCAGTCTGAGTCTGACACTGAACTGTGTGGCCCTTCTGAGCCTGAGCATGATTTTAGGCAGGATGACGCGGAGACATGATGGGTTGCAGATTTCTGTACATGCTCCAGGCGGGGCTGATAGTGTGCCTTCTGAAGAAGAAACAGCAAGCCTGTTTCCCGAGGAAAGGAATGTGTCTTTAGATAGAGACAGTGAAATCCCACAAGTGCAGCTGGAGACTCCTTTCTGGTTCTCAGAGTGATCCGGCCCAGCTGGGCCGAGATAAGGAGTTTGAAGATAGTGAATTAATGAGCAGACAGGATTGTTTGCAATTAAGAGTCCGCCGAAGCACATGCCTTGCTAGCAAGAGGGAAGCCAAAGGTCAACGTAATGCTTTTATGTTTGGGAGGGTTATTTAATGGTGTAACTGACAGACATTTGTAGTCAGTTCAATGTTACTTCTTTCCCCATTAACTGCTGTGGAATAGCCTCAGCTTTTGTGGACCATTTCTGGCTTATTGAAGACTGGGTTTCTGTTCCTGATTTTACCTGTTTGTCATGGACTCTTGTTTGATCATTGCTAAGGGATTATGCTTCATGTTTTTGCCTGTGGATCCTGGAAACCTTGCCTTTGCTTTTAAGACTCTATTTTGCCTTTGGAACTTCTGCAGCTTTATTTCTCTGTTTTGATTTTGCTTTTTCTCAATAAACTATAAAACTACAGCCTTGGTGTGTGTTGGTGTCTTGAGCAAGGTGAAAACTACCCTGAGTTGTGACAATATCTATGAAAAAGATGATTTAAATTTTCAATAGCTGTCTCTATTAGAGAAATATGTATAAAATGTTCTATAGATGTTACATAACATCAGAGATGTTAGTTAAAATGGATAAATTTCATTGAGTGTAATGTTGGAGATGTAAGACACAGAATTGCATCTATGGGGGTCATGTAGGATGGAGCAACAACAATATTTTTATTTGTATCCCGCTTTTTTCCTACAAAGGGACCCAAAGTATTTTACAACATATCAAAAGCAAAACAATTAGCAAATATTACACATACAAGATGTTTGGAAAAGTGTGGTTAAGGAAACAAACAAAATGACTGTGTTGTCGAAGGCTTTCATGGCTAGAATCACTGGGTTGCTGTGGGTTTTACGGGCTGTTTGGCCATGAGAGAATGCCATACAGATGTAAGGACAGGTGTAAGGCAACTAGGCAAGATCCTGAAGTGCACAAACATATAATTTAGTACAATTTAGTAATATTAAATACTAATATTGTATTATGCTAAAAATATAATATATTTTATGTATATATATCTTGTAAGCCACTCTGAGTCCCCTTCGGGCTGAGAAGGGCGGCATATAAATGTCGTAAATAAATAAATAAATAAATAAATAATAGAATTAAAAAATTGGGATTGTCCATGCCATCATTGTCCTTATTTATGTGTGGTTGTGAAAGCTGGATAGTGAAGACAGTGGATGGGAAAAGAATCAATTCAATGGAAATGTGGTACTGGAGAGCAGTTCTATGGATAATGTGGACTGCTAAAATTGACAAATTAATGTGTCGTAAAGCAAACCAAGCCTAAACTCTCCCTAGAAGCCAAAATGGCTAAACTAACTGTCATGTTTGTCATGAGAAGACATAACTCAGTAGAAAAAATTATAAAGTCTGGGAAGTAGGAAAAAATGAAGACCACATTCCAGATGGAGAGGCTCAATCAAGAAAACCACATCCTGTGTCTGCAAGACCTGAGCAGAGCTTTTGATAATATGGAGACTCTGAGGTCTCTCATTCATAGGGTTGCCATAAGTCAAAGCAATTTAATGGCAATTAACAATAGTATATAGTTACAAAGTGGAAAATGTGTTAGTGATTTTAAAAAGCTAACCAGTTGGGTGGCAATCTTAAGTCACTGATTTTACGCAGATCATCCATGCACTCCAACATAGGAAAGATCTGCTTAGCATGTCTCATGAAAAATGGAAATAGGTCATCGACATGGCCTGCAGGAGGAAAAGAGAGAGAAAGGATAAAACAAACTTAAAATAATTTATTAGCAAAAAC
>NW_026846588.1:106612217-106648470 GCF_025583915.1 Anolis sagrei ordinatus | reverse complement strand
CCTCCCATGCGCCTGCTCAGTCTCTCTCTCTCTCTCTCCTTGGCGCACACACAGGCAGGCAGTGCCCTGACACACAGGACTCAGACATGGCTATAAATACAGCCGTGGGGTGTCCAGATGACGAGTGTGGCTTGGAACGTATTCAATGTCTCCGCTGCGAGGCTATAAAGAGATTGGTGCCCAACGTGAAGGGAGAGGAACTGGATTGCTTAAGCCCTCGCTAATGAAAACAACTTGCCCTTTCGCCCTGCGCCCAAGCTGGACAACATTTGAGGAATGGAGATTAAGGCACGCACTGCTCCTGCGAGTGATACACTGAGCGAGAGAGAGAGGGAACCACGCGCATGGTTGAACTCAAGGCTAGCCTTGACTTCTCTTTCATAGAATCATAGAATCAAAGAGTTGGAAGAGACCTCCTGGGCCATCCAGTCCAACCCCATTCTGCCAATATTGCATTCAAATCACCCCTGACAGATGGCCACCCAACCTCTGTTTAAAAGCTTCCAAAGAAGGAGCCTCCACCACACTCCGGGGCAGAGAGTTCCACTGCTGAACGGCTCTCACAGTCAGGAAGTTCTTCCTCATGTTCAGATGGAATCTCCTTTCTTGTAGTTTGAAGCCATTGTTCCATTGCGTCCTAGTCTCCAGGGAAGCAGAAAACAAGCTTGTCACTGAACATCGAGAAAACCAAAGTGCTCTTCCAGCAGTCACCAGCCAATCCCTCTCCAATGCCAGAGATACAGCTTAATGGTGTAACATTAGAAAATGTGGACCATTTCCGCTCCCTTGGCAGCCACCTCTCCACCAAAGTCAACATTGACACTGAAATACAACACCGCCTGAGCTCTGCGAGTGCAGCATTCTTCCGAATGAAGCAGAGAGTGTTTGAGGAATGGCACAAAACACAGCATTTTCCCGAATGAAGCAGAGAGTGTTTGAGGACCGGGACATCCGTAGGGATACCAAGGTGTTTGTCTATAAAGCTATTGTCCTCCCAACCCTGCTCTATGCCTGCGAAACGTGGACTGTCTACAGACGTCACATGCAACTCCTGGAACGATTCCATCAGCGCTGCCTCCGGAAAATCCTGCAAATCTCTTGGGAAGACAGGCGGGGAAATGTCAGCGTGCTGGAAGAAGCAAAGACCACCAGCATTGAAGCGATGGTCCTCCGCCATCAACTCCGCTGGACCGGCCACGTTGTCCGGATGCCCGACCACCGTCTCCCAAAGCAGTTGCTCTACTCTGAACTCAAGAATGGAAAATGGAATGTTGGTGGACAGGAAAAGAGATTTAAAGATGGCCTCAAAGCCAACCTTAAAAACTCTGGCATAGACACTGAGAACTGGGAAGCCCTGGCCCTTGAGCGCTCCAGCTGGAGGTCAGCTGTGACCAGCAGTGCTGCAGAATTCGAGGAGGCACGAGTGGAGGGTGAAAGAGAGAAACGTGCCAGGAGGAAGGCGCGTCAAGCCAACCCCGACCGGGACCGCCTTCCACCTGGAAACCAATGCCTTCACTGTGGGAGAAGATGCGGGTCAAGAATAGGGCTCCACAGCCACCTACGAATCCACAAGGAAACCCATCATGGAAGACCATCTTACTCGTCCAACGAGGGATCGCCTAAGTAAGTAAGTAGTTTCCAGGGAAGCAGAAAGGAAGCTTGCTCCCTCCTCCTCCCTGTGGCTTCCTCTCACATATTTATACATGGCTATCATATCTCCTCTCAGCCTTCTCTTCTTCAGGCTAAACATGGCCAGCTCCTTAAGCCGCTCCTCATAGGGCTTGTTCTCCAGACCCTTGATCATTTTAGTCGCCCTCCTCTGGACCAGACCGCCTTGTTGCCTCTTCTACCTTCTGGACCATGAAATTGTCTGCAAGGCAAGCGAGGAATTTGTTGGACTTTGTACTCTTGGCCGAGTTTGTTTTCCAGCAAATATCGGGATAGTTGAAATCGCCCATGACTACTACATCTCTTCTCTGTGCCTGTTTGGTCAATTGTTGGCAGAAGACTTCATCAAGTTCTTCCTCCTGGCTTGGAGGTCTGTAGTAGATGCCTACAATGACATCTTTTTGAGTCCCAGTTCCCATGCTTTCAAGCTGGTTTCCTGATTGCTGTCTTGCATCTCTTCTGCAGCATAACAGTTTTTGACATTTAAGGCTACTCCGCCTCCTCTCCCCTTTGTTTGGTTTCTGTGAAAGAGGTTATAGCCCTCGACGTCTACATTCCAGCGATAGGAGTCATCCCACCAGGTTTCAGTGATGCCTATGATATCATATTTGTGGTGTTGTGCTAAAAGTTGGAGTTCGTCATGTTTATTTCCCATGCTCTGTGCATTAGTGTAAAGACATGTGAGCCCCTGAGATCTTCCCCTGAGCTGTTTAATTGGGATTATTGTGCTTTTGGTACTTGGTCCTCGTTGTGTTTGTGCAGCCCTCCATTTAGCCTTCTGGTGGTTCCCTGACATTGTGGGTAAAGTAGTGTTCGCAAGGCCGTTGTCCCCCTCCCATGTTGTGTGTTCCATTGTCACTAGATTAGGATTGGAGTGTCGGAAGCCACACAGAGACCTTCTGCCCCTCACTTACTCCCAGCCTCACCTGCCCCATGGCTCTGTTTTGAAAGTAAATACTAGGGGTGAGCAATTTTTTTGTTAGTCATCAGAAGTCGAATCAAATTTGTTAAATTCGTACTTCCGAGGTGATATCTGACACATGGGCATGGTCTGCGTCAAAAACTTAAGAATCAAAACTCAACCAATGCTTTTGCATTTGAATTTTGTAAACTTCGGAGGCAATTTCATCTTCAGCGCAAGGAAGAAAAGCAAAGCCAAAAAGGCTGCCTTTCCTTTTTCAGTGAATGGCCTCTCGTCATGAGGAGAAAGGAAGCAGAGTTCGCTGGGAAAGTTTTTAGTCATCATAAATCGTATCAAATTCATTAAATTCGTACTTACCATGTGATACCTGACGTGCCGACATGGCCCGCGCCAAAACATAAGAACCAAATCTCACCCAATACTTTTTCGTTTGCAGTTTGTAAACCTCGGAAGTCTCCCAAAGTTAATTTCATGTTCAGCGCAAGGAAGCAAAGCAAAGCCAAAAAGGCCGCCTTTCCTCTTTAAATGAATGGCTTCTCACCATGAGTAGAGAAGAAGCAGAGTTTGCTGGGAAAGAGACAGAGAAAGCACAGAACTCTAGGAAATGTAGTTTCTATGAATGGCCTCTCGCCACAAGAGAAGGGAAGCAGAAGATAGGAAGCAGAGTTTTTAACTGCATTGTTGGGCCTAGTCTCATGTTAGCCGTCCCAAGTCCCTTCAGGGAGATGGAAGAGGGGTATAAAAATAAAGTAGTAGTAGTAGTTGTTGTTATTATCTGATACACATCAAGATGAGTCCACAGCAAACAAGATTATTTTACTGGCTGTTGTACTGGATCACACATTGGTAATTTTGTCAGTGCCGATTGTGTTTAAGTGCAGGCCACTTGAGGCACTGCACCTGATCACCACTGGGACCCTTTGACTGGCTTGTGCCAGAGTCTTTGCAGTTCGATCGTTAAATCCTCATATCGTGCCAGCTTTTCCAGTTGTTTCTCTGCAATCCTGCTGTTGCCTGGGATTGCGACATCAACAATCCATACTTTGTTTTGTGAGAGGTGGAGATGCCCACCTTTCCTGAAGGTAGGTGCAAAAACAAAGGAGGGAGCAGAGGTGGGAGATATCTCCAGCCGGAGGGTCTCTCTCTCTCTCTCTCTCTCTCGGTCCCAACGGCTGAAGAGAAAGTCAGGAGAAGAGGCGACTTTTGGTGCGCACGCTGGGGTCTTCAGACACACCTCTGGACCCGAAGCGGGCCAGACGTGGCAGCTCCGCCCGTTGGCCCACTTGCTGATTGGGGAGAGGAGAGGAGGCGGGTGGAGTGCCGGGGGATCGGGAAAGGGAGCCGGTCATGGGGAAGGGATCGAACGCGGAGAACGATTGAGCGCTGGCTCTGCTTGCGTACCCGGTGACCGGGTGGAGCAGGAACGCGAGGGGCTAGGCGAGGCTCAAGGGCCCGGCCCCTTTGGGAAGAGGATCGCCTGGCAGCGAGGCAAGAAAGCCGAGGCTCCCCCCGGACTGACTGCTAGGGCTGTTGTGAGCTGAGGGGGCGCTCCTCAAGTGGCGCTCAAGGGGCATTTACAGAGGTGTCTCTGCACCCCTGGCAAAAAAAGTGTTCTGCGACCGCTTACTTCGCGTAATGGACGAGCCGCCCCTGCTGATGACGAAGCTAATGGAGCTTTGAAAGCTTAATTAATGTATCTTATGCCCAATAATGCGATGGACGTTTTGTGAATTTGGGATGATTTCTACGTAAAATACAGAAATAGAGATATGTCTAGGCACAGTGGAACCAGAGCATGCCACGTCTATATGCCATGTCAACATCTCTTCCTTGTTCCTTCTGAGCTTAGCCACAGTCTTCTGGGTTGCTAGAGGGAGTCCGATTGCCGTAACAGGATGGTTGACATTGTGTTAGGCAGCTAATGATGTTGTAAATCAGACTTACAACCTTGCAACCGCATTGCCTTCACATTTAATATCACAGCAGCATTGTCACGATCACAAATGTCTGTAATGCCCTTGAAGAGTTTGGTGCAAACTGATTGTATAATCCCAGAAAATAAATTCTAATGTAAACTGGAATCCAAATATTATTTCATAATATTCAAGGGTCCCATTTCCTTATTTGCTCATTAGGAGCTACTTTCAAATTTCAGAAATAATCCCAGATATACAACAATGAGCCACATGTGTCTGCTTGGACAGGCAATGCCAGACTACTCACAGAAACTAAATCCCCCTTTCTAAATTAATGCCTT
Organism: Anolis sagrei ordinatus; assembly: GCF_025583915.1. Taxonomy (NCBI): domain Eukaryota; kingdom Metazoa; phylum Chordata; class Lepidosauria; order Squamata; family Anolidae; genus Anolis; species Anolis sagrei. The sequence continues at coordinate 106,643,623 of NW_026846588.1, read as the reverse complement.
GGAAGAATGCAGAGCTCTTAATCTAGTTCACATGCAGTGTGAAGGTAACATTGCATTGGGTCTGAAGTGGAGGAATGCAATTAACTTGAGTTTTACATATACTGTATATTGCTTCCCCTTGTATTATCTTTTCGGTTCCTTCTGAATCCTTTTAAGAAAAAAAATTCTTGTAATGTTAAGTAGTGTAATGTTAAGAAACAAAAAAGAGAGATGTACTTATTGAGGAACTTGTATCTCGGCAAGTACAGAGATGTATTTCTTGAGGAACTCTGAATTATTATTTTTTGGTAGGAATTTTTGAGATGGGGTTGTTCTTTGATAAGCTCTTTTGATCTAATATTCTTCACTGTTCTATGTGTAAACTTAGGGCCAACAACATATATCAGTGTTTGGTCCTGATATTGCAACTTCTGCTTCTTTACTTACTTAGGCGGACCCTTGTTCTCTGAGTATGATGGCCTTCCAAGTGTAGTATCTTGGTGGTGGGGTACATAGGTGACTGTGGAGCCCTATTCTTGAGCTGGATGTTCTCCCACCATGAGGGCATTGGTTTTCAGGTGGAAGGCGGTCCTGGTCAGGGTTGGCTTGACGCATCTTCCTCTTGGCACATTTCTCTCTTTCGCCCTCCATTTGTGCCTCTTCAAATTCTACAGCACTGCTGGTCACAGCTGACCTCTAGTTAGAGCACTCAAGGGTCAGGACTTCCCTGTTCTCACCACAGTTTTTAAGGTTAGCTTTCAGCCCAACTTTAAATCTCTTTTCCTGTTCACCAACATTACGTTTTCCGTTCTTGAGTTGGGAGTATAGTAACTGCTTTGGAAGACAGTGATCGGGCATTTGGACAGCATGGCCAGTCCAGCAGAGCTGATGGCATAGAAGCATTGCTTCAGTGCTTGTGGTCTTTGCTTCTTCCAGCATGCTGACATTTGTCCACCTGTCTTCCCAAGAGATTTTTAGGATTTTTCAGAGGCAATGCTGATGGAATCATTCCAGTAGTTGAGTGTGACCTTTGTAGATAGTCCACGTTTCGCAGGTGTATAGCAGGGTTGGAAGGACAATAGCTTTATAAACAAGCACCTTGGTCTCCCTACGGATGTCCCAATCCTCGAACACTCTCTGGTTCATTTGGAAAAATTTTGCACTCACAGAGCTCAGGCGGTGCTGCATTTTAGTATCAATGTTTACTTTTGGTTCATTCAGTAGATGATGCATCAGTAGTTGATGCATCACTACCAATACAATAATACATCATAGAATCATAGAATCAAAGAGTTGGAAGAGACCTCATGGGCCATCCAGTCCAACCCCCTGCCAAGAAGCAGGAATATTGCATTCAAATCACCCCTGACAGATGGCCATCCAGCCCCTGTCAATGTATTGTTGTTGTTGTGTGTGAAAGGTCCAATGTATTTTCTATTTAAGTTAACATTTAACAGTCTTATTTAATGGAAAATTTATAATTTGAGCCCCATCGAATTATACTAACAGAAAATAATTTAAGGCCTAACACCCTAAAGACACAAAATGCCATCAGATCTTGGAAATCAAACTGAGTCAAGTCTCGGTACTTGGATGAGAGACTGATAACAAATACTAGATGTTATAAGAATATATTTTAGAGGAAAGAACTGGTAAAAACTGGTAAAATCATCTGTGAGTATTCTTGCTTAAGAAACCTCTAGGCAATGAATGGGGTCAACAGAAGTCTACCTGTTTACTTATCAGTAATTGTTTAATTCATTACATTGTTAGATTTTAAAACAGCATTTTCAAGTACTAAAATGAGCAATAATTAAAGTGCTAAGCAAAGTTATGTCACTGTTTTAAATCTCAAAAAAATATTATTGTAACATCACAGTAAATTGGTGTAATGTTGTCTATCCTGTCAGGTCAAGTAGTGAGAAACCTTTTTCCGTATTTATTTATTTATTTATTTATTTATTTACAGCTTTTATATTCCGCCCTTCTCACCCTGCAGGGGACTCAGGGTGGATTACAGTGTACACATATATGGCAAACATTCAATGCCAATTTTTGACATACAAACATATACAGACATACACAGAGGCTATTTAACTTTTTCTGGCCACCAGGGGAACTGTCGCTTTCATCGTCCATCTGCGACGCTGATGAAGCACTTCCGCATTCCCCGCATGCTTCCCTGCTGGAATGCTTTGCTGGAGTCTTCTTTATGGCCTCATAAATCAGTTAATTTAGCCTCCCCACACTTTAAGGTGGTACCTAATTTTCCTACTTGACAGATGCAACTGTCTTTCGGGTTGCAAAGGTCGACAACAGGCTACACAATTGGTTGGAAACCCACTCCAACCCGGGCTGGCTTCGAACTCATGACCTTTTGGTCAGAGTGATCTTAATGCAGCTGACACTCAGCCAGCTGTGCCACAATCCCGGTGCCAATCCATACTTCCACATGTGATCAGAATGCTAAGTAAGGAAAAAGGGGGTCAGATGAATTTTGGTGAAACTAGTGTAGCAAGTGGGTTGTACGTATCTAGAAAGCATTCATTACAACTTGGCAAATCTTCCCTTTTTCCAGCCATGATATTCATGGCTTCTTAAGGGAAGCTTGAAGCACAGGTGTCGGCAGTGCCGGGAGAACCTTCGCACCATTAAAACTCATGCGCCAACTGCGACCATACCTCGTGAAGTCTGACTTGACCATGGTGGTCCATGCCTTAGTTACCTCTAGACTGGATTATTGCAATGCACTCTACGTGGGGCTACCCTTGAAGACGGCCCGGAAATTACAACTTGTCAAACGGTCGGCAGCCAGATTAATAACAGGGGTTCAAGGAGCTCCATTGGCTACCGTTCATCTTCCGGTCCCAATTCAAGGTACAGGTTCTTACCTATAAAGCCCTAAATAATTTGGGACCTGCCTACCTTCGTGATCATATCTCTCTCCATGAACCAGCCCAAACTCCTTGATTTTCAGGAGAGGCCCTCCTTTCACCCTTGCCAGTTTCTCAGGCTCACCTTGTGGGTACAAGGGAGAGAGCCTTTTCCTCTGTGGCCCCTCGACTCTGGAACTCATTACCCAGAGAGATTAGGAAAGCCCCTACTTTTATAAACCTTTAAAAAGAGTCTCAAGACCTGGCTCTGCCGTTGTGCTTTCGGAGAGTAGTCACATAATCTTATGCTATTGCTCCCTCAACGTTCTTGTCCTAGGAGTACACCCCCCTTGTACAAAGGTTTGTTTATTTCCCTGTCTCTATATGAGTTCTCCCTTACAAATAGTTCTGCCCCTTTATCTTACTCTGAGTTTTTAAATCATTTTATGTACATGTGGCCAGCTCACTGTCATTATGTTTGGTTTACTGTTTTTTTTTAAAAAAATTATTTTATTTATTTACAGCATTTATATTCTGCCCTTCTCACCCCGCAGGGGACTCAGGGCAGATTACAGTGTACACATTAATGGCAAACATTCAATGCCAATTTGACATACAATGTATACAGACATATACAGAGGCTATTTAACTTTTTCTGGCCGCCAGGGGAGCTGTCGCTTTCATCGTCCATCTGCGACACTGATGAAGTACTTCCGCATTCCCCGCATGCTTCTTGCTGGAGTGCTTTGCTGGAGTCTCTTTTATGGCCTCATAAATTAGTTAATTTAGCCTCCCCACACTTTAAGGTGGTACCTAATTTTCCTACTTGACAAATGCAACTGTCTTTTGGGTTGCAAAGGTCGACAACAGGCTACACACAATTGGTTGGAAACCCACTCCAGGCTGGCTTCGAACTCATGACCTTTTGATCAGAGTAATCTTAATGCAGCTGACACTCAGCCAGCTGCGCCACAATCCCAGTGTGTATATGTTTTGTGTATATTGTTTATATGCTTTTATGTTTTATACTTTAATGTTATGTTGTTTATTTTATTATATCTTATTGCATTGTAATTTGTTGTTCGGGCTTGGCCTCGTGTAAGCCACTCCGAGTCCCCATTGAGGGAGATGGAGACGGGGTATAAATAACGATTATTATTATTATTATTATTATTATTATTATTATTATTATTATTATTATTATGGGAAAATAGATATATGCAGTTATTCAGTAAAGCTTTCTGCTTTGGTTCCTAGAGAAGGGTTTAAAGTTATAGGACAGAAGTTTTATACATAGGAAAAGATTACTGTTGAACTGAAAGATAAATCTAGAGGCATTTATCTATATTGTTGCAAAAGAGGCCACTTCCTTCAAGGAGGTGGGTAGATTATCTCTAATAAGCACATTAAATGTTCTCTTCATCATACAGTTTGGGCACTTTTTGCCTGCAATGAACATATTATTGAGGCAGACCTTCAAACCTATGCTTTATTTCTCTGTCTCAAATATATGCCCACTTCCGCATCGGAACATTGAATGCATTTGTTTAAATCACCCTAATTGCAATTGATAGGAATGCACATTCAATGCCTTTTTCACATGTTCTCCTGCCTGATAAGGTTTTATATAGTGCAGCCAAAGGTTCAGGGAACCTTTGAGGCCTAAGTTAAACATCTATGCTGGGTTTGGATTCTTTGAATCCTGTGGCATAAAAGTTGTTTTGTATATTTGAGGAAACACTGGGCAAGAAAAGTCACTCTCCTCTTGTTCCCAAATTCCTTCCTCTCCTATAGTAACTTCTCCTATGAATAATATATAATATAATATTAACTTTATTTTTATACCTCGCCAACCATCTCCCCAAGGGGACTCGGGGCGGCTTACAAGGGACAAGCCCAAAAATTACAAATAGAACACACGATTAAAGCATCAGATAAAATATAAAAATAAACATAATTGTAAACAATATCAAAAAATATGGCTGAGAAAAAACATAGCTGAGGTTCAGGCTCCATGAGTACAATACATTTTGAAGAGGAGCGCAAGGAAAGCGCAAAAAATCAAGTAGACAGGACTGGGAATAGTGTCGTCAAAGTGTTGAGGTGGATGATAAGACGGCCGGACATAAAGTGCTGAATTTAAAGTAGGGACAGGGAAAAATTACTGCTGGACTGCTTAATCGAAAGCACACCAGAACATCCAGTTGATTCCGGAAACAGGATAAAGTAGGAGATTGTCTGTTCTCCTTAGGGAGAGAGTTCCTGAGCCGGGGGGCCACCTCCGAGAAGACCTTCTCTCTCATCCCCAACCATGTTTCAGAAGGCGGAGGGAGAGAGAGAAGTGCCTCCCTGGATGATCTCAAGGTACACACTGGTTCATAGGGGAAGATGCAATCGCGGAGATAAGCAGGTCCCAAACCGTTTAGGGCTTTATAGGTAATAACCTGCACCTTGAATTGGGACTGGAAACTTATTGGAAGCCAGTGGAGCTGTTTTAATTGGGGGGGGGGGGGGGTTAGACCGTTCCCTGTAACCAGCTCCCATAAGTAGTCTGGCCACAGATCTTTGGACCAACTGTAGTTTCCGGCCCGTCTTCAAGGGCAACCCCAAGTAGAGCATGTTGCAGTAATCCATCCTACAGGTGACTAGGGCATAATTGTAATTTTGCTATTGTTATGAATAAATTGCCATTTGGCTGTTACATGTGTTTGTGTTTAATATACAGTATTTTTTTTTGGTGTTGAAATCAAGCAAATTTAATGGGTCACGGATAGTGAGATTTGGACTGCGGAGAGCAGAAACCTGAAGTGCAGATACCAAGGTCTGTTAAGTGGATAGGAGGTACCGGCCGGAGGCTGCCTGTGGATCTGTGCCTGGCGAGTCAAAGAAGCTATAAACCCAATGTTTCCCAATCAAAAGATTTCACCAGTTGAAGAAGAGGTATTTGGAAAGCTCTGTTCTAGCTTCTCCAGTGCAACTTTATGGCCAACCTCTGGCAGAATCTCACTGTCTAGAGATTCCTAGAGAGAACATTAAAGTCAAATCCCCAAACAATCAAATCTGCAAAAGTCATTTTCTTTCTCAGGTGCCTCCATGTCTGAGTAATCTTTATCTATACTTTGCACATCTAGTAGTTTACACACTGATGTGGAGATATTGGAAATATAGATATTTATACATATATTATATGTACATTACAAGTACTGAAACATAGAAAAATCAGGTTCTCTCTGTATTAGGAAGCCAAGCTGACAGGCCAGAAAGAATGCTGTGCAGGTACAACTGTACCAGGAGCCCCAATTTTGTTTGCTTTGCATTGAATGTTTGTTGTAGTCTTAAGTTTCAGGGACTCTGCAGATAGGTGGCTTCTTTTGGCTGCAATCATAGGGCAAGCCACCTGTCAATTATAGTTAGGTTCCCTGGTCCCGCCCCCTTTGGTTTTTGGAGGGAATAGGAGCCATTTTGGGTCAGTCCACACAGAGAAGTTTTCCATGCAGGACATAATACCAAGAGGTCCTGTAGAAAGCTTCGTCTTCTACGGCTTGGCCGGGAGATATATAGCCTTACAGCTCCTTTGCTGAGGGAATCTGGTCCCACAGCACTTCAGCCAGCCAGCCATCACAGACACCTGAACTCCCTTTGCCCTGGAAGTCTACAAAGCTCTGCTTGGTAAGGGTCACTCATGGAAGCCAGACGCAGTTGGTACCGGGTGTAGGGGCTCCACGCCAACAGAGGCAAAGAAAGACTGCCCAGATTAGAAGTTAAGGATTTCCCCATTAGTTAAAATACCAGTCATGAAATACCTGTTCCCTGTAGACAAGATTGAAAGAGCCTGTAGACCGTTAAGAAAGCCTTGAAATACCTGTTTGTTTTCATTAATAAAGAACTTTGTTGAACCTTTAAGCAATCTAAAGACTTTATTTTGGGGAGGTCCAAGAGCCTTTAATCTGAGGCAGCCCCGGCGTCCCGTTGGGCACACAGAATTTATGTCCTGTCTACAGTCTTATGCACAGGCCCAGAGTGCGACAGCATAAATGCTGAAGGAGATCTGTGTTGAAAGGGGGAGGGGGAGGGGAGCATGTTATCTATGCAAAGACTGGTATAGCTTAGCACAGGCCATACCTTCTTACTTCTAAAAAGTAAAGAATCTTCCTCCCTCCTGACAGGTCAAAAGTAGGCCCCTGATGAATGTAAGCTGCTCTTTAGAAAAAATACAGAGACGTGCCCCATGCATGTTGGAAGATATAATTTGATATATCTATGATGCTTAAGGTGACGTAGTGATTATGTTAATGTATGTAGAAGCATGTTTCTTTGTTTGCCTGCAATAAAATAGAATCATAGAATCAAAGAGTTGGAAGAGACCTCATGGGCCATCCAGTCAACCCCCTGCCAAGAAGCAGGAATACTGCATTCAAATCACCCCTGACAGATGGCCATCCAGCCTCTGTTTAAAAGCTTCCAAAGAAGGAGCCTCCACCACACTCCGGGGCAGAGAGTTCCACTGCTGAACGGCTCTCACAGTCAGGAAGTTCTTCCTCATGTTCAGATGGAATCTCCTTTCTTGTAGTTTGAAGCCATTGTTTTGTGCTAGTCTCCAGGGAAGCAGAAAACAAACTTGCTCCCTCCTCCCTGTGACTTCCTCTCACATATTTATACATGGCTATCATGTCTCCACTCAGCCTTCGCTTCTTCAGGCTAAACATGCCCAGCTCCTTAAGCCGCTCCTCATAGGGCTTGTTCTCCAGACTCTTGATCATTTTAGTCGCCCTCCTCTGGACACATTCCAGCTTGTCAATATCTCTCTTGAATTGTGGTGCCCAGAATGGACACAATATTCCAGGTGTGGTCTAACCAAAGCAGAATAGAGGGGTAGCATGACTTCCCTAGATCTAGACACTATGCTCCTATTGATGCAGGCCAAAATCCCATTGGCTTTTTTGCCGCCACATCACATTGTTGGCTCATGTTTAACTTGTTGTCCACAAGGACTCCAAGATCTTTTTCACACGTACTGCTCTCGAGCCAGGCATTGTCCCCCAATCTGTATCTTTGCATTTCGTTTTTCCTGCTAAAGTGGAGTATCTTGCATTTGTCCCCGTTGAACTTCATTTTGTTAGTTTTGGCCCATCTCTCTAATCTGTCAAGATCGTTTTGAATTCTGCTCCTGTCCTCTGGAGTATTGGCTATCCCTCCCAATTTGGTGTCGTCTGCAAACTTGATGATCATGCCTCATCCCTTCATCTAAGTCATTAATAAAGATGTCGAAAAGGACCGGGCCCAGGACAGAACCCTGCGGCACTCCACTTGTCACTTCTTTCCAGGATGAAGAGGAAGCATTGGTGAGCACCCTCTGGGTTTGTCCATTTAACCAATTACAAATCCACCTCACCGTAGTTTTGCCTAGCCCACATTGGACTAGTTTGTTTGCCAGAAGGTAATAGGGGACCTTGTCGAAGGCCTTACTGAAATCCAGGTACGCTACATCCACAGCATTCCCCGCATCTATCCAGCTTGTAACTCTATCGAAAAAAGAGATCAGATTAGTTATTTGCAGATGTATAAAAGGAAAAGTCAACGCCTTTATCCTCACTCTGGTTTGCTTTTGGATGTATCAGCTGAAAATAAACGTTCTTTTCTGCCTCCAGAAAGGATCGCTCTTGGTATTATCTCTCCTATCAGTCATAACAACACAGCCCTAGAATTGTCTTTGGCATCTCTTGGTTGCTAGAGCATGAAGGTCATTTCTGAGTGATTTCCTGGTGGCATGAAATTGGTTGAGAACAGCATCATACAACCAGTTCCACTATCTTGAAACATAACAGTTTAGATAAAGTGGTTTCCTCACTCCCTTCATCTGTATTCAGATCTGTTAAGAATTCATGGTATGTAAGGGAAAGATGGGAAGTTGTTTTTCCCCACTTAACAAGAATTATGTTGTCACAGGAGGTATCTTTCACAAAACGGGAATGCTCCTCAAGAAGGCTTTTTACTGTGTCGTGGAAGCTCCGAAATGTTGTAATCTCCTATTTGCAACCCTCCTGTGTTTTTCCACTTCTGCTTCTGTCTGTTTCTCCTCTAATAACAGATAATCTACTATGGAGGGGGGAATTGAATAGCTGCACAATGCCTTTTCATTGGTAGTTTGGATAAATCAGGATCCACTACCACCATTTTTACCCAACAGGCTGGAGATGTATCCGTCTTCAGTTTTATTTGTGGTTGGCTTCCCCTTCTTTCATCTGATTTTACTGCTCTTGATTTTTTTCCCCCAGTTGTCCTTTTCTGTTTTGCCAGGGTTTTCTTTTCTTCTGTTAACTCATGTACATCTTTGTACTTTGGGGTGTCTTGGAATATTTGTGGTGGACATTGTAGCAGCATGGAAGGGGTTTGAATCTGTTATAAGGCCTTTTAAGACCTGTTTAACAAAAAGAAAAATAATACTTTCATTATTTCCACACTATGCTTGTGGAAATGGAAAGTAAAGTGAGTGAGAGGCCCAGAACTTTATTCATATTAGACATAGGTTTGTCACGGATGCTGTGGCAAATATAGACTATGACCAAGCAGGAAGGGTGTCGAGTCTCTTCTTCTTCTCTCTCTCTCTTTAAAGTTGGTTCCTTGCTGTCAATATGAAACGTGGACTAGACATCAAACCTGGAGTTATGCATGCACTGTAGATCCGTATTCCGCACACCAGTGTTTCTCAGCCTTCCTAATGCCGTGACTTAATACAGTTCCTCATGTTGTGTTGACCACCAACCATACAATTAATTTCGTTGTTACTACATAATTGTAATTTTGCTACTGTTATGAATCGTAATGTTAATATCTGATATGCAGGATGTATTTTCATTCACTGGACCAAATTTGGCACAAATACCCGATATGCCCAAATTTGAATACATCAATATATTCACATTTGGTTTTGTTCTTCTGTTGTTTAGCTTTCATAGGTTTCCTTTGTTATACACAAACAAGCATTTTGGTTGTCACTTTTGTCCTTTTAGCAGATATCTTGTACTGTATCAATACAGGATTTTGTAATGTACATCGCACATTAGATAAATTAAAACAGATCCAATCTTAAGTGGAGACACTGTTTTACAGATTGTTTGCTACATTTGCTGTTTCCCTCCTCTTCCTTCTAAATATTAATAAAATTAAGCAAAAGCCAGTAGTAGTTTTGGTCGCCTTTTCTGTCATGGCTTCTATAAGTCATCTACAGATACATATGAAAAACAAATCAAACATCAATATAGATACGGGGGAAATTATGGTGTTCCCAATTTTTGCTTGTTTGCCCTGTTGTTAACATATAGTAGTCCTATCAAAAGAAAACTAGATAGGTGGGTACCAGTTGATTGCTTGTGATAAAAAAAATGCATAAAAAAGAGAAAAAAATACAAGCAGAAAATCTATATAAATAAAAATGCAATGTTCATTTGTGGGATTAACATAACTCAAAAACCATTAGATGAATTGACACCAAATTTGGACACCATACACCTATCAGGTCAACAAGTGACCATCACTCTAAAAACACTGAAAAAGACAGTGGAAGGGACTTAAAAAGCAAAAAGACACTACAGTGCATGTGGAAAAAATGACTCCCCAGCAAATAAAACACACAAAAGCATATCCACGCTCTCTTCCGGACTACAGCTCCCATCATCCCCTAGACCAGGCCCTTTAGGAGAGGAGGATGACTCAAATGCACTGCTTCCAAGCTGCAAGCTTTCTTCTCTTTGGTTCTCTTTGAGAGCATCCCAATCCCTGCATATTTCCAATTTCCTATTCCTGGACTGCAACTCCCAACAATCCTTCAGATAGAGAGATTAGATAGAGATAGGTAGGTAGATAGATTGATCAGGAGGACTACTGGGGGTTGCAGTCCAAGAATAGGTAGAGAAGGAAGAAAGGGTGAAAAGAGGAAGGGAAAGAAAAAGGGGGGGGGAGGAAAGGAAGAGGAAGAGAAGGAAGGAGAAAGGGAAAGAAAAAAGGGAAGGAATGAAGGAAAGAAAGAAAGGAGAGAAAGTGGGAGGGAAGATTGGCCACAGCAACACATGGCAAATTCAGCTAGTTATATATATACTAGTTGTACCCGCCACACGTTGCTGTGGCCAACCTTCCCTCCCTCTTTCTCTCCTTCTTTCTTTCTCTCCTTCCTTCCCTTTCAAAAATTTCCTTCTCTCCTTCCTTCCTTTTCTTCCTCTTCCCTTCCTTCCCTTCCTTCCTTGGGCAAATAAGGAGGGAGGCAATGATACATGATGATACTATACCTTTGACTGGACAAACCAACACTATGTAGATTTATCACTTTCAGAAAATAATCTGCATTTTAATTCTTCAGTAGTTTAAACTTTTCCATGGAAAGTATGACATTGTTATCATGTATATGTTTTCTGTGACATAAAGGAAGTTGTAGTAGTGTTCAAGCGACAGAGTCATTCTACCCTATGAGTTTCCTACACAGCCTGCTTATCACCTCTTAACCAAAATAACTTTGAGGGTTTTTTAAGGAAATGAGAAACATTTTGGTTGCTGAATGTGTGGACAGTTCGTTGAGGTGAGCTTCACATTAATTTCACATCTTCTAATGAAGAAGATTAGAAGAAAAAATAAGAAGGCTCTTACTGCATTGTACAGGCAGTCCCCAAGTTACAAACATCTGACTTACAAATGACTCTTAGCTATGAACGGGGCTGAGACAACAGGAAGCGAGAGAAATCTACCCCTTGGAAGGGAAATTTACTCCTGAAAGAGTTATCATGGGGAAAAGGTGTCTCCACTGAAGCTTTCTCACTAATCTTGGTTTCCATAACAAGCCAATTTTTTTCAAAATACAATCATCACAGGGGCAGGAAGTGCGGTGAAATCTTCTGAAAAGAGACACATAGCAAAACAAACACCACAGGCATGTTAATTCTTCCCTATGCGATTCAAAGCTAAATCTATATAAATAAAAATGTAATGTTTGTTTGTGGGATTAACAAAACTCAAAAACCACTGGACTAATTGACACCAAATTTTGACACAAGACACCTAACAACCAAATGTATGTCCTTCACTAAAAAAATTTGATTTTGTCATTTGGGAGTTGTAGTTGCTGGGATTTATAGTTAACCTACAATCAAAGAGCATTCTGAACTCCACCAATGATGGAATTGAACCAAACTTGGCACACAGAACTCCCATGACCAACAGAAAACACTAGAAGGGTTTGGTGGGCATTGACCTTGAGTTTGGGAGTTGAAGTTCACCTACATCCAGAGAGCACTGTGGACTCAAACAATGATGGATCTGGACCAAACTTGGCACGAATATTCCATATGCCCAAATATGAACACAGATGGAGTTTGGGGAAATAGACCTTGACATTTGGGATTGTAGTTACTGGGATTTATAGTTCACCTACAATCAAAGAGCATTCTGAACCCCACGAATGACAGAACCCCCCCCCCCAAAGATAGTAACTTATAGTTTTGCTAAGGACAAGGACACCAGACTGGATAATAAGGGTTAAGCCTTGGTCAATTTGCCAAGACACTAACAACAACAAGGACCCTTCCCATGTTAGATAGGGTGTACATTTAATCAAGGTTTTATGCCCTATGTTTCATATATAGCAGAAGGTAGCACGTTTATTACTGAGAAACCACTTCCCTTTACACTTATGTGCTCTCTTGAACTTTTATGGGACTCTGGTGGGAGGGATAAGTGGGTATGTTTTCTATAACATGATTTCTATATTCCTCCCTGTGTATCTGACCTTTTCCTGACCCTTTTGCCCAATTCCCCTTTATTGAAAAATGTATAAAAATACAAGGCAGCAACCCCTGTGTGACCCTGGAAAGAAGGAAATCTCCAATTGAAAATACCCTTATCAAAAGACGCGTTTTGCATGGACAATAACAAAGGACCGTGACCTCTGGCCTTGGAGTTGGCCCCCCAGAGGAAGCGGTCACTTGGCATTTATGATCATATTTCAATAGGACAACGGAAGCCTTTGGAAATCCATACTTTGTCCTAATCTGTTACCGATTCATCTTTTATCCACTGAAACCACAGCCAAAATTCCCTCATTGTTCCTGTCTCTCAGCACTGGAAAAATCCGGATTTTGGCAGGATCGCCAAACATCAATGTTTATTGCAGCCACTCAGTGACAATAGCCAGACTGGCTCACAGACCCCTGGGACTCGCTGGTCACTTAGACATCTCAAAATCTCCATAATCCACTCAAGAATGCATTGCTTCCTTTCGTCCCACCTCCCTCTCTCCTGATTCGTTGGGACGCCAAGGCGGCAGAAGCCCAGTGATTGGCCCAGGTGCTCAGGAGAAGGCCAAGACTCCTCCCAGCTGAAAAGCACCAGCCAATCATTGTCGAGTCGGCAGAGGGGCAGGGAATGGGAGATTCAAACCTGGAAGCTCTGTTTTATGTATAAAAAGACCTTTATTTTTGTACACTGTATGCTTATCTTGGCGAAATATTGCTGCTTTGCATCCTTTTCAGCTGAATCGCAATAGTCATCTCAGTGGTGCTTCCTTCAACTTTGGTGAGATTTCTTTTGGGAATTTAGGAAAAACCTTTTAAATTGGGCTTCTCTTTGCTCACCATTGTAGCGAGCCCTTTTTGGTGGGTCCGCAGGGTCTCTCCTTCAGGGCCAGACCCTTTTAAATTCCTCCATGATTTCACTCTCTTTACTTTTGGGCCAAAGTTCCCACTCAGAACCCCCATGACCAACAGGAAATACTTAAGGCCATCCAGTCCAACTCCCTTCACCAGGGCAAGAAAACGCAATCAAAGCCCTCCTGACAAAGAGCCATCCAGCCATAGATATAGATAGATAGATAGATAGATAGATAGATAGATAGATAGATAGATAGATGATAGATAGATATGATTCACACACATAGAGATATTTATTGATTGATTGATTTACGACATTTATATGTCGCCCTTCTCACACCGAAGGGGACTCATAGCGGCTTACAAGATATATATACATACAATATATTATATTATTAGCATAGCGTAATATCAGTATTAAATATAGTATTATAGATTTGAAAGGGACCCCTAAAGAAGGAAAATTTGCATATTGCATGTTCCAGAGTAAACCATACAATCTCTACATCAACACTGACAAAGAAATAGCAAGAAATACAGCTTACCCACAAGCATAAAGAAATTGCATATATTAGAAACCAACACTTTCTCATTACTTTATTTTCAAGATGACCAGACTGGGCCACAGCAACGCGTGGCAAGGGGTGGCTTGTGTGTGTATATATAGTACAGACAGTTCTCAAGTTACAAACAAGATAGGTTCTGTAGGTTTGTTCTTAAGTTGAATTTGTTTGTAAGTCAGAACAGGCATCATATATATATACTAGCTGTCCCCTGCCACGCGTTGCTGTAGCCCAGTCTGTTGATCTGGAAAATAAAGTAATGAGAAAGTGTTGGTTTCTAATATATGTAATGTCTTTATGCTTGAGGGTAAACAGTATTTCTTGTCGTTTCTTTGTCAATGTTGATGTGGAGAGTGTCTAATTTGCCTGGAACATGAAAGATATAATTGTCCTTCTTTAGGGGTCCCTTTCAAATCTATGATACTATATCTGTGTGTGTGTGAATCATATCTATTTATATCTATGGCTGGATGGCTCTTTGTCAGGAGGGCTTTGATTACGTTTTCTTGCCCTGGTGAAGGGAGTTGGATTGGATGGCCTTAAGTATTTTCCGTTGGTCATGGGGGTTCTGTGTGGGAAGTTTGCCCCGATTCTGTCGTTCGTGGGGTTCAGAATGCTCTTTGATTGTAGGTGAACTGTGAATCCCAGTGACTACAACTCCCAAATGTCAAGGTCTATTTCCCCCAAATGCCATCTGTGTTCATATTTGGCCGTATTGAGTGCTTGTGCCAAGTTTGGTCCAGATCCATCATTGTTTGACTCCACACTGCACTCTGGATGTAGGTGAACTACAACTCCCAAACTCAAGGTCAATGCCCACCAGACCTTTCCAGTATTTTCATGTTGGTCATGGGAGTTCCGTGTGCCAAGTTTGGTTCAATTCCATCATTGGTGGAGTTCAGAATGCTCTTTGATTATGGGTGAACTATAAATCCCAGGAACTACAACTCCCAAATGACAAAATCATAATTTTTTGAGTGATGGTCACTTCTTGTGTAGTGAGACGTTTTGTTGCCAAATTTGGTGTGATTTCATTCATTGGTTCTTTTGTTTTTAAGGTACTCATTATGCACAGAGCATTTATATATATGGCCGGAGTTACACTTAAAAATGTACCTGTTCTGACTTACAAACAAATTCAACTTAAGAACAAACCTACAGAACCTATCTTGTTTGTAACTTGAGAACTGCCTGTACTGTAGTAATTCTGCCTGGATTCCCACCACTTCGCCTGTGAAAATCATGTTGTCCCATGATAGGTTCCTTTTGGGCTTGCCATGAAGGCACATACATCCTTTGTA
The DNA here is from genome assembly GCF_025583915.1 of Anolis sagrei ordinatus. Lineage (NCBI taxonomy): Eukaryota > Metazoa > Chordata > Lepidosauria > Squamata > Anolidae > Anolis > Anolis sagrei. The sequence continues at coordinate 106,628,276 of NW_026846588.1, read as the reverse complement.
TAGTTGCTTTGAACTATCTCCTGTTGAGTTAGTGGGTCTTATTTCTGAGTAGACACAAAATAGCTTTGTACATGTTCAGACCAGTTTTCTTGTGGTAAGTGGGTTAAGAACTGTAGAAGGCAGATCTAGTTTTTGATACTAGATGAGCTACTTTTCGGTGCTCAGGAAGCTGTGACGCAAGTCATGGGTTGGGTTTGAGGTTTCTGAAACCTTTTGTAAAGGCACTTGCTTTCCTTGTCCTGCCACTGTTTGAAAAGTCCTAGTGACAATTTGCGGAGTGTGGAGGTGCGCAGGCAAAACAGACATGCTTGCCAAACATAACGGGAGGATTTTCATCGCTCTCTGTGTAATCCTCTTTACGGGATGCACAGTACAAGGTAAAACTCTAAGCTTTGGTCTTTTGGGAATTTCCCTTCTTAAGCTCTTTAGGATGGTATAGCAGAAGCCAATTCTTCTGTACATCTCTACTCATAGAAGTAAGCAAAGGGATCTTGTAATATCTCTGAGAATACGTTGGTAGCAGAGAAGTAAATTTCACTGAGTTTAGCAGGCAATTCCTACTATATAGAACTGCAAATTAAAAAAATGCACACGTCAACTTGTTTCAGGTAATGTCCTCCTTTCCTAGATCTTCTGTTTAGTGATATATGTTGGTGGTAGTGGTCAGTATGGTGATATCCTATTGTCATGCAGGAATGGGGAGCTATGTCTGTAACCAGAATTAAAATAGTAAGGGTGGTGCATTTTGCTGTTATTTTTGATAACATTTTATGTTAAACTATTTCTATATAGATATATCTAGACAGGGGCGGCTCAACCCATTACGCAAAGTAAGCATTTGCAGTATAGTTGATTTTGCCCAAGGGCGCTCTTGAGGCGCTCTTGGGGGAAAATAGACCTTGACATATGTGCGTTGTAGTTACTGGGATGTATAGTTCACCTAAAATCAAAGAGCATTCTGAACTCCACCAATGATGGAACTGAACCAAATATGGCACACAGAACTCCCATTACGAACAGAAAATATATCTCAGTGATTGTTTTTTGGGGGGAGGGGGGACCACAATACTGTTTGCTTACCGTTGAAAATTACCTAGGGCTGCCTCTGTATCTAGATCAGTGTTTCACAACCTTCCGAATGCCGTGACCCCTTAATAAAGTTTCTCATGTTGTGGTGACCCCCAACCATAAAATTATTTTTGTTGCTACTTCATAACTGTAATTTTGCTACTGATATGAATTGCAATGTAAATATCTGACATGCAGGATGTATTTTAATTCATTGGGCCAAATTTGGCAAATTTTGAAGCTCTATTTTGTACCTTTTAAAAATATTTTCTTTTATTTGTCAGATTACTAATAACAATTTAAAATATAGCATGTGGGGTATGGAAATGTTTAGTCTGAAATACATGCATGCCTCGTAACGGCTTATTATTTTACATTAGGAGTATTAAACCCAACTAACTTAGTGTGCACTTTTCAATTACACTTCTATGCTTTAGCAACTTATAATGTGCTAGACATTTAAGAATGTACTGAGCATCATATTTACTCAGAAATTAATTGCACTGAATGTAATGGGGTTTAATCTGTATAAATAAAATGTAATGCTTGTTTGTGGGATTAACAGAACTCAAAAACTACTGGACGAATTAACATGAAATTTGGACACTATACCCCTAACAGACCAACGAGTGACCATCACTCATAACCCCCCCCCCCAAAAAAACAGTGGAAAGGACTTAAAACCCCAAAAAGCTAAATGACAGAAAAAAAGGGAAGAGGAGAAGGAAGGAAGGGGAGAAAGAAGAAAGAAAGAAAGAAAGAAAGAAAGAAAGAAGAAGAAGAAAGAAAGAAAGAAAGAAAAGAAAAAGGGAGGGGAAGAGAGAAGGAGAGAGGTAGAGAAGGAAGAAGGAGAGAAGAGAGGAAAAGGGAAAGAAAAAGGAAGGAAGGAACGGGAACGAAGGAAGGAGAGAAAGAGGGAAAGAAAGAATGAAAGAGAGAAGGAAGCAAAGAGCGGAAGGAAGGAAAGAGGTAGAGAAGGAAGGAAAGAGGAAGAAGAGAAGGAAGGAAGGAAGGAAGGAAGGAAGGAAGGAAGGAAGGAAGGAGAAAGGAAAGAGAGAAGGAGGGAAGGAAGGAGGGAAAGAAGGAGAGAAAGAGGGAGGGAAGGAAAGACAGAATATATATTGTAAGCCGCTCTGAGTCCCCTTCGGGGTGAGAAGAGCGGCATATAAATGCCGTAAATAAATAAATAAATAAATAAATAAATAAGGAAGGATGGATGGAAGCAAAAAGTGAAGGAAGGAAAGAAGTAGAAAAGGAAGAAAGGAGAGAAAGAGGAGGAAGGAAAGACAGAGGAAGAATGGAAGCAAAAAATCAAAGGAAGGAAAGAGGTAGAGAAGGAAGAAAGGAGAGAAGGGGAGAAAGAAAAAGGTCTTCCTTCCCTCTTTCTCTCCTGTCAGCTCCTCTCCTTTTCTTTCTTCTACTACTTCCCTGCCTCGCCCTTTCCTTGCCTTTCTTTGGCTTACTTCCTTCCCTGCTTTTCTCACCGTCATTCTTTCACACGCCCTCTAGAAAGAGGGAGGGAAGGTTGGCCACAGCAATGCGTGGCGGGTACAGCTAGTCCCAAATAACTGTTAAAGGCTAAGCCAGCACTCCTAAATTGGCTAACTTTTAAACAACTATTTTAAAACTAAAAATACCAGTTTTACAGATGTCTACTTTATTAGCTGTCTGAGCTTTTTCTCGAGAAGGAAGCCTGTTGTTAAGCAGCGGTTAAATGTGGAGAATGTTAATCTGGTGAGGGAGAAAGTGTTATGCTAACCAATGGCCTCAATGGGATATTTAGTATTATTTACATATCTTACTGCCACATTTCCACATCTATTTAAGCCAGCCTGACTTTTATATACTACACATGAATGAACTGCAGGCTAGTGGATGCAGCCTATCCATTCCTGTTTCACTTGATTGTTTTTTTTTAAATAGGCAAACAAAGCAGGAATGGGAAAAAGTAACATGATATCTGAAAATAGGATTTTGATTAATTGCATCCAAACAAACCAGGAGTTGTAAGCTATTCTTCCGCTATGGTTTGCAAGCTTGCTTGAGCATGCTGAACCATAACACCATGTAACTGTTGTTTTCTCTTATATAATTGTATTTTTAGAGAGTTATTTATGAGAGTTTTCTGCCTCTGGTTTCAATATTGTAGGTCTATATCGTGTAGTTGGACTTTATTTATTTATTTACGATATTTATAGCCTGTCTTTCTCAGCCATACGGCGACTCAAGGCGGGTTACAGATTGGCACAATTCAATGTCAGGCATTCATAAAAGTGCCATTAAAAGCAATCAACATTACAATACAAAACATAAATAAAAACTGTTAAAGCATATAATCATTGGTGCCATCTTGTTAAAAATGTTATTCAGTAACATCGTCTGGCCATTCCATGTTCATCATCCATAGTTCCGTGTTATCTATTCCGCTGCATTCTCAAAAGCTTGCTCAAAGAGCCAGATTTTTACTTTTTTTTGAAAGTCAGGAGGGAGGGGGCCGATCTACTATCCCTGGGAGGGAGTTCCATAGTTGGGGGGGGGGGCACCACTGAGAAGGCCCTGTCCCTTTTCTCTGCTAATCACACTTGCAAGGCCGGCAGGATCAAGAGCAGGGACTCCCTAGACCAGGGGTCCCCAAACTACGGCCCACGGCTGGATCCGGCCCATGGGCTGTGGAGAAGGGTGAGAGGCAGGCGAAGGGGGGGGGAGGCGGCGGGCAAAGGGGGAGAGGCGGCAGGCAAAGCGGCTTGGGCCTTTGCCCTCCGTCTCCATGGGCCCAGGCTCTCCTGCCTTCGGGATGCAGTCCACATTCAGGAGGCAGGAGGGGGGGGGGAGGGGCAAAGCGGCTTGGGTCCGCTTTGCCCTCCATCTCCATGGGCCCAGCCTGCTCTCCTGCCTCCGGGATGCGGCCTCGCTGCATCCTGGAGGCGAAGGGGGGGGAGGCGGCAGGCAAAGCGGCTTGGGTCCGCTTTGCCCTCCGTCTCCGTGGGCCCAGCCTGCTCTCCTGCCTTCGGGATGCGGCCTCGCCACATTCAGGGGGCAGGAGGGGGGGGGGAGGCGGTGGGCAAAGCGGCTTGGGTCCGTCTCCATGGGCCCAGCCTGCTCTCCTGCCTCCGGGATGCGGCCTTGCTGCATCCTGGAGGCGGGGGGGGGGGGGGGGGGGGGGAAGAGGCAGGTAAAACGGCTTGGGTCCGCTTTGCCCTCCGTCTCTGTGGGCCTAGCCTGCTCTCCTGCCTCCGGGATGCGGCCCAGCCTGCTCTCCTGCCAACAGTTTGAGGGACTGTTCAAAAAGTTTGGGGACCCCTGCCCTAGACGATCTTAAGCTCCTAGATGGTTCATAGGAAGAGATACGTTCTGACAAGTAAGCTGGGCCAGAATCGTTTAGGGCTCTAGGAATGGGTTTGCTCTGTCTCAGGTAGCAAAACCTCTTAGGCCAACCCTGCAACTTCCTCGGTTAAGACTTCAGCTTTTTCTTCCGGCAGTAAAGGAAATTTGTGTAAGTAAGTGTGAAGAAACAGAGGCTCTGCTCCAAAAAGATTACTACACAGTATATGTACAGCACAAACTTATGAATGTTGGCCTCAGGGATATCTTGCTTTTAGTGAGACCTAATCATGGGTACCGTATATCCTCGAGTATAAGCCGATCTGAATATAAATCGAGGCACCTAATTTTACCACAAAAACTGGGAAAACGTATTGACTCGAGTATAAGCCTAGGGTGGGAAATGCAGCAGCTACTAGTAAATTTCAAAATAAAAACAGACACCAATAAAATTACATTAATTGAGGCATCAGAAGGTTAAATGTTTTTGAATATTTACATAACACTCAGAAATTAATTGCACTGAATTTAATGGGGTTTTATCTATATAAATAAAAATGTAATGTTTGTTTGTGGTATTCACAGAACTCAAAAACCCCTGGACGAACTGACACCAAATTTGGACACAAGACACCTAACAACCCAATGTATGTCCTTCACTAAAAAAAAATGATTTTGTCATTTGGGAGTTGTAGTTGCTGGGATTTATAGTTCACCTACAATCAAAGAGCATTCTGAATCCCAACAACGATGGAATTGAACCAAACTTGGCACACAGTTCTCCCATGACCAACAGAAAATACTGGAAGGGTTTGGTGGGCAGTGTCCTTTGGTTTTGGAGTTGTAGTTCACCTACATCCAGAGAGCACTGTGGACTCAAATAATGATGGATCTGGATCAAACTCTACACGAATACTCAATATGCCCAAATGTGAACACTGGTGGAGTTTGGGGAAAATAGAAACTTGATATTTGGGAGTTGCAGTTGCTGGGATGTGTAGTTTATCTACAATCACAGAGCATTCTGAACCCTACCAACGATAGAATTGGGCCAAACCTCCCACACAGAACCCCCATGTGGGCCACAGCAATGCGTGGCAGAGGACGGCTAGTTTAAGATAAGACTGTCCAACTCTGATTGTAAGATGCTTCAGTGTAAATGTGCTTATGTATCCTTCCAATAATAATAAAGAGAGTAACATAATAAATGTAATAATAAGAAGAAGAATAGAGTAAATTAATGGAAATGTAATAATAACAGTAATAATATATTAAAATAATAAATGTAATAATAACAATAATAGAGTAAAATAATACATGTAATAATAACAATAATAAAGTGACATAATGATGTAATAATAACTGAGTAAAATGATAAATGTAATAATAATAATAATAATAATAATAATAATAGTAAAATAATACATGTAATAAAAGTAATAACAGAGTAAAATAATAAATAAACTTGACCCGAGTATAAGTCAAGAGGAACATTTTCAGCCTATAAAAAGGACTGAAAAACTAGGCTTATACTCGAGTATATACAGTAATTTGTATTCAATTACAACCTAAATAATTAAATATAAAGGCAATTCACAATTACGTTTATTTAACCTGTATTCTAAAGCAAAGTCATTTTCCAAGACCTTGTTTAAAGAAGCCAAAATAGTATCCACCAACATTTAGCATAGAGGTTTTCTGACATAAATGTTTTGAAAATAGTACTGTAATGCAAGGATGAGCAACTCTGTCTCTGGATTTTGCCTTCCACAATCTTGCATCATTATATTTATACAGTCAGGGCCCTGAAGTTGTATGTTGGAAAACATCTAGAGCGCCACAGCTGTTGGAACTAAACTGCCAAATGCAAAAGAACCTGGAGTAGGTAAAGGTTTTCCCCTGACATGAAGTCCAGTCGTGTCTGACTCTGGGGTGTGGTGCTCATCTCCATTTCTAAGCCGAAGAGCTGGCGTTGTCTGTAGACACCTCCACAGTCATGTGGCCAGCATGACTGCATGGAGCGCTGTTACCTTCCCGCTGGAGCGGTACCTATTGATTAACATTCTGTATGTTCAGAAATCCTATCTTTTACGTACTATTAATGGTATTGTTGTAATTGTTGTTATTATTATATTTATTTGTACCCTGAATTTCTCTCTGGATCGAGACTTAAAGAAGTGAATTTGCATCCTTTTTCTACCTTACTCCACAATGTCATGTTTTGTAAAATCTCTCAGTTTCAAGTTGGGCAAATGAAACAGAACTGCAGGCACTCGTGCCGTACTGCTGTAGTTAGAGGCGGTCCTAGGTAATTTTCAACGGTAAGCAAACAGTATTTTGCCCCCCCCCCTCCTCCCAACCAATCACTGATATATATTTTCTGTTCGTCGTGTGAGTTCTGTGTGCCATATTTGGTTCAATTCCATCATTGGTGGAGTTCAGAATGCTCTTTGATTGTAGGTGAACTACACATTCCAGTAACTACAACTCACATATGTCAAGGTCTATTTTCCCCCAAGAGCGCCCCTGGGCAAAATCAACTATACTGCAAATGGGTTGAGCCGCCCCTGGCTGTAGTCCAACCTCAGAAAGAGTATGTTTTATACTTTGTATTCAAACAATTAAACTGGCCTCTAAAGGACATCTTTGAGTTCTACAGTAAAGGTTTTGACTTTCCATTTCCTTTCAATGGCAGGATCATGGTCATAGTACAAGCTGCTTTTGTAAATCTTTATTTTGTGAAATGGTTGCTGTTTGAGAAAAACCAAACCAAAGATAACACCCTCCTTGAGTTCATGCAACCACTGAACATGAACTGAGGTTATTGAGCACAAAGAAAAACAAACCATGCCCATCTTCAGTAGATATTCCAAATATTATTTTATTTAATTAAATAATTTTGGGTTTCTGAGGCACTGCAGTTACAGGTAAGACAGCTGCCAAAATAATTCAGTGTAACTGAGAGTAAAAAAAGGGACAAAAGATGAACACAACAAAAAAAGAGTGCAACATAATAATTTAATACTACTTAAGAGAGGGCTGAAAGATGACATCCACAAATAGTTCTGCGTAGCTTAAAGTGTTTCATTCTACTCTTTTGAACTTCAAAGAAAAAGGAAGAAAAAAAGTAGGCTGGAATGTGGTTAAACTGAAAAGGAAGTAGTTGAACTGAGACACTTCAGTTCCTTAAGTCTGGGACTATTAGGAAACATCTGCAGCAGCTATTTCACATTGCTGATAAACGGAAATACATGAGCTCTCCGCAGCCAGGTCCTATTGCATCTTCCCACTTGTACGAGGTAAGATTGGAAGATGTGAATGGGAGAAATGTTTGAATCAGAACATGAAACTCAACCCTACGTTTAAGGCAGGGGTCCTCAAACTAAGGCCTGGGGGCCGGATACGGCCCTCCAAGGTCATTTACCCGGCCCTCGCTCAGAGTCAACCTAAGTCTGAAACGACTTGAAAGCACACAACAACAACAACAATCCTATCTCATCAGTCAAAAGCATTGCAGCGCACCCAAATACCTGGGAGTCACTCTGGACCGTGCTCTTACCTACAAGAAGCACTGCCTGAACATCAAGCAAAAAGTGGGTGCTAGAAACAATATCATACGAAAGCTGACTGGCACAACCTGGGGATCACAACCAGATACAGTGAAGACATCTGCCCTTGCGCTGTGCTACTCTGCTGCTGAGTATGCATGCCCCGTGTGGAACACATCTCACCACACTAAAACAGTGGATGTGGCTCTTAATGAGACATGCCGCATTATCACGGGGTGTCTGCGCCCTACACCACTGGCGAAATTACACTGCACCACCTGACATCCGCCGGGAAGTAGCAGCCAATAGTGAAAGGACCAAGGCAGAAACATCTCCAGCTCATCCTCTGATTGAGTATGAGCCAGCACGTCAACGACTAAAATCTAGAAATAGTTTTCTAAGATCTACAGAGACACTCGCTGGAACACCTCAGCAAGCGAGAGTCCAAAAGTGGCAGGCTCAAACCCAGAACCTCAACCAATGGCTGATACCAAATGAGAGACTCCCCCCTGGGCACACAGAGGACTGGCGACTTGGAAGGCGCTGAACAGACTGTGCTCTGGCACCACGAGATGCAGAGCCAACCTTCAAAAATGGGGCTACAAAGTGGAATCCTCGACATGCGAGTGTGGAGGAGAGCAAACCACTGACCACCTGCTGCAATGCAACCTGAGCCCTGCCACATGCACAATGGAGGACCTTCTTGCAGCAACACCAGAAGCACTCCAAGTGGCCAGATACTGGTCAAAGGACATTTAATCAACTACCAAACTCACAAATTTTGTATTCTGTCTGTTTGTTTGCTTTGTTCTGTTAGAAATGTAATATAATTTGACTGGTTGTCCTGACACGACAAATAAAATAAAGTCAAAAGCAGGCCCACACTTCCCATTGAAATACTAATAATTTTATATTTGTTAAAATTGTTCTTCATTTTAATTATTGTATTGTTTTAAAGTGTTTTTTGCACTACAAATAAGATATGTGCAGTGTGCATAGGAATTCATTCATTTTTTTTTAAATTATAATCCGGCCCTCCAACAGTTTGAGGGACTGTGACCTGGCCCTCTGTTTAAAAAGTTTGAGGACCCCTGGTTTAAGGATTGGATAGGAGACGATGCTTCTGCTGGTGTTGTTTGTTTAGAATTAAATAACCAGTGGCACAAACATTGGGTTCCTCAACTATCACAGACATCATCCTGGTCTTACAGATGTGGACCTCACTACAAAAGCTGGCAACTCTAACCCTCCAGCTGTTCTTACCTTAAAATTTCCATGATCCTTAGTTAGGTAAAGATGAGGGATTGTCGGTTTTGAACTCCAAAAACATCCAGAAAGCCAGAGTTGCCCAACTTTGAGCCACACAGTCCTCTGAGGCAATTCTGGCCATTGTCTGAAACATAAGCATGCAAAAAATAGATTACAATAATATTACAATAATAATATAATATATGTCTCCCCTCAACTGAGTTAGGACTTAATCATAAGGTGAAACTGAGGATTTTAGTACACGTGGGGAGATAGAATACCAACAAAGGTCTTGTTTCATATGCCAATTGACTTCTTTAAGCAGTATTCAATATTTGTAAATGCATCATGCAATGTCCGCAAGATCTCTGCAAACAATTGAGCACTGTGTTTGTATTTTAGATTCTGGATATTTTACTTTAGTGTACGTTTTATCGTCATGTGAGGAGTATTTATTTCATCTTGTAAACTGTCTTATCTCCTATAATTAAAAGCCTGTAAATACTCATAAACAAATTCAGAAGGTTCTTTTTAAAGAATCTGTGGGTTGAATACGAACCCACACGCAAACAATCAAACTTGTAGAACAAGAGACTATTGATTTACCTTCAACCATAACACCATCCTTTATTGCTACATTTTTTGCTATCAATGTTAGGAAAAGAAAGTCGATTATCGTATTCCCATGAATTGGCATTAAGACAGAGAAATGATTATTTGGATTCTGGCGGAAATTATAGTTTGCTTGTCTTCAGACCTCTATTTGACAACTATTTGAAACTTCTAACATTTGTGCTTTGCATAAATTATATGTGAGAATGAGGATAACTATTTGCATTTCATATTACTGGGTTGGCACATTAATTAATTGCTGAAATTCATGAATATATCTGATTTTAATATCTATCTATCTGTTTTTTTATCAGGGGGTCCTGTCCAAAGAGGCCGTTACATGCGCGTGAGGTGCAGACCCAATGCCCGTTTTGCAAATTGCATTGAAGAACAAGGGCCAGTTTTTGACATTCCTGATGGAAGTGCTAATATGATCCTTCCTCCCAAAGCTGACCCAGAACTGTATGTAAAATTAATTTTCATCTAACATATGAATGCTACTTTTTGCTAATTCTGAATGCATACCAAGCATGTGAGTGATGGAGAGTGATGGAGCAAAACATAGTCATTTCATTACTTGCCCAGACAGTGTCAGATACCCTGCATTTTAGCAATATATTTTGGTAGAAATGAGGTTACTTTTATTCAGAATACCATGACTTGATTTCTAAATATATATACACAGATAAGCCTGCTCTCTCTCTCTCTCTCTCTCTCGCCCGCTTGCTGCCAATAATAATAATAATAATAATAATAATAATAATAATAATAATAATAATCCTTTATTTGTACCCCACTACCATCTCCCGCAGGACTCAGTGCGGCTTACAAGAGGCCGAGCCCAAAGTACATCATTAACAAAAACACAACAGACAACAATACAATGCAACAATTAATAAGCAAACAATAAAACAATAACAAAAGCACGACACTGTTAAAAAACCTGTGGCAGGGCCAAATGTAATAGTTAAAATTCTAAAAATGCTGGGCATGTCCAGGTGAGGTAGACTGAATATTTTGGGAATAGAAGGGTGTGCAGACAATTCTAACTCTCTCATAAAGTACATTAGGGACATATTGCTTGAGATTCCTTAATCTGGGAAGGCACACTGGAACATCCATGTTTTCAAGCTCCTTCTGAAGACTGCCAGTGTTGGGGAGTGCCTGATGTCCTTGGGGAGCAGCACTCAGAGAGCGTATAACTCCTCTGTTGCACCAGTTCCACTGGCTGCCAGTTTGCTACCGGGCACAATTCAAAGTGCTGGCTTTAGCCTATAAGTTCTGGCCCAACTTACATGTCCGAACGCATCTCCCCATATGAACCATCTTGGACCTTAAGGTCGTCTGGGGAGGCCCTGCTCTAGTTACTGCCTTCGTCACAAGTATGTTTGGCGGAGATGAGAGACAGGGCCTTCTCGGTGGTGCCCCCTCGGCTATGGAACGCCCTCCCTATAGATATTAGATCAGCCACCTCCCCTTTTAACATTCCGGAAAAAAGTCAAGACGTGGCTTTATGAACAGGCGTTTGCAAATGCAGGGTAACTGACACAGGAAAATGGAACGACTAGACAATGAGTTCGGACAACTTTTTTAACAAGGAGACACTATGAATTTATATTTTATTAATTTGTTTAGTTTTTGTTAAATGTTATGTTTTTAATTGTATTTAAGGCATTGAAACATTGAATTTTGCCTTGTTAACCGCCTTGCGGGCTGAGAAAGACGGTATAAATAAATAAATAAATAAATACAAGTACAATTAACCTGAGTGAATAAGTTAGAATGAACCTGCCCACTGCAATCAGGGGAATGCACTGGTGCAAGAAATTGATTTTTCTCACCCATTTTTATTTGCATCCTTAGAAAAATCTAGGGAGGATAGTGTACCACCTCCAGTTCTAACAAACCAAAGATAAATAGTGAATTTCATTACTTTTATGTTAATTTAATACTAACAGTTTATCCTGGGTTTATTTGTTGGGGGTGGTAAGGAAGGCGTTATATCCATATATATATGATCTTCTGAAAATCTGTATTGCAGAATGAAAGAATTTCAAGACTATCCTGATGCTTTCCAGCTTTCTGGAGATGAATATGGATCTGGAAATGAAGGAGATCCAGAATTTGGGTCAGGTGCTGAGTATGATATGGATGATCCCAGTATGCCTAAATCTGATGTGAACCAACCAGATCAGAAATTGACGCTTAAATTAACGAAGGAAGGTTTATTTCTGCATGAAAACAGACTGTGATCTCTGTTCCGGCAATTATGATCTTACTTCTTAAATGCCTTTGGAGTTTTATGACCAAGTGCAATTACATATTGGTAAAAAAATATTGTACAAACTATAAAATGAATCATAAATACCTTAAAACGTTTAGTGCTTTTCTTTGGTATAAACTGTAATGAATGCAAGCTTTTCCCTCTCTAAGATGTAAACCATTTCATAGCCTGGGCCTCTTTGTATTGTTGTAGTAAAAAAAGTAGCATGAGTTTATCAGACATATAGTCAAGAGTGAGCTAAATGAAGAAAGATGACTACAATGATATAAGATGAACACAGTGATGCTAAAATCAGCCATATCCTTTAGAGGAATTCAAGGCAAATTTCCTCCAATGCTTCTTTTTCTTTCTTTCTTTCTTTCTTTCTTTCTTTCTTTCTTTCTTTCTTTCTTTCTTTCTTTCTTTCTGGTAACCATGACAAATCAGTAAGAGTGAACCCTAACAATCCCATGTCATTCTGGAAGTTTAAGGACACACTTTCCTCTTTACACAAAGAGCTCTAGCAGAGCTACAACATGGAGCTGTGCATTATTCCCATTGATAGTTTTTGATTTATGCCACTCATGGAAGCCCTCCAGTTTGTGTATTTACATTGAGCCCTTCATTTCCACTGAGGATTAGTTTCAGGACCTTCATGAATATCAAAATCTGTGGATGCTCAAGTCTCATTATATACAGTGAGGTAGTAAAATTGTGTCCAGTATATAAAATTTTTCAATTTTTTTTCAAGTGGGTCAACTTTATATAAGTTTTCAGAATAAGCTTTTGAAGTGCCTGCATTAGTAAAAAGCAAAAAGAGCGATTTATTAAGTTGTACTTCTCTGGAATATGTTGTTTATAGTCAGATAAATTTTAAATGCTCAAATCTCTTGTCCTGTTTCCAATTATAATAAAACTTGGTCTTGTGTTTGCAAATCTTATTAATCTTGTCTCTTGTTCAGTACTTGTTTTTACTGTAAACTGCTGGATTTTCCCCTTGAGACATGCATTTCTTTACCTATAACTGTCGCACCTCAGGATAGCTTCACCTTGCTCAGAACACCACACACACCAAGGCTGTAGGTTTTGTAGTTTATTAAAGAAAAGGCAAAGTTTTAAACACAAAAGTAAGATTGCAAAAGTTCAATAGCCAAACAGAGTCTTAAATGCAAAGGCAGAGTTTCCCAAGGTCCAAAGGCAAATAACATGAAGCATAATCCATAAGCATTGATCAAACAAGATTCCATGGCAGCATAACAGAGTCCCAAGAAGCCAAAATCCAAATCAAAGTCCCAAGAAGCCAAAAGCATTGCCCCAAAGCCCAGGCAATTCCAAGAAGTTATCAGGGTGTTCGCTGAAGTTGCACTGACAAAAGGTTGCCTTCAATCAGCTCACTAAATATACTTTCCCAGCATGACCTCTAACCTCTTTCTTGTTTGCAAGCCTTGTACTAGGGTGAACCCTGAATTGCAAACGATCCTCCCTACCTAGATCTGCAGAGCCTTCAAGGTCGAATAACTCATTATCTTGGAGTTGGGAATTGCCAGCCTGAGAATCAGCAGGCAGAGCGCTCACAGGCTGGCTCGACTCCTCCACCTGCACCTGTGAAGTTTTACTAAGATCAGAAACATCTTCTAAGACAACATCCTTTCTCATGGGAAACTGGAACTCCTCGTCTTAATCATCAACATTGTTTGTATCAACAATAGGAACATGTTCAGGAATCTGAAACCCATCATCCCCTTCCTACTCTTCCTGAGGCTCCAGCTGAGCCACAACAATAACTCTATTAAAATTTAATCACATCTGAAGACATGTTCATTTGGTAGATACCAGGCTAAATACTGGTAAACAGTTTGGCCATACTGTTAGAAGCAGGTTATAAACATACTATCCAAATTAGAATGCATGTGAAAAATGAAAAGTGGATTGGGTTGTTGTAGGTTTTTTGGGCTATATGGCCATGGTCTAGAGGCATTCTCTCCTGACGTTTCGCCTGCATCTATGGCAAGCATCCTCAGAGGTAGTGAGGTCTGTTGGAACTAGGAAAAAGGGTTTATATATCTGTGGAATGACCACGGTAGGACAAAGGACTCTTGTCTGTTGGAGCTAGGTGTGAATGTTTCAACTGATCACCTTGATTAGCATTTGATGGCCTGCAGTGCCTGGGGCAATCTTTTGTTGAGAGGTGATTAGATGTCCCAGATTGTTTCCTGTCTGTTGTTTTGCTGTTGTAATTTTAGAGTTTTTTTTAAATACTGGTAGCCAGATTTTGTTCATTTTCATGGTTTCCTCCTTTCTGTTGAAATTGTCCACATGCTTGTGGATTTCAATGGCTTCCCTGTGTAGTCTGACATGGTGGTTGTTAGAGTGGTCCAGCATTTCTGTGTTCTCAAATCATAGAATCATAGAATAGAGTTCGAAGAGACCTCATGGGCCATCCAGTCCAACCCCCTGCCAAGAAGCAGGAATATTGCATTCAAATCACCCCTGACAGATGGCCATCCAGCCTCTGTTTAAAAGCTTCCAAAGAAGGAGCCTCCATCACACTCCGGCAGAGAGTTCCACTGCTGAACGGCTCTCACAGTCAGGAAGTTCTTCCTCATGTACAGATGGAATCTCCTTTCTTGTAGTTTGAAGCCATTGTTTCGTGTCCTAGTCTCCAGGGCGGCAGAAAACAAGCTTGCTCCCTCCTCCCTGTGGCTTCCTCTCACATATTTATACATGGCTATCACATCCCCTCTCAGCCTTCTCTTCTTCAGGCTAAACATGCCCAGCTCCTTAAGCCGCTCCTCATAGGGCTTGTTCTCCAGACCCTTGATCATTTTAGTCGCCCTCCTCTGGACACATTCCAGCTTGTCAATATCTCTCTTGAATTGTGGTGCCCAGAATTGGGCACAATATTCCAGGTGTGGTCTAACCAAAGCGGAATAGAGGGGTAGCATTATTTCCCTAGATCTAGACACTATGGTCCTATTGATGCAGGCCAAAATCCCACTGGCTTTTTTTGCTGCCACATCACATTGTTGGCACATGTTTAAATAATATGCTACGTCCAGGTTGGTTCATCAGGTGCTCTGCTATGGCTGACTTCTCTGATTGAAGTAGTCTGTAGTGCCTGTTTGGGCACAAAAGATTGCCCCAGGCACTGCCAGGCCATCAAATGCTACTCAAGGTGGTCAGTTGAAACATTCACACTTAGCTCCAACAGACAAGAATCCTTTGTCTCACCCTGGTTGTTCTACAGATACATAAACCCATTTTCCTAGTTCCAACAGACCTCACTACCCCTGAGAATGCTTGCCATTGTTCCCCCATGGTCGCAATTGCGTCTGGCGGGGACAAGGGACAGGGCCTTTTCTGTGGTGGTCCCCCAGCTATGGAACTCCCTCCCGAGTGAAATTAGATCTGCTGCATCCCTCCTGCCCTTCCGGAAACAAGTAAAATCCTGGCTATGGGATCAGGCCTTTGTAGATTAGGCTGACTTGCTGACGTGTTGACTTATATAGAACTGATGGACTGTGGAACAAGGGTTTCAAACTACAAGAAAGGAGATTCCATCTGAACATGAGGAAGAACTTCCTGACTGTGAGAGCCGTTCAGCAGTGGAACTCTCTGCCCCGGAGTGTGGTGGAGGCTCCTTCTTTGGAAGCTTTTAAACAGAGGCCGGATGGCCATCTGTCAGGGGTGCTTTGAATGCAATATTCCTGCTTTTTGGCAGGGGGTGGGACTGGATGGCCCATGAGGTCTCTTCCAACTCTTGATTCTATGATTCCCTGGAGACTGGGACGTGAAACAATGGCTTCAAACTACAAGAAAGGAGATTCCATCTGAACATGAGGAAGAACTTCCTGACTGTGAGAGCCGTTCAGCAGTGGAGGCTCCTTCTTTGGAAGCTTTTAAACAGAGGCTGGATGGCTATCTGTCGGGGTGATTTGAATGCAATATTCCTGCTTCTTGGCAAAATGGGGTTGGACTGGATGGCCCATGAGGTCTCTT
>NW_026846588.1:106470802-106608297 GCF_025583915.1 Anolis sagrei ordinatus | reverse complement strand
TTACAGGAATGGAAATTTGGACGACGGATTGGATCACGATTCCAGTTATGAGATGTATTGTGTTGTCTATTGTTGTGTCAATATTGTATATTATGCTTTTATGGTTTTAAACTGTATATCGTTGATTGTTTTTTATCCTTGTTGTAAACCGTGTTGAGTCGCCTGTTGGGCTGAGAAACTGCGGTATACAAGTAGAGTAAATAAATAAATAACTGTATTAAGGGGTCGCGGCATTTGGAAGGTTGAGAAACACTGCTCTAGAACATGGCCATATAGCCCGAAAAAACCTACAACACAGTGATTCAGGCCATGAAAGCCTTCGACAATACACTTCCTCAACCTTTTTGAGGCTGCAGACACAGGAAAGAGCCAAACCGGAAAGGGAGCTGGCGTAGGGCGGGGCTTCCGGCGTCCCCTGCCCTCTAGCGCCGGGTACCTTCTACTGCCGCCTCCTTTCCGGCCTCCTTCCTCAGGGAGGGGCGGTCACGTGCCGGGGGCGTGAGCGAAGCCCCGGCCTCTAAGGTCACATGACAGGGGCGCGGGCCCGGGTTGCTGCCGCCGCCTCTGCTGCTGCTCGGGGAGGGGGCCCGGAGCCTGACTGACTGACTGACTCACTCACCATGGTAAGGGAGCCTGTGGGGTGTGGAGAGGCCCAGGCGGCTCTTACCGCCTCCTAAGGCCGTGGAGGCCCGCTGTCGGGTGAAGGGAGCGGAGGAGGCTTCCTCCTTCTCCCTGGCTTCYTCTGTCAGGCGAGCCGGGCCTTGTCTTCGGCCGCCCGTCTCCATGGAGACGGGACCCTCTCGMCTCCCCCTCCCCCCCCGGACCAACGGCTCTTTCTGAGCGCGCGCGAGGGGCTGCCATTGGTCCCCCCTTTCTCTTCCTTCTTCCACGCGCTCGCCCCGCCTCCCTAGCTGGCGTCACGGAGAGCAGCGCGCGCCGGGGGGGGGGGGAGTGAGACTTTACAGCGACCAGATAGTTGAGGTCTCCCTTCAGGAAAGCAGGGGTGCAAATGGTGCCTCTACGCTGCTGAATGAATGCAGTCTGACCCCACGTTGACCGCCATAGCTGAGTGCTATGGAATCCTGGGAGTTCTCACTGTGCAAGGCCTTCAGCCTTCTCTGATAAAGAGTGCTCCTGCCTCCCTCTGAAAACTATGACTGCCACGATTCCATAGCAGTGACCCGTGGCAGTTAAAGTGGAGCCGAACTGCATTAATACTACCGTGTATCTATGTATTGTCGAAGGCTTTCATGGCTGGAATCACTAGGTTCTTGTAGGTTTTTTCGGGCTATAGGGCCATGTTCTAGAGCAGTGGTTCTCAACCTTCCTAATGCCGCGACCCCTTAGTACAGGTCCTCATGTTGTGGTGACCCCCAACCATAACGTTATTTTCGTTGCTACTTCATAACTTTAATTTTGCTACTGTTATGAATCGTAATATAAATATCTGATATGCAGGATGTATTTTCATTCACTGGACCAAATTTGGCACAAATACCCAAAACACCCAAATTTGAACACTGGTGGGGTTGGAGGGGATTGATTTTGTCATTTGGGAATGTTGGAATTGCTGGGATTTATAGTTCACCTAAAATCAAAGAGCCTTTTGAACTCCATCAATGATGGAATTGAATCAAACTGGGCACACAGAATTCCCATGGCCAAGAGAAATACTGGGAGAGTCTGGTGGACACTGACCTTGAGTTTTTGGAGTTGTGGTTCACCTATATCCATAGAACACTGTGGACTCAAACAGTGATGGATCTGGATCAAACTTGGCACAATATACCCAAATGTGAACACTGGTAGAGTTTGGAGAAAATAGACCTTGCCATTTGGGAGTTGTAGCTGCTGGGATTCATAGTTCACCCACAATGAAATAGCATTCTGAACCCCACCAATGATAGAATTGGACCAAACTTCCCACACAGAACACCCATGACAAAGAGAAAATACTATGTTTTCTGATGGTCTTTGGTGACCCCTTTGACACCCCCTCTCGACCCCCAGGTTGAGAACCACTGTTCTAGAGACATTTCTCCTGACGTTTCGCCTGCATCTATGGCAAGCATCCTCAGAGGTAGTGAGGTCTGTTGGAACTAGGAAAATGGGTTTATATATCTGTGGAATAACTGGGGTGGGGCAAAGAGCTCTCTGCTGAAGCTAGGTGTGAATGTTTCAGCTGACCACCAGATGCAGGCGAAACGTCAGGAGAAATGCCTCTAGAACATGGCCCTATAGCCCGAAAAAACCTACAAGAACCTACCGTGTATCTATCTATATAAATAAAAATAAAATATTCGTTTGTGGGATTAACATAACTCAGAAACCACTGGACGAATTGACACCAAATTTGGACACAATACACCTATTACGCCTACTTCTTGTGTCCAAATTCCCGCTTCTTGGCAGGGGGTTGGACTGGATGGCCTCTTGGACAGTGGTTCTCAACCTGGGGTCCCCAGATGTTTTTGGCCTTCAACTCCCAGAAATCCTAACAGCTGGTAAACTAGCTGGGATTTCTGGGAGTTGTAGGCCAAAAACATCTGGGGACCCCAGGTTGAGAACCACTGGCCCATGAGGTCTCTTCCAACTCTTTGATTCTATGATTCTATTTATTTGTTGTGTCAGGGCAACCAGTCAATTATATTACATTTCTAACAGAACAAAGCAAACAAACAGACAAAATACAAAATTTGTGAGTTTGGTAGTTGATTAAATGTCCTTTGACCAGTATCTGGCCACTTGGAGTGCTTCTGGTGTTGCTGCAAGAAGGTCCTCCATTGTGCATGTGGCTGGGCTCAGGTTGCATTGCAGCAGGTGGTCAGTGGTTTGCTCTTCTCCACACTCGCATGTCGAGGATTCTACTTTGTGGCCCCATTTCTGAAGGTTGCCTCTACATCTTGTGGTGCCAGAGCACAGTCTGTTCAACACCTTCCAAGTCGCCCAGCCCTCTGTGTGCCCAGGAGGGAGTCTCTCATTTGGTATCAGCCATTGGTTGAGGTTCTGGGTTTGAGCCTGCCACTTTTGGACTCTCACTTGCTGAGGTGTTCCAGCGAGTGTCTTTGTAGGATCTTAGAAAACTATGTCTAGATTTAAGTCGTTGGCGTGCTGGCTGATACCCAAACAGAGGATGAGCTGGAGATGTCTCTGCCTTGGTCCTTTCACTATTGGCTGCTACTTCCCGGCGGATGTCAGGTGGTGCAATACCGGCTAAGCAGTGTAATTTCTCCAGTGGTGTAGGGCGCAGACACCCCGTGATAATGCGGCATGTCTCATTAAGAGCCACATCCACTGTTTTAGTGTGGTGAGATGTGTTCCACACTGGGTATGCATACTCAGCAGCAGAGTAGCATAGCGCAAGGGCAGATGTCTTCACTGTATCTGGTTGTGATCCCCAGGTTGTGCCAGTCAGCTTTCGTATGATATTGTTTCTAGCACCCACTTTTTGCTTGATGTTCAGGCAGTGCTTCTTGTAGGTAAGAGCACGGTCCAGAGTAACTCCCAGGTATTTGGGTGCGCTGCAGTCCTCCAGTGGGATTCCTTCCCAGGTGATCTTCAGAGCTCGGGATGCTTCTCTGTTCTTGAGATGAAAGGCACATGTCTGTGTTTTAGATGGGAATCATGACTGCCATGATTCCATAGCAGTGACCCGTGGCAGTTAAAGTGGAGCCGAACTGCATTAATACTACCGTATATCCCAGCGTTTCTCAACCTTCCTAATACCACGACCCCTTAATACAGTTCCACATGTTGTGGTGACCCCCAACCGTAACATTATTTTCGTTGCAACTTCATAACTGTAATTTTGCTACTGTTATGAATTGTAATGTAAATATCTGATATGCAGGATGTATTTTCATTCACTGGACCAAATTTGGCACAAATACCCAATACGCCCATTTGAATACTGGTGGGGTTGGGGGGGGGGGATTGATTTTGTCATTTGGGAGTTGTAGTTGCTGGGATTTATAGTTCACCTATAATCAAAGAGCATTCTGAACTCCCATCAACGATGGAATTGAACCAAACATGGCACACAGAACTCCCATGACCAACAGAAAATACTGGAAGGGTTTGGTGGGCATTGACCTTGAGTTTTGGAGTTGTAGTTCACCTACATCCAGAGTGCACTGTGGACTCAAACAATGATGGATCTGGACCAAACTTGGCACAAATACTCAATATGCCCAAATATGAACACTGGTGGAGTTTGGGGGAAATAGACCTTAACATTAGGGAGTTGTAGTTGCTGGGATTTATAGTTCACCTACAATAAAGGAGCATTCTGAACCCCACAAACAAGAGAATTGGGACAAACTTCTCACACAGAACCCAGATGACCAACAGAAAATACTCTGTTTTCTGATGGTCTTTGGTGACCCCTCTGACACCCCCTTGTGACCCCCTCAGGGGTCCTGACCCCCAGGTTGAGAAACACTGGTATATCTAAATAAATAAAAACGTAATGTTCGTTTGTGGGATTAACGGAACTCAAAAACCACAGGACGAATTGTCACCAAATTTGGAAAACATACACCTAACAACCTTCACTCAAAAAGAATTGATCTTGTCATTTGGGAGTTGTAGTTGCTGGGATTTATAGTTCACCTATAATCAAAGAGCATTCTGAACTCGAATTGGACGACTAGGACTGACAGGACTGACAAAATGGAATTGGAATTTGGACTATGAGATGGCGAACGCTGAGCGTTAATTAGGTGAAATCGGTTTTATTGGTTTTATTGTTGCAGTGCAGAAACTGATTGTTAATTGTTTAATTGCTGCTATATTGTTTTTATTCTACTGTTATGTTGATGCCGGCATCGAATTGTGCCTTTGTAAGCCGCCCTGAGTCCCCCTCTGGGGTGAGAAGTAACCAAAATAAATAATAATAATAAATAACTCCGTCAACGATGGAATTGAACCAAACTTGGTACACAGAACTCCCACAACCAACAGAAAATACTGGAAGGGTTTGGTGGGCATTGACCTTGAGTTTGGGAGTTGTAGTTCACCTACATTCAGCAGCGTAGAGGCACCATTTGCACCCCTGCTTTCCTGAAGGGAGACCTCAACTATCTGGGCGCTGTGAAGTAGACTCAAACAAGGATGGAACTGGACCAAACTCTATACAAATACTCAATATGCCAAATGTGAACACTGGTGGAGTTTGGGGAAAATAGAATCTTGACATTTGGGAGTTGTAGTTCCTGGAATTTGTAGTTCACCTACAATCACAGAGCATTCTGAATCCCACAAATGAACCTCCCACACAGAACCCCCATGACCACCAGAGTAAGCCACAACAACGTGTGGCAGGGGACAGCTAGTCTATCTATATAAATAATAATATAATATTCGTTTGTGGGATTAACATAACTCAAAAACCACTGGATGAATTGACACCAGATTTGGGCACAAGACGCCTACTACCCCAAGGAGTGACCATCACTAAAAAAAAAATGGGTTTTGTCATTTGGTATTTGTAGTTGCTGGGGTTTAAAGTTAATCTACAATCAAAGAGCATTCTGAACCCCAACAATGATGGAATTGAACCAAACTTGGGACATAGGATTCCCACAACCAACAGAAAATTCTGGAAGTGTTTGCTGGGCATTGACCTTGAGTTTAGGAGTTGTAGTTCACCCCGGCCCAAATTACCTGTCCAAACGCATCTCCCTCTATGTACCATCACAGAGATTAAGATCCTCCGGGGAGGCCCTGCTTTCCATCCCGCCATTGTCACAGGCGCGATTGGTGGGGACGAGAGAGACAGGGCCTTCTCGGTGATTGCTCCCCGGCTATGGAACTCCCTTCCTTGTGAGATCAGGTCGGCCCCCTCCCTCCTGTCCTTTAGAAGGATGGTAAAAACTTGGCTGTGGGACCAAGCTTTCAGGACAGGGCAATGAAGCGACAATGGGAAAGATGACAGGGCCAATTGGATTTGATGCGGATGGCTAGGACGGTTTTAAATTGTGTTATTTTAAATGGTGTATTTTAATATTTAGATAAATGTTTTTTAATGTTTATGTATTGTACCCAGGCATTGAATGTTTGCCATGTATATGTTGTGCTCTGCTCTGAGTCCCCTTCGGGGTGAGAAGGGCGGAATATAAGTGTTTTAAATAAATAAATAATAAATACATCCAGAGAGCACTGTGAACTCAAACAATGATGAATCTGGACCAAACTTGGCACAGATACTCCATATGCCCAAATGTGAGCACTGGTGGAAATCTTGACATTTGGGAGTTGTAGTTGTTGGGATTTATAATTCACCAACAATTAAAGAACATTCTGAACCCCACTAACAATAGAATTGGGCCAAACCTCCCACACAGGACCCCCACAACCAACAGAAAATACTGTGTTTTCTGGTGGTCTTTGGCAACCCTTCTGACATCCCTTCACAACCCCCCCCCCCCCCCCCCCCCCCCCCCCCCCCGGGGTGCTAACCCCCAGATTGTGAAATGCTGCCTTAAGGTCCACCTCCCCTCACCAGGGCAAGAAAATATAATCAAAACCCTCCTGACAAAGAGCCATCCAGCCATAGATATAGGTAGAATATGATTAAATATGATTCACACACACACAGATATAGTATCATAGATTTGAAAGGGACCCCTAAAGAAGAACAATTATATGTTACATGTTCCAGAGTAGACAAATCAGACCATCTCCATATCGACCCTGATAAAGAAACAAGAAAAAATGCTGTTTACCCACAAGCATAAAGAAATTACATATATTAGAAACCAACACTTTCTCATTACTTTATTTACCAGATCGGCAGACTGGGCCACAGCAACGTGTGGCAGGGAACGGCTAGTGTAGAATAAAATCCTGCATTTTCTGCTTTAAATTGGAATATATGGTAGTGTGGACTCAGATAACTGAGGGCCCTTCCCCACAGCCATATAACCCAGATTATCAAGGCAGAAAATCCCACAATATCTGCTTTGAACCAGATGATGGTGCTTGAGGAGAGCTTCTTGTCAAAAATGGAATTATTATATGACAAACCATAAGGTGTGCCTTCAAAAACAGTGTTAGCTAAGGACAGTATGTCTTCTCTGAATGAATGTCTGGAAGAGGAAGTGGGCTGGATGAAGAAAGTCAAACTGAAGCTGAATTCAGGCAAGATGGAGACCATACTGTCAAGGGCCTTTACCAGGGTTTGAAGGTGTGCTAATCAGTTCTGGATGGTGTGTCCCCCACCATCACCCAAGACTGTGTTTGCACCATGGGGATGCTTCTGGATCTGGGTTGTAGGTTTTCTGGGCTGTATGGCCATGTTCTAGAAGCATTCGTTCCTGACATTTCACCTACATCCATGGCAGGCATCCTCAAAGATTGTGAGGTCTGTTGGAAACTAGGAAAAGGGTTTATATATCTGTGGAATGTCCAGGGTGGGAGAAAGAACTCTTATCTGTTGGGGCGAAGTGTGAATGTTTCAATTGGCCACCTTGATTAGCATTTGATGGCCTAACGGTTTTTAGGTGTGCCTTGTTACTGCCTGGGGGAATTCTTTGTTGAGGGGTGATTAGCTGTTCCTGATTGTTTCTTCTCAGGAGTTCCCCAGTGTTTGAGTTTTGTTCTTTATTTATTGCTATAATTTTAGAGTTTTTTAATACTGGTAGCCAGATTTTGTTCATTTTCATGGTTTCTTCCTTTCTGTTGAAATTGTCCACATGCTTGTGGATTTCAATGGCTTCTCTGTGTAGCCTGACATGGTAATTGTTAGAGTGGTCCAGCATTTCTGTGTTCTCAGATAATATGCTGTGTCCAGGTTGGTTCATCAGGTGCTTTGCTATGGCTGACTACTATGGTTGAAGTAGTCTGTTCCTTGATTCATGTTCCGTGATTCATGTTTGGGCGCTGCAGAGAAGAAACAATCAGGAACAGCTAATCACCCCTCAACAAAGAGTTCCCCCAGGCAGTAACAAGGCACACCTAAAAACTGTCAGGCCATCAAATGCTAATCAAGGCGGCCAACTGAAACATTCACACCTAGCTCTAACAGACAAGAGTTCTTTCTCCCAGCCTGGACATTCCACAGATATATAAACCCCATTTTCCTAGTTTCCAGCAGACCTCACAACCTCTGAGGATGCCTGCCATAGATGCAGGTAAACATCAGGAGAGAACACTTCTAGAACATAGCCATACAGCCCGAAAAACCTACAACAACCCAGTGATTCTGGCCACGAAAGCCTTCGACAATGCTTCTGGATCTTTTGCTCCAAATGACAGCTCAGACATATGTGATGACTAGTGGCACCTATTATCAGATTCAACTATAATGCCAGCTGCTTCTCTTCCTAGAGCTGGAGGAGCTAAAGATGGTAGTGCACATGCTGGTAAGCTCTACAGAAGTCCAGCCTTAAGATTCTCCATCTTTACGTTGGCTGTCTCTAGTTCAGAAGCCTGATTGGTCACTGGTACAGCAATGGATGATCATATTACATTCACTCTACTGGCTGCCCTCTGATGGCCGAAAGCGAGGAGGAGCTGAGGAGCCTTCTAATCAAGGTGAAAGAAGAAAGCGCAAAAGCTGGGTTGCAGCTAAACATCAAAAAACCAAGATTATGGCAACAAGAATGATTGACAACTGGAAAATAGAGGGAGAAAGCCGTGACAGACTTTGTATTTCTAGGTGCAAAGATTACTGCAGATGCAGACTGTGGCCAGGAAATCAGAAGACGCTTACTTCTTGGGAGGAGAGCAATGTCCAGTCTCGATAAAATAGTAAAGAGTAGAGACATCAGACTGGCAACAAAGATCCGCCTAGTCAAAGCCATGGTATTCCCTGTAGTAACCTACTGATGTGAGAGCTGGACCTTAGGGAAGGCTGAGCGAAGGAAGATCGGATGCTTTTGAGCTGTGGTGTTGGAGGAAAGTTCTGAGAGTGCCTTGGACTGCGAGAAGATCCAACCAGTCCATACTTCAGGAAATAAAGTCCGACTGCTCATTGGAGGGAAGGATATTAGAGGCCAAGATGTATTTTGGCCACATCATGAGCAGAAAAGAAAGCTTAGAGAAGACAATGATGATGGGGGAAATGGAAGGAAAAAGGAAGAGGGGCCGACCAAGGGCAAGATGGATGGATGGCATCCTTGAAGTGACTGGACTGACCTTGAGGGAGCTGGGGGTGGTGACGGCCGACAGGGAGCTCTGGCGTGGGCTGGTCCATGAGGTCACAAATGAACAACAACAACGGTGGTAACGGCCGCCAGGGAGCTCTGGCGTGGGCTGGTCCATGAGGTCACGAAGAGTCGGAGACGACTGAACGAATGAACAACAACAACACTGGCTGCCAATTAATTTCTGGAAAAAGTACAAAGTGTTGGTTAATACCTTTAAAAGCTCTACATAATTTGGGCCCGAGTTACCTACGGAATCGTCTCCTCCCGTATAATCTGTTGACACACTCAGGTACTCTGTGGGACATTTAGTCCAATTAGCCAGAACTTGGCTGGCAGCGATCGTGTAGAGGACTTTTTCTTCAGCCACTCCTAAATTGTGGAATGACCTGCCTGAAAAGCTGCAACTGCTAAATGTGTTGTCTAAATTTAAAGCATTGTTAACGGCCAGTCTCTTTTTGGTTGGCCTATCCAGATTATTTTAAATCATGATATTTAAGTTATGTAGTAATTGTCTCATAGTATAAATTGATTGTCTATGTTCTTTTAAACAGATATACATTGTATGTTAATATATTGTTGCTCCCCATCTCAATCCATGGTAGACAGGCAGGTAGGAAATAATAAGAACAACAATAGTCTAGTTCTCTTTTAAAGCTATTTAATTTAATGGCCAACATCACCGCATTTTATGGCTTCAAATTCCATAGTTTAAATGTTGACTGCATGAAGAACTACTGTATTGAATTTAATGACACTATTAAATAACTCTGGTTTCTATCATTATGATAAAAAGAAAATAACATCTTCCTCAGGAAGGCTAAAAGAGTCTCGGGGTGTATCTACACTACTGCACCTATGATTCCACAGCATTAAACACTGGCAGTTAAACTGCATTGATTCTGTAGTGTAGAATTAGATGCACCGTCATTGCCTTGTCATTTTCCTTGAAGTTGTTGCAGCTCCCAGACCATCTGGCATGTCCTTTTCTCAACACTTTTCTAGCTCTACAAAGTAATCTGGAAATGTGGCAGCCAGAAATGTGCACAGTATTCAAAAGGTAACTCCACAGATTTGAATGAAGCAATTGCCTGGAGTATTCTTGGTGACATATGCGTGTATAACTTTAGGTTATGTGTATTGTTTTGGGATGGTGCTATGCCCACCCCTTGCTGGTGCTGCCATGACCATCTACCAATGGGGGATAGAGACCAGGTAAACCCATTTGGGCTTGCAGCCAAGAAAGAGAATAAGTTCATTTATTTTATACTAGCCATCCCCTGCCACGCGTTGCTGTGGCCCAGTCTGGTGATCTGGAAAATAAAGTAATGAGAAAGTGTTGGTTTCTAATATATATAAAATTTCTTCCTGCTTGTGGGTAAACAGTATTTGATTATGTTTTCTTGCCCTGGTGAAGGGAGTTGGACTGGATGGCCTTAAGTATTTTCTATTGGTCCTAGGGGTTCTGTGTGGGAAGTCTGCCCTAATTCTATCATTCATGGGCTTCAGAATGCTCTTTGATTGTAGGTGAACTTTAAATCCCAGTAACTACAACTCCCAAATGTCAAGGTCTATTTCCCCCAAGCTCTATCTGTGTTCCTAGTTGGGCATATAGAATATTTGTGCCAAGTTTGGTCCAGATCCAACATTGTTTGAGTCCACAGTGCTCTCTGGATGTAGGTGAACTACAACTCCCAAACTCAAGGTCAATGTCCACCAAACCCTTCTAGTGTTTTCTGTTGGTCATGGGAGTCCTATGTGCCAAGTTTGGTTCAATTCCATCAATTGGTGGAGTTCAGAATGCTCTTTGATTGTAGGTGAACTATAAATCCCAGCAACTACAACTCCCAAATGACAAAATCAATTTTTTTGAGTGAAGGACATATATTGGGTTGTTAGGTGTATGCTGTCCAAATTTGGTGTCAATTCACCCACTGGTTTTTGAGTTCCGTTAATCCCACAAAGAAACATTACATTTTTATTTATATAGATTCTGGCTTTTACTGGAGTGGAACCCAAGGCAGCTTCCAATCACTATTCTTTTGGATCTCCAGCACATCACTGGAGAGTGGTGTGAATTATTTTTTCATGGATCGTAGTAGTAGTAGTAGTAGTAATAATAATAATAATAATAATAATAATAATAATAATAATAAATAGAATTAAAGCTTTATTTATAATCACCCTTTCTCCCTGGGTGGACTTGGAGCACTTTTCACCAAAAGATGGCAAACATTGAAGGCTATAATAAACAATATTTATTATTATTATTTATTTATTTATTTGCTTTACTTCTATACTGCATTTTTCAGCCTAGATTAGGCGACTCAATGCGGTTTACACAGTGCAAGTTATACAGTAATATACAGTTAAAAACACATCACACATTACAACAAAATCAACAATTATTATCAGTTCCGTTAATCCCACAAACAAACATTACATTTTTATTTATATAGATTCTGGCTTTTACTGGAGTGGAACCCAAGGCAGCTTCCAATCACTATTCTTTTGGATCTCCAGCACATCACTGGAGAGTGGTGTGAATTATTTTTTCATGGATCGTAGTAGTAGTAGTAGTAGTAATAGAAACAAAACAAAACAAATCAAATTTATAGTAGGATGTGGTCTTTGAAAGCCATCACAAATCATGGTCCACTGATAGATGCTAGAATATCTCTTTAGAGGCAACCTATTCATTGTCATGACCATGTTCAGCAGAAGCCTGTTTAAGTGTTTTGGATATAATGTAAAATTTTGGCACTACATGAATTAACCTCCCAGGACCCTTGATTTCAAGGGTCAGAATCTATTGGTGCAAATGTTGCAAGTGGTTTGAGTTTCCTAATTTGAAAACGTGGGAGGGCAGAAGTAGCAGTGGTCGAGAATACAGCCCACCCCAAGCCATTTATTTCATGAATTCCTGATTTGAGGTAGGTGTGGAGTAATATCGGAACAGTGGATAGGAAAATTGCCTGTGCCCACTCCTGAAGCCAGGCAAGGCATAGATGGTTTGGAGCTGGTTGTGCCTTCCTCTTGACTTCATCATTTTATGACAAAGATTTTCTAGTTCTTGTAATTGCACTAGTAAAACAATAGGATCTTGACAGTGTATTTTTCTCACCATACATTGTGATTCTCTCTCATCTTGATCAGTTTAGACAGATTGGACAATTGTGTGCTTATTCTTGGTCTGCAAATTTAAACTAGAAAGTATTATTTGAAATGTAGTATGTACCGTAAGTTTATTTTAACCAAGAAAACACAAACTACAGTGACTAATAATCACAATGCATTATTAAATCCCCACACGTACAGGTCTAGGATTACTTCCCATTTTCTTTCATTATGGACAATCCTACTGTCCTGTTTTATATATTCTTCTGTATGTTGCTGAAAATGCACTTTTGGAGTATACTTACTTTGGGCTTGATACTGTAAGTAGAGCATTTATGTAAAAACAAATTCTTTTATAAGCCAGAAATCTATCCCATTGGATGTGTATCATTCTAATTTTATGGGCATTGTGTGGTGCCTATGGGTGCATTTACTGTCATACCTTGGCACAGTGTTTGTGCATGTAGAGGGAGAAAATAGGCCTCTTTATGCCCTATGGAAAACCTTCAAGGGGCCGAGTCTGTGGGAGAGCTGGATTAAAACTATTGTTTTAGTTGTTCACATGATTAAACAGCTAGTCTTAATTAAAAACACACAAATGTGTAAATGAAGCATTTTTATAGATAATGAAAATCTTGGATAGTTATTTCAGTGCTATCTGGAATTTGGCTTTAAATGCATTTAGAATTGATTCCATGATTTATTTACAGTCAGCTTTCCACATTCGCTGAGGTTAGGGGCACAGTTCCTCCTGAAAAAAATAAGGAAAATGTGGATCAAAACAAGGAATCTCTAGGTGTCATCTCTAGGAATAAAAATAGAAGAAACAAATCGTATGATTTGAGCTGAACAGGATTTAAAAACTAATACAGTGGTATTGCAAGAAAGTTCATTTTCCTTATAGAATTCCTTTATTTGAGATCAAAGTTTTCATAAAACTATATAATGTATCAGGTTCCCCCGTCCCCCATTCTGCCAGAAAAGGTTTGTTTTGCCTTTAGTTGTCCTTATTGAATGCTTCTGTGATTTCTTTGAAGTCTGGTCTTCCGTTTTGCTTATTTTTAAAATAGTTAGCATAGTTTTTGCTGACAGAATCAACAGGTTTATTATTATAGAAGGGCTTGTGTTAACAGGTTGAGCCAGAATGCCTTTAAGAATTCCTTCAAAATGCTTTGAAGCACTAAGACAGGATACAGGTGTTCTGTGTTTCTATTTATTCCTCCGCAAGTCTCTGTGGTGATGCTCCTTTCCTGCTTTATATGCAAAGAAAATTATGAGTCTTTCTGGCCAAAGAAAATAAAAGAAAAAACTAGAAAAGAGGATCTGTAAAGAAAGGGGGCAGAAAGTACATAAGCTGTATCCTGTCTGCATGCTTTTCAAGTTGTGGGCCCCAGATGGAAATGAGGTGGCCCTCGAGATGTTGGATTGAAATTCATTCCATACCAGCATTCCTCACCATTGATTACACTGGCTACAGTGACCTATGTGACCGGCAATGGACTGATTCTGGAGCATGATTTTAAACTGTGGAATTTTAATTTTTATATATATAAATTTTGAATTTTAAAAAAAATTGAATGTTTATAATTGTTTTTAACTGTTGTTTATTTATGATTTATTTGGGTTGTTGTAGGTTTTTTTGGGCTATATAGGCATGTTCTAAAGGCATTATCTCCTGACGTTTTGCCTGCATCTATGGCAAGCATCCTCAGAGGTACTGAGGATGCTTGCCATAGATGCAGGCGAAACGTCAGGAGATAATGCCTCTAGAACATGGCCGTATAGTCCGAAAAAACCTACAACAACCCAGTGATTCCGGCCATGAAAGCCTTCGACAATATGATTGTTTGGTTTGATGTTCGGCATCTAATGGCTGCCTATTGTAAAGCCATCCTGAGCGCCCCCCCCCCCCCCCCGGGGTGAGAAGGACGGAGTACAAATGCTGAAATAAATAAATATAGTTGGCTGTAAGTAGCAGTATATCAGCATGGAGCGGGCTGCATAAAACTCTTTTTACATCCTGAATGTCATAATGATTAACTTCTTTTTTGTAGAGTGGGATCCATGTATTATGATTTGCTAGCTGCTGGGGGCTAGGGTGCCACACTGGGCCCCCAAAAGACATTGGAGAACTGAACCCATTAAAAACATAATTTTAAAAAGATCCTGAGAAGCTCCAAAATGCAACCTTATAGGACAGAGAGAGAATTCTGCCGTGGTTTTGTCCAGCAAAGACGTTTTTCCTCAGTAGGAAATGACTCAAAAGTCATATGCAATGAAATTGCACTCTCTGGGAGACATCGAGGAATTTGGAGGCCTTGGAGCCACAGAAATTGACACTGGATTGCACTTAACAGTTAAACTCTATAAGAAGACCAAATAATTCCCAAATAGTCATGATTTTACTAGAGTGAGGAAAAAAAATAGATGTCTAGAGGAACATAATTTGGCAATTTGACTAGGCAATGGGCTGTTTTTGAATGTAGGGCATAGAACATTTATTATTTACCACTAATATTGGCATTTGAGCAAAACCCACCATAGATTAGGGTTCTATCAAGCAGGTGTACTGGATTTTACATAGGGATGTGAAGTCCTGAAAAACTTCAAGAAAGAAACTAGGAGTTTGTTTTGGGAGTTGGAAGGATGAACCAATTGAATGTTTTCCATTTTCCCCTAGCATTCTTCTGTTGTCTCCCTATTATTTCAGCTTCTTCTTCCTGCTAAAAGTTTAGCTAGAACATCATTTCTGTTTTTGTATCCAAGATCAATTGTGCTAAACCTTTGTTCTAGTAACTTAGCTTCTAATATCTTTTGAGGTTACAATACTGTCCTGTTTATTTCCTGTTTAGTCTATCTAAATTCATATGTTGTTTTTATTGCAGAGTTTTCTTGGAGGATTGTTTGGTCCCATTTGTGAGATTGATGTCGTTCTTAATGATGCAGAATCACGAAAAACAGCCGAAATCAAAACAGAAGATGGTAAAACAGAAAAGCATTATCTCTTCTATGACGGTGAATCAGTTTCAGGAAAGGTAAACTCATTTTCTTGTCTACCGAAATCTACTTTAGAAAACACAACAGCCAGAAATATATACCAATTAGTAGACTGTTGTTAACTGTTAACTGTTGTTTGTTGATTTTATTCTGATCTTACAGTATAAGATGGACCCTGAGTCCTAAGTTTGGTTATTTAGAAGTGAATTGAAATAGTTAAATAAGCTTTCCATAAATTTTTGTCCTCAGATGTTTAAACTTCAGCTTTGGTCAATCCCAATAAGCATGGCCAATCAGTTAAAATGCTGAGTTATAGTTGCAGATATTGTGTGGGTTCCACGTTGAGAAAAGCTGGGCTAAGAAATATTCACCACCTCAAACTAAAGATTGTCTTCTCTGTCTCTTGTTGTTTGCTATCAGAGCTAGTTATAAAGCTGTAAGTCGTACATATTCATAACTAGTTCTGGGAACAAACAACATTGAAGGGCATTTTTACTGTTTTGGATAGTGCTTAGAATAAGATCTATTAAATAGGGGGCTACTCATCACTGATTTCAGCAAAAAGCATTCATGTAATTGAAATGAAACTTTTTTTTGTTTAGCTCAGTATTGTTGGGACTACAATACTGGAAGGCTTCCTATTTTGCAGGCACTGTAAACATCCTGTCTTTCTGTTTCTTGTATGAGACTTGGTGGAAAAAGCTTCAAATTATGGTGAATGTTTAAGGCCTCTCAAACTTTTTAAAGAGAGGGCCAGGTCACAGTCCCTCAAACTGTTGGAGGGCTGGATTATAATTTGAAAAAAAAAAAAACATGAATGAATTCCTATGCACACTGCACATATCTTATTTGTAGTGCAAAAAAATAAATAAAACAAAACAATAATTAAAATGAAGAACAATTTTAACAAATATAAACTTATTAGTATTTCAGTGTGGGCTTGCTTTTGGCTGATGAGATAGTATTGTTTTTGTTATGTGCTTTCAAGTCATTTCAGACCTAGGTTGACCCTGAGCGAGGGCCGGGTAAATGACCTTGTATTCGGTGTTCGGGCTTTAGTTTGAGGACCCCTGGTTTAAGGTAAAAGTGAGAGCTAGGTATAAGGGCAAGAATTGCTCAATTTTCTTCCTGTGTGAAGAATTAAATAATTTCTGTTGTATGGCCTGGAATTTTCAGATGATCCAACGGGCGGCGGCCAGGTTGTTAACTGGGGCTCCTTACAGGGAGCTGTCAACCCTCCTGTTCAAGGAGCTCCACTGGCTGCTATTAATTTACCGGACCCAATTCAAGGTGCAGGTTCTTACCTACAAAGCCCTGAACAGTTTGGGACCTGCCTACCTGCGTAACCGCATCCCACGCGATCCCTTCGATCCACGCGATCCCTTCGATCATCCGGGGAGGCCCTGCTCTCGATCCCACCAGCATCGCAGGCGCGGTTGGTGGGGACAAGAGAAGAGGGCCTTTTTGGTGGTAGCCCCTCGACTCTGGAACTCACTTCCTAAAGAAATCAGACAGGCCCCAACCTTGGCAGTCTTTAGGAGGAGCTTGAAGACGTGGTTGCTCCAGTGTGCCTTCCTGGAATGATGATCCCATAGCACTTTGTCCTCCAAAGCACTTTACATTTTTTAGATCTTCTCGTATGCCCTTCCACAAACCCCACTATCACCTTTCGTCCATGTCCCAGCATTATTTCCATTTTAACTTGGCCTTCCCACTGTTTTTAATTGCGTGTTGTCTTATTGATAATGTTGTATATTTTATTGTCTATGTTTTTATTTTAATTGCTTGTACTGTTGTAGTTTTGCTTGTATTGTTGTATTTGGGCTCGTCCTCATGTAAGCCGCACCGAGTCCCTTGGGGAGATGGTAGCGGGGTACAAATAAAGTATTATTATTATTATTATTATTATTATTGTTATTATTATTATTATGGGCATGTCCCATCTCATAGAATGAAAAGGCAGTTGGCACCCAATCCAGAGCTTTGTATTCTTCTGTCAACTCTTTTTAAATGTTTGGAGAAAAAAATGGGCGGTGAGTTTGTCGCAGTCATTCACCTTCAAATGCCTGTCACTTCCTAGTTCTCTGATTTATCTCAACTCTTCATAATTCATTGCTTAAATAGCTGTTTCACCAGTTTTTCTTCCCACAGTCATGAGTTCCTTATTTTTTTTAACATGATAAGTGATTGCATAAGGAGGAATTGGGCGTTTTGTGGAAAAGGGTTGTCCTTTTCTAGTAATTTGCCTATATTTTTATCTGCAAAGAAACTTTGGTTCAACTTTGGTGAAAGGCATCAAAATGTCACACAATCCAGCATTTAACATGGGGTAGGAACAAATTATGAATAGCCCCTTTTTTAACAAATTCCATTTTTCTTGACTGAAACTGTCTCAGTTAATTTCCTGTTTGCTTTTTCCTGGTTTTAAATAATTGTGAAATGCACAGATTGTCAAGCTTACCATAAAAGAATGATATGAAAATAATTTTAACAAGTAATCCCATTTGAGTCCTTGTAATGAAAATGATTTGGTGCATTTATGCACAGGGGAAAGAGTATTTCAACATTGTCGTGTGTTTTTTTTGCAGGTGAACATAGTGTTTAAACAACATGGAAAGAGGTTAGAACACCAAGGAATCAGAATTGAATTTGTAGGACAAATTGGTGAGTTACAAAAATTGTACTGATTTGCATAATCTTGATGTGTGGAAATCAACACCTGGATTGGTCAGAAGAAGTTAATATGTTGAATGTGTCTGCTTTAGAGTAGAGTGAGAACTTAAATAAAATAAGTGATTTGTGCTGTTCTCTGTCAAGCACCAGTTACAAGAACAAGGTATCATCTTCCCTTTATGACCGTGAGTTAGCTAGGGAATAGTTGCCTTATTGATCCTAGAGAATAATATTCAATAAGTAAGAACGGTGTACTTTATTGAAATAAGTTTTCTTGAACATCCCAATTTTGTTCCATTTTTCTTGGAGGGAGAGCTTTTTCAAGGGTATCTGCTTTGTTTCATTAGTGAAAGTGCATCAAAATGTATCTCTAGTTATACTATGAAAAATCTAAAAATCCTTATATTTTAGAGGAGAGGAGATTTCCCCTGATTTCTCACATTTATGGTAGAAAGTTGCTTTTTAGTCTAACTGTCTGGGATTAAAAGAAGGTTGACTTTTGTGCAGCACAATAAATAAAACAGTTATTTTTAAAAATGAATTTAGGATTTATGCACGGAAATTGAAAGACTGCTGAATTAATATGCTAAAAGAGCAAATGTACTCTTTAATCTTAAAAAAAATGCTAGATTCTTTGTACATTTTACCTTTTTCTCCCCTCAATTCTTACTCACTGCTTCTAGCATCCCAAGTGCCTAGCCATTAAAAAAGCTATTGTATGTTCTTCAGAAAAACTTCTCTACTTGTTTTCTAATTGTGTTTTTTAATTTTGTAGAACTTTTCAATGACAAGAGTAATACTCATGAATTTGTAAACCTAGTAAAAGAGTTGGCCTTACCTGGTGAATTAACACAAAGTAGAAGTTACGACTTCGAATTTATGCAAGTTGAAAAGCCATATGAATCCTACATTGGTGCCAATGTCAGATTGAGGTATGGAAACCAATAAGCTGATAGGCTGACTAGCTTATCTGTAATGGGATATTGGTATATATACATTTTTAAGGAGTATCAGAAAAGTCAACTCATGGGTTTGAATTAAAAGATGATTTGTACAAAAAGAAGGGTGGAAGGGACTTTTGCTAGATCCTCCCCAGCAACATGTGCTTTTTGAAAAAAGTGATCTGGAGGGTTAAGAATTGCAGGAGGAAGAGGCTCTTGGTAAAATTCAGACTATAAATGTCAGTCAAAGTAACTTTTGGGGATTAAAAAAACACTTCACAAGCATATGGTTTAATTGTAGAAATATGGAAAAACTAAACAAGATGCAGTAAACAGGAATAAAAAATCTTACATAGAAAAACAGGGTAATCCATTCTTTTTATACTATAATTCTCCAATGCTATAAATGGTAGCATTTTTTAAAAAAAAAAAACCTGCAGTGGGTTAAACCGCTGAGCTGCTGAACTTGCTGCGGTTCGAATCCAGGGAGCAGGGTGAGCTCCCGCTGTTAGACCCAGCTTCTGCCAACCTAACCGTTCAAAAACATGCAAATGTGTGTAGATCAATAGGTATCGCTCCAGCAGGAAGGTAACAGCGTTCCATGCAGTCATGCTGGCCACATAACCTAGGAGGTGTCTATGGACAACGCCAGCTCTATTTGTTTTTGGGCATTGAATGTTTGCCATTTTGTTATTATTTGTAAACAGCCCTGAGTCCCTTCGGGGAGAGATAGCGGGTTATAAATAAAGTTTTATTATTTATTATTATTCATCTTAGAAATGGAGATGAACACCAGCCCCAGAGTTGGATACTACTAGACTTAATGTCAAGGGGAAACTTTTACCTTTACCTTTTCGTAGAAGCTGGGGTAGATTTTTCCCTTGTTTTGGAGATGATGACTAGCTTCTATGAATTTATGGTACCTTTGCAAAAGAAAGACTAGCATTGTGGGTTAATGCAATTTATTATCCTCAATATAATCTTATGGTATTAGCTCAGTTGAAAAAGGTAGCCAAAGATATAGTCCTAAATATATGAAAATATATGTACAGAGTCTTCATTAAATTGTTTTACAGGTATTTCCTTAAGGTGACAATAGTAAGAAGATTATCAGACTTGATAAAAGAATATGACCTTATTGTTCACCAACTTGCAACATACCCAGATGTTAACAACTCTATTAAAATGGAAGTAGGCATTGAAGATTGTCTGCACATAGAATTTGAATACAACAAATCCAAGTATGTATGTCTCTGAATAAGCCAAACACATGGTCTTGAGAAGGGCAATCAATAAAGGACTTTAAATGAAGACTAGCAGTGATAAGCAAGAGGTCGCTTTTGGATTGTTCATCAGGATATGTGGGGTTTCCACCCAAAGTTGTCACAATTCTGAAACATTCATTTTGCCTTGAAGCAACTGTTCATGTAGCTTCCCCTTTTCACAATAAAGCTTTAACTATACATATTGAATATTCAGTTCTTGGAGTGATACAGGGATTCCAGAGCAGAAATTATGTTTAATGTTTCATATGTATTAAAGATGTAATTCGATTATTAAATAGTGAACTGGCCCAGCAAGAATTAGGTTGTGGTAGCATCTCCCTCCCTAATGGGCTGGTTCCTTACTTGAAGGGATATTCAGCTGGGAAGCATTCAGAGACATCATTAGACTCCTCTAGATTATCTTTGTTGTCCTTATTCCATCTGCTGCACATCTGTGCTGGTGTGGAGATAATCTAGAGCTGGCTTGCTTTTTGAGAGCAAGGTAATGGTTGCGATAAGTAAGGAATGGCGTGCCACCATGCTTTGAGAAGAGGATTTGGCCAGAGTTACACATGTCTATTATGAACTATAATAAACATGCCAAGGTTGGATTATTGTAATTACCGATCTGTGTGGGATTACCTTTGATGAATGCTTGGAGTCTTTGGGTATCAGCTTGCACAAAAAGTTGTGGCTAGAGTTTTGATCATGGTCAGTTCTATTTTAGATGCTTCAGTTTGGTGTTTTTTAAAGTTTTTAAAGTGCTTGTCATTGCTTCTAAAACTTTTAATAAATTTGGGAATATTTTTGCCTGCCTGCTCAGAGAATTGAAAGAGACGTTGTGCTGTGACCCACCACAACTGCAGTATGATTTAGTGGATATGCCAAAGAACAGGTTTTCTGAACAGGTTTTCTCAATTTCTGGAACTGCTTTCCCTAGGAGAGACACTTGGTTTCTGGTGAAAAGAATGGATTAGGAATAAGGAATGTTTACCCCACGATTTGCATACAGAATCTCAGTGCTGTGTCAAAACAACTTTGTAATGGAACTTTTACAGTGATGGACACTATCCATGAGTGAAACAAATAAATCAGTTCAGTCATGAATATTGTTAACATGATGGCAAATGCTTAAGTACCTGAGGACCAATGTTAGACTCACTAGTAACTGGCAACAGCAACAAGATCAGATTTTTTGAAGAAACCTAATTTTGTTTGAATAAAATCTGAATATTGTTAACAAACATGTACCATAAATGTCTGTGTGCACTCAATGTACAAATTCAACATATTTACATGCTGTCTTCCTTTACATTAAGGTATCATTTAAAGGATGTGATTGTTGGAAAAATTTACTTCCTTTTAGTAAGAATAAAAATACAGCATATGGAATTGCAACTGATCAAAAAGGAGATCACTGGAATTGGTAAGATGAGAGAAAAGATTCATTCATAGTATAGATCTAGCTTTTTCTAACAGATTTCCTCTCATTAGGTAATGTATGTGGTTGTTTGTAATTTCTACTTTGTCTGTGACATATATCTGTCGGTTTGTTCACAGTGACAGGTTCTGAAATAATGAATTCTTCAAAATGGCCTTTAAAAGGGGGTTGGTAGAAGTTGTTGGGTTGAATCCAACTTTTAGCAGAGGCATACTTCCCTGCCTTGTCTTTTCTCTAAAAATACTACACAAAGGGTTTGGGGGCTTTTTGAAAAATGTAGCGTGTAATTTGTGTAATTGTGTTCAATTATAAATGGAAAACTGGAAATAAAATATAGAAAAATACAGATGAACAGACTGATCATTGTTATTCTAGGACCCAGTACTACAACAGAGACAGAGACTATTGCAAAATATGAAATCATGGATGGTGCGCCAGTTAAAGGTGAGTACCTACATGAC
The DNA here is from genome assembly GCF_025583915.1 of Anolis sagrei ordinatus. Taxonomy (NCBI): domain Eukaryota; kingdom Metazoa; phylum Chordata; class Lepidosauria; order Squamata; family Anolidae; genus Anolis; species Anolis sagrei. The sequence goes on along the minus strand of NW_026846588.1, from coordinate 106,586,256 downwards.
AAAATCTGTGGAGTACTTTTATATTACATGTAGGAACTTTACAACGTTTGTATGTAATACTAAAATAGGAATTTTAAAAGTCTAAACCAGGGGTCCTCAAACTTTTTAAACAGAGGGCCAGGTCACAGTCCTTCAAACTATTGGAGGGCCGGATTATAATTTGAAAAAAAAACAAAAACAAACCATGAATGATACTCTATTTTTCCCCTACAAAACTCATCATTTCTTCTGTTATTTAAGGTGAATCTATCCCCATAAGACTCTTTTTGGCTGGCTATGACCCTACTGCTACAATGAGGGATGTGAATAAAAAGTTCTCCGTGAGATACTTCTTGAATCTAGTGTTAGTTGATGAAGAGGACAGACGGTACTTCAAGCAACAGGTACATTCTGCAGATTGTAGCATTTTAATGAGATGGTTTTATCCCTTTTGTCATTTTCTGTTGTATTTGAAGTGCTAGTGAAGTCATAATTAGAATGCTAAACAATAAAACAGATTCCATTAAAATTATTCAGTCAGAATAGCAGCAATAGAAAGTTCTCATTAATTTTTGTTAACTAAAACCATTATTTCATTAACTTCTTTTTCTGAACTCATGGCTGTTTCTGCTCACAATTTTGAAGAAACCATGCTTGAAATACATTTCTGAAGAAATCAGGCTTGAAGTAATTGAAGAGCACTTCTTTGTTGTATTCTATTTTTAGGTCTATGAAATTTAATAAGAAATATTCTGGTTTCATATTGAATTTAATATTTAAGATTTTCTGTATTTCTTCATGGATTAGTTCCCAATATTTCTTGGCTTTGTTCCACAGCCACCACATATGGTAGAAGCTTCCTTCTTGACATTCACACTTCCAACAGTTATTGTTTAAGCTCTTATAGTATTTACTTAATTTGGATGGTGTTATGTACCATCGGTACATCATTTTTTTTTTAATATAATCTTTATTGAACATTTGGATAATACATATTAGTTAAAAATAAAAAGTAAAAGAAAAAAAAAGGAAGAAGAAAAAAGATAGAAAGAAAAAAGAGGGGGGAAAAGAAGAGGAAGAAATGTGAGTTAAAAACAATACGAAACAAAGAACAAATTTTTTCATTCTTCTTCGGTCTGACTTTCAGGGACCTTTGAGGAGGGTATTTTCCTTTTCCTTCTATAATTTGTCTTCTTTTTCTCATTTATTCTTTACCTTATATTTTACATTTAGTGGGGTTAATCTGGAATTCAACATATCTTACTTTTCCCTTATTTTACATAATCATTTAACAGTGTCCAATCTGTCTCTTTTTCTATTATCTCTTTATATTTTTGCAGTAAATAGTTTAGCCTGTCTATATTTTTTACGTCCATAATTTTCTTTTTCCAGTCTTCAATTGTGGGCGTTTCCTTTTTTCTCCATAATCTAGCATAACAAATTCTAGCCACTGTTGTGAAGAGAAATAAAAGTTTATCTATGTTGCTCTCAATATTTGTATCTAAAATTCCCAATAAGAATATTTCTGGTTTTAGTGGGATATTAATTTTCAAATTTTTTTGCAAGTTTTCTTGTATTTCTTTCTAATAATTTCTTGCTTTCTTGCATTGCCACCACATGTGATAGAATGCATCTTCCACTTCTCCACATTTCCAACATTTTGAATTTAAGTTCTTATAATACTTCCCCAATTTATGTGGTGTCAGGTACATAATTTTGAACCAGTTTTCTTTTAAGTCATATGAATAAGTTTGTTTGATTTTGTTATTCCAGCTTCTTTCCCACTCCTCTAACTTTATTGGTCTTCCGAAATTAGTGGCCCATTTAATCATGCAGTCTTTTATTAAATCCCTCTCTATCGACCACTCCAATAATTTCTTGTATATTATCACTATTGTTTTGTTTTCTGATTTCATTATTTTCTCCCAAAAGTTTTCTCTTTCCGAAAATCCTATTAGTTTAACTTTATTGCAATACTCCTTTAATTGTCTATATTGAAGCCAAGAGAGGTTTCTGAATCTTTGTTTTAATTCTTCATGTGTTTTTATTTCAAAAATATCTTTTCCTTTTATTAATATGTCCTTGCAAGTCGGCCATTCCTTCCAACCCAATAATCTTCTCTGTGAGGCTTCTAAAGTTGAGATCCAGGGTTTTTTTTTGTATACATTATCTTTTTATATCTGTCCCAGATCCTTATTAGTGTTGCTGTTATAAAATGGTTTCCAATTTTTTTCCTGTCTTTATTTTCTGGTACCATATATAGCCGTGCCATCCCACTCTTAAATCATGGCCTTCAAGAGTTAATACTTTTTCTCGATGTAATGTTGTCCATTCTTTTATCCATAATAAGCCCGATGCATCATGGTATAATTTCAGGTCCGGGAAATATAAATCATTTTTAAAGTGCTGTTAAATTGCATTCTTCTTCTATCTCCTTCCTTTTTTTGTGCTGTAACAGAATAATATGGCTATTTCTCTAAAAACTTTTTAACATATCAGTTGAACAGCAAATTGCATCCCATCTTGGTCTTGAAACAATTACATGACTTATTGGTTAACTTTTAGATACTAAACAGCAGATGTTTCTTACACTGTTTGTATGGTGTTATATTTCAACTCCTATGTTCAAACAAGTTTGTGGGGTTTTTCCTTTTGTTATGGTTACCATTTACTTTGTTTTATCCACCTTAATGTGAGAGAATTGTTTTGTACTTCCCCTACCATTTGGGGGATAGTAAATGCAGGATAAAAACATTGTAAACGAAATAAATTATGTTGCATTTTATCAGATATGGTTTATGCAAATAACTCAGTTTCTAGGTTCTTGTGGGTTTTTTCGGGCTATAGAGCCATGTTCTAGAGGCATTTCTCCTGACGTTTCGCCTGCATCTATGGCAAGCATCCTCAGAGGTAGTGACCTCACTACCTCTGAGGATGCTTGCCATAGATGCAGGCGAAACGTCAGGAGAAATGCCTCTAGAACATGGCTCTATAGCCTGAAAAAACCCACAAGAACCTAGTGATTCCAGCCATGAAAGCCTTCGACAACTCAGTTTCTAGTTCAGCTGCTTCTGTCTAATCCATTGATCTATCTGTTCAGCTATCAAACTTCTAAATTGTGTATTTTATCTTCTTGTTAAACAGGAGATCATTCTTTGGAGAAAAGCTCCTGAGAAACTGAGGAAACAGCGAACTAACTTTCACCAGCGATTTGAAAGCCCAGAACCACAAGCCTCCGCAGAGCAGCCTGAAATGTGAACCAGGTGTAGGGAGTGAAAGAACTGTTGATAGGATCAGCAGGTTAAAGGTGGCAACAGGCTGTAGGGAAGAAGAAGACCAAAACTCGCATTACCAACTGTCTTCGTCATCTTACAGTACTGCATTTCCCACACTACTAAAACATTCTTCAAGTAAACATTCAAATGTGTATATACATTTAAAACAAGTGCTTTCTCAAACACTGGAACTTTCTTAAGCTATTTTATACTGCACATTTTACTTTTGTCTGATGTGATGCACTCAGATATACATAAAGCTTACAAAAAGTTTAGCTATACGTTTCCATGCATGTAGGCTGGTGCATTTAAGTTTTGCTAATCATTGATGATAAACGAAAGCATTTCCTCTTCTATGCCACATTTCATATCATACATATTTTCTCAGTGTCTGTTACCTGTGTCCTTGAAAATGTAATAAAATATGTTGTCCTAAAATGACACATTCAGGGTTTAAAATAGGATTTTACTCTAAAAAGTACATCAGTCCTTACCACAGGGAATAGGTGACACGTATCAAAGATGATGTGCTTAGGATAAGTCTAAGACTATCATGGTCTCAGATCTGTGCATCTTTGAGGAATATGTATAAATAAGTTCTGTCCTCAAACTTGCTTTATAAAAGGAGTAATTACATTTCTATATTCCTTCCTAATCCTAATGAGTCTGTTATCAGGTTTTAACACCCTTGAAGATCATATGCCCTATCTAAATGAAATAGTTTTTGCATCCTGCCCTATTTCAGTGGAGAGGACATGTGTAAGAAAGAAACCATGTTTTAATACAATTGTATTGGTGACACTGTTGAAGTCTGAGTCACATACACACAACTTTATTCTTGTTGCACTCATTGCACCCTTTCACTCTCTTTCAAACATGCCCAAATATTGAAAAACATCCATATTTTCTTCTCTGTCCTTAGCTACATGGATGGAAACCATCTAAATTCTAAATGGATATTGGATGTTGGTGTGATGAAATATCTGATAGTTTTTTATTTTTATAAATTCATTCATCAGGTGAATTTAGCATCTTTGGAAAGCTGCCATCTGTCCACAATTAAGCATGTCGTTCACAAACAAGGTGCTTGTTTTGGGCACAACCTGCTGAATAGAAGGCTACTCACCTTTATAATTCACTTGGCCTATCTACAGATAATGCTTCTGAACTTCAGTGCAAGTGTTATTGGTTACCTTACTTTATGAGTAAGCAAAATTACTAAATTACACATCGGTAAGAACTGTTTTATTACTATGGCACTTTGATAAAACAGTCAAAGATGCTGCGTGCTGGGATATTTCTCTTATAATGGATGCCTGGGACTGAGAGAACTTAATCCCCTCATGTAAGTGCCTGTTCAAAATTTCAAACAAAAAATGCCAAATATTTTCATGAACACTTGCATATAGCAATCTGAAAACTATTCCAAGAAATTTTGAAAACTGATTGTATTTAACCAGCCTCAAATTGTGCATCTGTGTATAATAGACATAATGAACTGCTATTTGAATTATTAAAATAGTTGTATTCTCACTAAAACATTTTGATTGTCTTTAATTTAACATGGCACTGTATGCAATGCCTCTCACTCAGTTAACCACATAGATTAAGTAGACATCTTGAAGTCAGACTTGGGTTCAAAGTATGAAGCTCTGGGAATGGAGAGGAATACTTTTGTCATTAGTTGAGTGATGATACCCAAGTACTTCATGATGAGCAGTTTATGATTTTCAGAAGATGCCCAATTTTTATCATAAACATCTTCACATAGCAAGAAAAATACTGGTAAAAGCATATTTCTGACAGTAATGAGTAGTTTATTTGTGTTTCCATGCCTAACACTTTGATTAACTGGCCATCTGGTGGGGGTGCTTGGCTTGTGCTTTTCCTGCATGGCAGGGGATCGGACTAGATGGCCTGTGTCAGTGGTTCTCAACCTGTGGGTCCCCAAGTTTTTTGGCCTACTACTCACAGATATCGCAGCCAGTTTACCAGCTGTTAGGATTTCTGGGAGTTGAAGGCCAAAACACTGGCCTATGTGGTATCTTCCAATTTTATGATTTACTACATCCCTTGATGTCAGGTGTACTTTTGCATACTTTTGGTCTATTGCCCATTGATTTCAGTGTGTCTCTCTTGTATTTATACAGCTCTGGGTTGGGATAATTCCCAGCACTTCAACAATAGCACTTAAATATATTGCCTTAGGATATGGGCAATGGTACATAGAAGTCACAGAGAAATTTATTACTAATAAATGTCTTGTTTTAGCCTGAGGATGTTTTGAGATCCTCCTTAATTCAGCACCAAAGGTCGAGAAGATGCCCTGCCATCATTTCAAGGAAGATGACACAACGATGGGGAAGACTGTCTCTTGGTATTGTAATGGATGCAATATTGTGTTTATTTATAACCAGTGGTTCTCAACCTGTGGGTCCCCAGATGTTTTTGTCTTCAACTCCCAGAAGTCGTAACAGCTGGTAAACTGGCTGGGATTTCTGAGTCGTAGGCCAAAACATCTGGGGACCCACAGGTTGAGAACCACTGATTTATACTCCGCTTTTTTTCTCCACAAAGGATACTCAGGCCCCTTCTACATTGCCATATGAAATTCAGATGATCTGCTTTGAACTGGATTATATGGCAGTTTACACTAATATAATCCAGTTCAAAGCAGAGGTGGATTATCTGCTTTGATAATCTAGATTACATGGCAGTGTAGAAGGGCCCTCAATCGGGTTACAAACCAAGGCGTTGCCATTCTGCTTTGACTGAGTAATTTATCACATCAGAAGCAAATTGGGAATACACTTATATATCTATATAAATATATAAATGCTCAAGATCCTGCAAGGAAGATTCCAGCAATACATGGAGCGAGAGTTGCCAGATGTTCAAGCTGGGTTTAGAAAAGGCAGAGGAACGAGAGACCAGATTGCCAATATCCGCTGGATAATGGAGAAAGGCAGGGAGTTTCAGAAAAACATCTATTTCTGCTTCATTTACTATTCTAAAGCCTTTGACTGTGTGGATCATAATAAATTGTGGCAAGTTCTTGGTGGGATGGGCATACCAAGCCACCTTGTGTCTCTCCTGAGGAATCTGTACAAGGACCAAGTAGCAACAGTCAGAACTGACCACGGAACAACAGACTGGTTCAAGATTGGGAAAAGCGTACGGCAAGGCTGCATACTCTCACCCAACCTTTTTAACTTGTATGCAGAACACATCATGCGATGTGCGGGGCTTGATGAATGCAAAGCTGGGGTGAAAATTGCTGGAAGAAACATTAACAACCTCAGATATGCAGATGACACCACTCTGATGGCCGAAAGCGAGGAGGAGCTGAGGAGCCTTCTAATCAAGGTGAAAGAAGAAAGCGCAAAAGTTGGGTTGCAGCTAAACGTCAAAAAAACCAAGATTATGGCAACAAGAATGATTGACAACTGGAAAATAGAGGGAGAAAATGTGGAGGCCGTGACAGACTTTGTATTTCTAGGTGCAAAGATTACTGCAGATGCAGACTGTGGCCAGGAAATCAGAAGACGCTTACTTCTTGGGAGGAGAGCAATGTCCAGTCTCGATAAAATAGTAAAGAGTAGAGACATCAGACTGGCAACAAAGATCCGCCTAGTCAAAGCCATGGTATTCCCTGTAGTCACCTACGGATGTGAGAGCTTGACCTTAGGGAAGGCTGAGCGAAGGAAGATCGATGCTTTTGAACTGTGGTGTTGGAGGAAAGTTCTGAGAGTGCCTTGGACTGCGAGAAGATCCAACCAGTCCATCCTCCAGGAAATAAAGCCCGACTGCTCATTGGAGGGAAGGATACTAGAGACAAATTTGAAGTACTTTGGCCACATCATGAGGAGACAGCAAAGCTTAGAGAAGACAATTATGCTGGGGAAAGTGGAAGGTAAAAGGAAGAGGGGCCGACCAAGGGCAAGATGGATGGATGGCATCCTTGAAGTGACTGGACTGACCTTGAAGGAGCTGGGGGTGGTGATGGCCGACAGGGAGCTCTGGCGTGGGCTGGTCCATGAGGTTACGAAGAGTCGGAGACGACTGAACGAATGAACAACACAAGAAGAGACAACAGACTGGCAACAAAGATCCGCCTAGTCAAAGCCATGATATTCCCTGTAGTAACCTACGGATGTGAGAGCTAGACCTTAGGGAAGGCTGAGCAAAGGAAGATCATCACTTATGAAAACACTGAAAAACAGCAGAAGAGACTTTAAAAAGCCAAAAAACAAAAATTACATTGCCACATGCGCAAAACCATATCCAAACATATACACAAAACACATATATACAGACTGGGCCACAGCAACGTGTGGCAGGGGACGGCTAGTAATGTATAAAAAAAACCCACAAAGTGGTATGACTGAGTGAGAGCAAACTTTATCAAGACCCATCCAGCTTTACAAGGCCACATGGCCAGCCAATGCCTTCCTAGCTGGCTATCGCTTTGCCTGAGGGGGCCTTTCAGACGAGGGCGCCAAGGTCCTTTGCGAGAGGGTTGGAAGCCCTGCCCTAGATCAGAGTCGGCCTTCTGGCTAACTCTTCCCTCGACTTGTAGGTTGCCTTGAGGCATTCTGTTTTCCTCCGCCGTTCCAGGCACCTCATTAGTCACCTCAGGGGCCTGCATCGCGCGCTGATGACGACAAGGACGTGCGCCGGCGTCTCACGCTGGTTTCTCCTTGGCGGCGTCGCGTCCATGTCTGTCCGCAGCTACACTCGGCTCCTGGCGGGCTCGCTCCGCTATGGCGGCGCCGTCGCTGCTCTCGGGAGGCGGCAGGGAGGCCTTGCCGGGGTTAGAGCGGCCGCCTCGGCTTCCTCCTCCTCTTCCGATGGCGGCGGGCTCCGTGCTCCGGACACTTCCTTGTTCGTGCCGCTTCCCGTCTCCCCTGCGGCGCCGGGCCCTGAGGGGGACATCGGGGCCGAGCTCACCCGCCCCCTCAATAAGAGTAAGGCCTCAGGGTGGGGGGGGGGGAGCGGGCCCAGAGCGCGGGGGTCCCACAAAAGGAAGGCATTTCCCGCCCAAATAGGAAATCCTCCTCACGACCTCCCTTTTCTTGCACTCGCTGCAGGACCTTTCACGCAGCCATATATCATAGAATCAAAGAGTTGGAAGAGACCTCATGGGCCATCCAGTCCAACCCCTTGCCAAGAAGCAGGAATATTGCATTCAAATCACCCCTGACAGATGGCCATCCAGCCTCTGTTTAAAAGCTTCCAAAGAAGGAGCCTCCACCACACTCCGGGGCAGAGAGTTCCACTGCTGAACGCTCTCACAGTCAGGAAGTTCTTCCTCATGTTCAGATGGAATCTCCTCTCTTGTAGTTTGAAGCCATTGCTTCCGCGTCCTAGTCTCCAAGGAAGCAGAAAACAAGCTTGCTCCCTCCTCCCTGTGGCTTCCTCTCACATATTTATACATGGCTATCATGTCTCCTTTCAGCCTTCTCTTCTTCAGGCTAAACATGCCCAGCTCCTTAAGCCGCTCCTCATAGGGCTTGTTCTCCAGACCCTTGATCATTTGAGTCGCCCTCCTCTGGACACATTCCAGCTTGTCGATATCTCTCTTGAATTGTGATGCCCAGAATAGCAAGGCAGATAATCCACAAGATCTGCTTTGGAATTTCCAGAGAAGTCATGCTTCCCTTTCTCTTCTGCCTTGGTTAGACCACACCTGGAATATTGTGTCCGATTCTGGGCACCACAATTGAAGGTTGACAAGCTGGAATGTGTCCAGAGGAGGGCGACTAAAGTGATCAAGGGTCTGGAGAACAAACCCTATGAGGAGCGGCTTAAAGAGCTGGGCGTTATGCCGTTACGCCCAGACGCTTTAAAATAAAACTTTGACGTGCTGGCTATCTATGTCTGGGCGAAACTGCTGGGGTCTTTCTTTAGACAATTGAGCTTTCTTGAAAAACTGAGTCCACTTCAAGATTGAAACATTAAACAGGGTATTTATTCACGAAGTCCTGGTAGACTTGGTTCCGCTTATCAATATTACGAAACAATCAATGAGTAATCAACTCCATCTATATTAATAAATTCTATCTATATTCAATTGTTCCCTATCTATGACTCAATTAAACTCAATTACTCTATCTATCTATTTATTATCTATAGGTCTCAATTAAACTAAATTAAACTCAATTGTTTTTACAATGGTATCTTCTGAGGTACCTGTCAGCCAACAGCACATCATGGATTCTTCCTTTAGGCTGAAGAGGCAGGGAGACCTCCAAAATGGCTGCTTCTACCCTGGAAACAGGGGCGGGCCCAAAGAACTACTCTTTGGCCAATTATTGCAGAGGGCCCGAAAACTGGCTTTCCTGCCTCTGACTGCTAACTTTTTAGGCCTTTGCAGAGGCTGCAGCAGCCTAGGAGAAAGGCAAGGAGCAACCAATTTAAGCAACCCAAAAAGGCAATAAACCCAGTCTCCTGGGAGACGGAACAGGTGTGTTTAGCCTGGAGAAGAGAAGGTTGAGAGGAGACATGATAGCCATGTATAAATATGTTATTTTTATTTATTTATTGTGTCAGTGAAACCAGTCAATTATATTACATTTCTAACAGAACAAAGCAAACAAACAGACAAAATACAAAATTTGCAAGCTTGGTAGTTGATTAAATGTCCTTTGACCAGTATCTGGCCACTTGGAGTGCCTCTGGTGTTGCTGCAAGAAGGTCCTCCATTGTGCATGTGGCAGGGCTCAGGTTGCATTGCAGCAGGTGGTCAGTGGTTTGCTCTTCTCCACACTCGCATGTTGAGGATTCCACTTTGTAGCCCCATTTCTGAAGGTTGGCTCTGCATCTCGTGGTGCCAGAGCGCAGTCTGTTCAGCGCCTTCCAAGTCGCCCAGTCTTCTGTGTGCCCAGGGGAGTCTCTCATTTGGTATCAGCCATTGGTTGAGGTTCTGGGTTTGAGCCTGCCACTTTTGGACTCTCGCTTTCTGAGGTGTTCCAGCGAGTGTCTCTGTAGATCTTAGAAAACTATTTCTAGATTTAAGTCGTTAACGTGCTGGCTGATATCCAAATAGGGGATGAGCTGGAGATGTCACTGCCTTGGTCCTTTCACTATTGGCTGCTACTTCCCGGTGGATGTCAGGTGGTGCAATACTGGCTAAGCAGTGTAATTTCTCCAGTGGTGTAGGGCGCAGACACCCCGTGATAATGCGGCATGTGTCATTAAGAGCCACATCCACTGTTTTAGTGTGGTGAGATGTGTTCCACACTGGGCATGCATACTCAGCAGCAGAGTAGCATAGCGCAAGGGCAGATGTCTTCACTGTGTCTGGTTGTGATCCCCAGGTTGTGCCAGTCAGCTTTGTATGATATTGTTTCTAGCACCCACTTTTTGCTTGATGTTCAGGCAGTGCTTCTTGTAGGTAAGAGCACGGTCCAGAGTGACTCCCAGGTATTTGGGTGTGCTGCAATGCTCCAGTGGGATTCCTTCCCAGGTGATCTTCAGAGCTCAGGATGCTTCTCTGTTCTTGAGATGAAAGGCACATGTCTGTGTTTTAGATGGGTTGGGGATCAGCTGGTTTTCCCTGTAATAGGCAGTAAGAGCACCTAGGGCTTCGGAAAGCTTCTTTTCTACCATCTCAAAGCTCCCTGCTTGAGCAGTAATGGCACGATCATCAGCATAGATGAAACTCTCTGTCCCTTCTGGCAGTGGCTGGTCATATGTGTAGATGTTGAACATGGATGGAGCAAGCACGCTCCCCTGAGGCAGGCCGTTCTTCTGTTTCCGCCATCTGCTTCTCTGGCCCTGGAACTCAACAAAAAAGCTCCTGTTTTGTAGCAGGTTTCCTATGAGGCAGGTGAGGTGGTAGTCCTTTGTGATATTATACATTTTTCTCAGGAGGAGAAACACTTGCGATGTGCAGCTTTTGCCTTTTCTGAAGCCAGCTTGCTGTGGGAGCAGACAAGGGTCAATTTATCCTCTTTAAACTGGATTATCTGAGTCCACACTCAGATAATGTGGGATTTTCTGCCTTGATATTCTGGGATATAGGGCTGTGTGAAAGGGCCCTGAAGGTGAGTGGGAAAACATGCTTATTGAAAAATTTCCCCAATAGAGATGTCAGTAGCCTTTTACCTTCCATAAAGGACATGCTATTGTATATTAATGTATATCATTGCTTTTCTTCCACAAATAAAAATATTTGGCCTCATATCATATGAGTGTTTACGTACCAGTGTTTTGTAGGTTCCAAACAGCTGAGTAAAATCCCACATTATCTGCTTTGAACTGAAGTATATTGCATTGTGGACTCAGATAACCCAGTTCAAAGCAGATCTTGTGGAATTTTCTGCCTTGATGTTCTGAGTTATATGGCTGTGTGGGAGGGCACCTAGTTTCATTTTAAATCCTGACCATCTATGATGTGACAGAGAGCCCCTTTCCCAAAGTCATTGACTAGTTTCTACAAATATCCCTGATCTGAATGGCCTGTCACTTTATTTTGGATTTCAACACTTCATGTTTTGTGAAGAAAATAGTTTGAAGCAGGTTTAAAGAATATGGATTTGAGTGTGTCTGGGGACAGTTGCTTCTCTCTGAATATAAACACTTACACACACACACACACACACACACACACACACACACATAAATTAAATGCTGTTAATAAAAGGTTGTAAATAGCTGCATACTGTATATTTCTATAACATTTCTTGTATTGATTAGTGTGATACAATCTTTATTTTATCTTCTAGGTGAAGCGCTGAAAATATTAAATAAATTTTACAAGAGGAAAGAAATACAGAAACTGGGGGCAGAAAATGGACTAGATGGTATGAAATGCGTAGTTCTTGGATATTATTGGATATTTCTTCTGAGATATAGTTCTCCCACAACATGATCTTTTTTTAGCATCACGAACCATTCTGAGGAAATTCTATTTGAAAAGCTAGCTGCTTAAGACTTAGATTATGCTAAAATATCAGTACCCAATAAAATAATGTTTTAAGAGTACCAAGTATCTATGAAGAACCTTGAAATGTTATAGGACCTATCATAAAACAACTTCTTAGTGTATTCAATTTGGGTTAATATTTTAGGATATGGAACTTTACAAGCATTTCCGAACCTTTTTTTCTTTCTTTCCCTTTACAGCTCGCCTTTTTCATCAAGCATTTATTAGCTTTAGGAAATACATTATGGAATCCAGTTATCTGAGTCCTGATATTCACATTATTCTAAATGATATATGCTGTGGTGCAGGTAAGCATGGAGAAAAGAATATTTCATAAACGTCCTTTTAATACTATCTCTGGTTAAAGGTTATCGACCTTGATCTTGCTCAGGAGAGTCTATTAGGGATTAGATTACAGAGTATGTAGTGAGATGGATACTGTGGTCTTTTGAAAAGATAAATGAGTCTTAGACAAGTTAAGCCGGAACTCTCACTAGAAGCAAAGAAGACTAAATGGAGGCTATTGTATAAAATCTGTATCAGAAGTTACCTATTTTCCAAAAGAAAGTTTTCATTTATTTTAAAGATACTTTTTGAGGGAAAAATATAAATATGATTCAGAGTTCTCATGCTGGGACAAGATGGTAATGCAGAACAGCTCTCCCAGCTAATCTTTGAAGGGTCAGAATAGTTTTATATTGGTAAAATTAGTTATTTGCATTTAACAAGACTACACTTGTTGTTCTGTCGCCACTGGGTCCGAACAAAATGTCTTTATTCTACAGGACGCACACTTTAAACCCAGTGGGAAGCCGGGGTGCCCGAAGAGAGATTGTTAGAGACTTCCAGAAGTAATGGGCTTTAGAGTCTTTAAAAGTACAACAAAGTCTTTATTAAGGAACAAATCTTCAACAATACTTCAAGGCTTTACTATTCTAGTCTTTAAGAGACTGGCACTAACTTGGTTTAACTGTACTATCTCAGCATAAGGAAGAACTCTTTATAATCCCTCCCAGGCCGCTTTCTATCTATGCCTAGTCGGCGTGGGTGCTGCTACCGAAATCCACGTGCATCTGGGTATCGAGCAGACCTTACCGGCTGAGGCTTGAAGATATAGCAGCCGGAGTTCTGTGGTTCTACGATGCTGTCTAGTGGGAACTTCAGGTCTGTTTTCCCCTCTGGTGCTGTGAGGCTGAGAGGCTATGAGCTCTCAGCCAGAGCCTTTGGGACCTTTTCCTTCCGTATCCCTGGAACTGGATGGTCACTGGATGACCCCTGGATGGTCGCTGGATGGACCCCGGATGGCTGTTTCTGTTTCCCCGGAAGGTTTTGAGGAATGAAGCCTTTCCTACGGGACTAGCTGATCTGCGTCCTATAGACTGGCTTCCTTGTGTGACTGACTGAAAAATGGCCCCTTCCCTCCAAAAACTCAAGAAGGGGCGGGACCTGGGAACCTAACTATAATTGGCAGGTGGCTTACCCTATGATTGCAGCCTATAACAGGAAGCCACCCTGCCGCAAAATCCCAACCCTGGGATTGCAAACAAACATTAAACACAGCAAATAAATCTGAAGCTCCTGGAACAGCTGTTCCAGAACACTTGTTCTAAATACAACATTGTGTGATGATCTGCTTATTTATTTATTTTGTATCAAAAGCATTGCATAAATTAGTACAAAACCGATAAAAATAGAAGGAGCGCAGGTGGCTAAATATTCCAGGTTTTAACTAGTTTGTAAATTTTCAGTTCTACATGCTTTACCCATCCACTCATGATTTTTTTTTATTGCAGCATTTTAATTCCTTTTCTCTGTTCAGCTGTTAAAATGCTGATCCATAAAAACGGGCAACAGCAATAGCATTGTGTGTAGCCTCCAACAATTCTTCCTCTGTACGTGAGGCAGGGCATAGTAGACAAGCATACAGAGGAGTTGTCTGTTCTGCTCCACAGTCACATAAGGTGTGGGATTCTTTTAGGCAGTGCCATTTTGCCAGGTGGCCTTTTGATCTGCCTACTCCACTTCTGAGTCTGTTCAGGGACTTCCAAGTTGCCCATTCTTGGTTTGCCCCTGGAGGAAGATCCTCGTGGGGGGCCATCCAGTTGGGATTTCCTGGTTTAGCTGCCCAGAGGGATACCCTTGCTGTTGCTGGGGGGATGCCAAGAGGAGTGGTAGTTCTCATAAAGCTTTTCCTTGATTTGAGTCTACTGGGAGGAGGCTGGTAGCCATGTAGTGGATGGCTTTCACAGTGTTCAACCTTATTTCTCTCACATTTAGCAGCAACTTCCTGTCACATGGGGGGGGGGGGCAATGCCAGCTAGCTTGTAGAGTTTATCAACAGGTGTAGGTTTAAGACACCCTGTGATTATTCTGCATGTTTTTGCTAATAAATTATTTTAAGTTTGTTTTATCCTTTCTCTCTCTTTTCCTCCTGCAGGCCATGTCGATGACCTATTTCCATTTTTCATGAGACATGCTAAGCAGATCTTTCCTATGTTGGAGTGCATGGATGATCTGCGTAAAATCAGTGACTTAAGATTGCCACCCAACTGGTTAGCTTTTTAAAATCACTAACACATTTTCCACTTTGTAACTATATACTATTGTTAATTGCCATTAAATTGCTTTGACTTATGGCAACCCTATGAATGAGAGACCTCAGAGTCTCCATATTATCAAAAGCTCTGCTCAGGTCTTGCAGACACAGGATGTGGTTTTCTTGATTGAGCCTCTCCATCTGGAATGTGGTCTTCATTTTTTCCTACTTCCCAGACTTTATAATTTTTTCTACTGAGTTATGTCTTCTCATGACAAACATGACAGTTAGTTTAGCCATTTTGGCTTCTAGGGAGAGTTTAGGCTTGGTTTGCTTTACGACACATTAATTTGTCAATTTTAGCAGTCCACATTATCCATAGAACTGCTCTCCAGTACCACATTTCCATTGAATTGATTCTTTTCCCATCCACTTTCTTCACTATCCAGCTTTCACAACCACACATAAATAAGGACAATGATGGCATGGACAATCCCAATTTTTTAATTCAATTATATGTTTGTGCACTTCAGGATCTTGCCTAGTTGCCTTACACCTGTCCTTACATCTGTATGGCATTCTCTCATGGCCAAACAGCCCGTAAAACCCACAGCAACCTCAGTGATTCTAGCCATGAAAGCCTTCGACAACACAGTCATTTTGTTTGTTTCCTTAACCACACTTTTCCAAACATCTTGCATGTGTTATATATGCTGATTGTTTTGGACTTGTGTTGCTTTTAATATGTTGTAAAATACTTTGGGTCCCTTTGTAGGAAAAAAGCGGGATACAAATAAAAATATTGTTGTTGCTCCATCCTACATGACCCCCATAGATGCAATTCTGTGTCTTACATCTCCAACATTACACTCAATGAAATTTATCCATTTTAACTAACATCTCTGATGTTATGTAACATCTATAGAACATTTTATACCTATTTCTCTAATAAAGACAGCTATTGAAAAGTTTAAATCATCTTTTTCATAGATATTCCCATTTCTTCATCTCCCAGATATAGGAATGTAGCTGGACTAATATTTGCTGCTCCTCCCTCTACCAATAGGGAACTATCCATGGGGCAAATTCAATGGAAAATGAGATGCTTGGAGGAGAACAGAATTCTGATCTCTGCAGTAACTAAATAAGTGGGTTATGATGGTGTAAGTTGGATCTGTGTCGTCATAATCCACTAACAGGGTGCCAGCCTAATAATAATAATAGTAATAATAATAATAATAATAAAAAACTTTATTTATATCGCGCCACCATCTCCCCAAGGGGACTCGTGGCAGCTTACATGAGGCCAAGCCCAACAACACATCAGTAAAAACAAAACAGCAAGCAAATAAAACAGTACAATTAATATAACTCACATATAAACAATAACACAGAGAATTTAAAACCTTATGGCCGGGCCAGATGTAATAAATTATTTTTTTTAAATAAACACTGGGCGTGAACAGAGGTAGGATGTATCTAAGCAGAAGGGTTTTAAAAGATAATGTAGGGAGACCAACCCAATGGATAGTAACGTGCTTCTGAGGACAATTGCAGAGAATTAATTAGAGCAGGGCATTGTTTCCTTATTCAGGGAAGGCACACTGGAACAGCCACGTTTTCAGGCTCCTCCTAAAGACTGCCAATGTGGGGGCTTGTCTGATATCCTTGGGGAGTGAGTTCCAGAGTCGGGGGGCCACCATAGAGAAGGCCCTCTCTCTCGTCCCCACCAATCGCACCTGCGAAGGGGGTGGGAGTGAGAGCAGGGCCTCTCCAGATGATCAAAGAGATTGTGTGGGTTCGTATACAGAAATGTGGTCACACAGGTAGGCGGGTCCCAAACCATTCAGGGCTTTGTAGGTAAGAACCTGCACCTGACTGGAAAATGAACGGCAGCCAGTGGAAAACCTATCATGCCTTAAACAGGGGGGTTGATCGCTCCTTGTAAGTTGCTCCTGTGTAGTTTAACATCAGTGACTTGCTTTATTCCATTACTTGACAAGTTAGATTATGTAGATTTGCTACCCAGTTATCGAATCACATGCTCTAAAATAATATAAAGCTGCATTATTAGTTTATTAGGTTTCAGTGATATTTTGAATACATTTTACTAGTTCAGTATTGCACTCCGACATTCTTATTCCATCGTATTTTTACTTGGGACTAAGTTTTTCCTGTTTCCTGGGATATTCTCCCAAGTCAGTGGGTATAAGATTCCCCCAGTGGCGCAGTGGGTTAAACCCTTGTGCTGGCAGGATTGCTGACTGACAGGTTATCGGTTTGAATCTGGGGAGAGTGGGTTGAGCTCCTTCTGTCAGCTCCAGTTCCAATGGGAGGACATGACAGAAGCCTCCCACAAGAATGGTAAAACATCAAACAGCCGTACGGCCAATTCTTTCACACCAGAAGCAACTTGCAATATCTCAAGTTACTCCTAACACAAGAACAAACGTGTGTATAGGATTTCTGTCCATGTGCTCTGCACCTTCAATAGAGACTTGTTTCATAGTGTGAACTGAAACGTGCTGACAGCAATCTTTCTCAGATGAACAACTCAGACAAATCAGGGTTAGTATTTAAAATGGGTGAAATGAAAGGAAAGGGGGATTGATTCAAAAGTGAATCTAGACTGCTTTACAACTTTGCATTTTTGTATGTTGTTTTTTATTTCCTATTTCCTGTGTTTATACCCTGCCCTTCTCCCCTTTTTTGTGTTTGTGTATTCTAGGTATCCAGAAGCAAGGGCTATCCAGAGGAAAATTGTGTTCCATGCTGGCCCTACGAACAGTGGAAAAACCTATCATGCAATCCAGAGATATTTAGCAGCAAAATCGGGAATCTATTGTGGCCCTTTAAAGCTTCTGGCACATGAAATCTTCCAAAAGAGTAATGATGCTGTCAGTATGTCAATGTATTTTAATGCTGTTATCGCCATGTTGTAGTTTATGCTATGATAGCAAGTACTCTGATGATGATACGTGAAATAAAAATGCCAAGTTTGCATGATTTTTTTCTTAACTGTATAAATAGGTACCCCTAGAAGTTTATGATTTATATTTTAACTGTGGGCAAGTAGGACAGAAATTGGAAAAAAGACAGAAGAGATGAGAGTAGAAAGAAAAATAAGACAGAATAAGAGTATTATGGATTTTATGAATAAGAGTACAGTATTAGATTTTATGAAGAATTAACCGTCACCTGCCACACGTTGCTGTGGCCCACATGGGGATTCTGTGTGGGAGGTTTGGCCCAATTCTATCGTTGGTGGGGTTCAGAATGCTCTGTGATTGTAGGTGAACTATAAATCCCAGCAACTACAACTCCCAAATGTCAAGATTCTATTTTCCCCAACTCCACCAGTGTTCACATTTGGGCATATTGAGTATTCGTGTAGAGCTTGGTCCAGATCCATCATTGTTTGAGTCCACAGTGATCTCTGGATGTAGGTGAACTACAACTCCAAAACCAAAGGACACTGCCCACCAAACCCTTCCAGTATTTTCTGTTGGTCATGGGAGAACTGTGTGCCAAGTTTGGTTCAATTCCATTGTTGGTGGAGTTCAGAATGCTCTTTGATTGTAGGTGAACTATAAATCCCAGCAACTACAACTCCCAAATGACAAAATCAATTTTTTTGAGTGAAGGACATACATTGGGTTGTTAGGTGTCTTGTGTCCAAATTTGGTGTCAATTCATCCAGTGGGTTTTGAGTTCTGTTAATACCACAAACGAACATTACATTTTTATTTACATAGATGGAAATGTGTACTTCTGTAATCGTTATTGCATGTTCTGTAATGATTTCAATTTGTATAACTGTATAAATAGGTATCCCTAAAAGCATATAATTTATATTTTACTGTAGGCAAGTAGGACAGAGATTAGAAAAATACAGAGGAGATGAGAGCAGAAAGGAAAAAATAAGAAAGAATAAGAATATTATGGATTAGATTGTATGAAGGATCAAAATGTGTACATCTGTAATTGTTATTGCGTGTTCTGTAATAGTTTCAATTTAAGGAATTTGGAATAACTGAGCTGCTTGAAGGCCCACACTATTGCAGAATTTTGCGTGGGCTTTTTTCCTCTCCCTTAGAAAGAATACTAAGCCAAAATGCAAGAAGGAAATGAAGCTTAGACTGCTTTTACTATCTTTTGCTAGTAATCGAGCCTTGCAACATTTTATATATCTCTGTGTTTATCTACCATCTTATGTGTCTCTGTAAATGTAACTTCCAGTAATTTTTCATCCACAATATGATAGTTATTTCCAAAATTCGAAGGGCTACAGTTCAATAGTATATCCGAAAACTCCTAATTTTCTTGGGGCATTTCCCAGTCAGCCCTGGGAAGAGCCTCATCTATCACCCTATAGGTAATATTGAGATAGATCAGCCCATATTTATGATAGTTTCCATGGAAGTGAAACAAATTTGATATTACCTATTGAATCTAAAGGAAATGTGCTTTAGAACCTACATTCTTAAGGGTTTGAGTGTTTCAACTATATTTAGGACTTTACTTTTCACATCTCTCAAGTGTAGTATCGATGATACTTTCTGACCATCATTTTGTTTGCATCCATTGCCTTTTTCTTCCTTGCAGAATGTGCCCTGTGACTTGGTGACCGGAGAAGAACGTGTCTCAGTTGATCCCGAAGGTCGGCCAGCTGCCCATGTTGCTTGCACCATTGAAATGTGCAGTGTCAATACACCCTGTATGTATGCTCTTTTTATTTTTGAAAAGTTTTTCAAGAATTTTGAACCATAGTCATAATTGTTTTTTTTTTTTAAATGGGAATATTTTAACTAAAAACTCGTTCCTGGCTTTGTTTGCTAGATGCCAACTTTGGGAGAGTATATAAGTTGAGTTGTAGGTTTTTCGGGCTATATGGCCATGTTCTAGATGCATTTAGGAGAGAATGCCTCTAGAACAGTGGTTCTCAACCTGGGGTCCCCAGCTGTTTTTGGCCTACAACTCCCAGAAATCCCAGTCAGTTTACCAGCTATTAGGATTTCTGGGAGTTGAAGGCCAAAAACATCTGGGGACCCCAGTTTGAGAACCACTGCTCTAGAACATGGCCATATAGCCTGAAAAAACCTACAACAACCCAGTGTTTCTGGCCATGAAAGCCTTCGACAATATATAAGTTGAGCATCCTTTATTTGAAATGCTTGGGACTAGAAGTGTTTGGGATTTCAGATTTTTTTTCAAAGGCTGTATTTTCATAGTAAAGGTAAAGGTTTCCCCTTGGCATTAAGTCTACTCGTGTCCGACTCTGGGGGTTGGTGTTCATCTCCATTTCTAAGCCGAAGAGCTAGTGTTGTCCATAGATACCTCCAAGGTCATGTGGCTGGCATGACTGCATGGAGCTCTGGGACCTTCCCGACAGAGCGGTACCTATTGATCTACTCACATTTGCATGTTTTTGAACTGCTAGGTTGGCAGAAGCTGGGCTGACAGCGGAAGCTCACGCCGCCCTGGATTTGAACCACTGACCTTTCGGTCAGCAAGTTGAGCAACTCAGTAGTTTCACCTACTGCTCCATCAGGGTGGCTCTATAATAATAATAATAATAATAATAATAATTAATAAATAAATAAATAAACTTTATTTATACCCTGCCACCATCTCCCCAATGGGGACTTGGAGCAAATTACATGGGGCCAAGCCCGGACGACATTACAATGAAATAAAACCAAAAACATAACCGACAATCAACATCATCAAAATTACATAAAAGAAGAAAAAAAACATTCTAATAAACACAATCATAATAACAGTGGACGGGCTGCACGTACAGGATAAAACAGTTAAAAAGCTCTAATGAGATAAAATGTATTTGCATATATGTATGAGTAATGAGATATATTGGAGCTGGAAGCCAAGTCTAAATAAAAATTATATACTTTGGAGAGCTTGGCTATTAGAATATAGTCTAATAATTTTCCTCTCCAGTCCTTTATAAGTAACTTTTCCCCCTCCCATGATTTTGCTATAATTAATTCTGCAGCAACAAAACTGTATCAACAAATCTCTACATCTCATTAACTAATTCTTTCATAAAATAAACCTAATAGACACACCGGGGAGGAACAAATGAAAACTTTTTTAGAAAATGGAGGCATTTGAGTCTTTAGAAAGGAAGACAAATGTAGATTTTAAGAAAGCTGAAAGCAGACTGTATTAATATAAAGATAAGGGTAGTTTTTTATTTAGTTTCACTCTGAGTGAATGGGTGGTGATTCATGGGTGGGGGAAGGGGGTGGGTTCGGTGGACAGATATATATTACGTGTATTTGAATTTCCTTTTGCATTCTGTATACCACCTTTACACAATAAAAAATTGTTAAAAATAAAATAACAATTATATATTTTTCATGTATATCTTATAAACATACCCAGAAAATAATTTCATAATATGTTAATAGTTTTATCCATGAAATACATTGAACTACCAGGAAGCAAAGGTGTCACTATCTTAGCCATCAATGTGGACAGTTTTGGATTTTGGGGGTATTTTGGCATTCAGAATAGGGATGCCCAACTTTTCCAAGCACTTATTATGATGTATTGACAATCTAGAAAAATCAAAACATGGAAACACTTTTAAAATGAATAACCACTTTGAAGAGCTCATACTAAGAATCGCTATTACATTGTGCCTTTATATTCTATACTAGCTTGGGGACCCGGCGTTGCCCGGGTTATTAGAGAAAGTGGGTAATGGCGGTTCTGTATGCCAAGTTTGGTCTTTATTGGTCTTTGGATAATGGCAGCATTATTTTCAGGAAGTGAGTGAAGGTACTTGAAGTCCCATCATCCATGGCCCATCCTCCTACAAACAGCAGTAGGATATAGAGTGGGTCATGGGGGCTCTGTGCCAAGTTTGGTCTTTCTTGGTATTTGGATGAGTGTCACTGTGGTTTCAGGAAGTGAGTGAAGGTACTGCAAGTCCCATCATCCATTGTCCGTCCTCCTCCAAACAGCACCAGGATGTAGAGTCGCTCATGGGAGCTCTGTTGTGCCAAGTTTGGTCTTGATTGGTCATTAGATGAGGGTTGCAGCAGTCTTGGAAGGGAGTGGAGGTACTTGAAGTCCCATCATCCATGGTCTGTCCTCCTCCAAAGTGCACCAGGATGTAGAGTGGGTCATTGGAGCTCCATGTGCCAAGTTTAGTCTTGATTAGTCATTGGCGAGGGTCTCGGTGGTCTCAGGAAGTGAGCAAAGGTACTGCAAGTCCCATCATCCATCTCCAAAGTTTTCCAAATAACACCAGGACGTAAAGTGGGTCATGAGAGGTCTATGTGCCAAGTTTGGTGTTGATCCGTCATTGGATGAGCTTTGCAGAGGTCTCAGAATGTGAGTGAAGGTACTGGAAATTCCATCATCCATGGTCCACCCTTCTCCAAAACTGCAGCAGGATGTAGAGTGGGTCATGTGGGCTCTGTGTGCCAACTTTGGTCTTGATTGGTCATTAGATGAGTTTTGCAGCAGTCTTGGGTAGTGGAGGTACTTGAAGTCCTATCATCCATGGTCTGTCGTCCTCCAAACTGCTCCAGGATGTAGAGTGGGTCATTGAAGCTCCATGTGCCAAGTTTAGTCTTGATGAGTCATTGGCGAGGGTCTCAGTGGTCTCTGGAAGTGAGTGAAGTGACTGCAAGTCCCATCATCCATTGTCAAATTCTTCCAAACCGCACCAGGATGTAGAGTGAGTTATGCAGGCTCTCTGTGTAAATTGTGGTCCTGATCCATCATCGTTGGCAGTTGTAATGGTCTTAGGAAGGGAGTGCAGGTATTGCAAGTCCCATCGTCCCTGGTGCATCCTCCTTCAAACTGCACCTGGATGTAGAGTGCGTCATGGAGACTCAGTGTGCCAAGTTTGGTATTTTTTGGTAATTGGATGAGGGTTGCAGTGGTCTGAAGAATGAGCAATGGTACTGCAAGTCCCATAATCCACGGTCCATCCCCGGCCAAACCACACCAGGACGTAAAGTGGGTCATGAGAGGTCTCTGTGTGAAGTTTGGTCCTGATCAGTCATTGGATAAGGTTAACAGCGGTCTCAGAATGTGAGTGGTGGTACTGCAAGTCCCATCATCCATGGTTCATAGTCCTCCAAACTGCAGTAGGATGTAGAGTGGGTGATGGGGGCTCTGTGTGCCTATTTCGTCTGTATTGGTAGTTTTCTGACCCAGCCCCCTCTGGCCTTTTCCTTTCCTCTCTTTGTCATCTCGGAATCTTGGATTGAGGCTGGCCAATCAGAGACCATATGCAAATTTCCTTCTCATGTCCCCGTTTCTGCCATGAACTGTTTTCTCCACCAGGGGCTCCTATTGAAGCTGGCCAATCAGAGACCATATGCAAATAGCACCACTGCGGCAGCCAATCCGAATGTTGGAACTTTCAGGCTGGCCAATCAGAACGCTGGCACATACACCGCCCTTCCGCCCTCCACAATTCCTCTGTCCGATACAAACACTCTTCATTATTATATACTAGCTTGGGGACCTATGGGAAGGACAGAGGAAGTGTGGAGGGCGGAAGTGTATGTGGCAGCTTTCTGATTGGCTGCCACTGTGGTGCTATTTGCATATGGTCTCTGATTGGGCAGCTTCAACAGGAGCCCCTGGTGGAGAAGAGGGTTCATGACAGAAACGGGGACATGACAGAAGGAAATTTGCATATGGCCTCTGATTGGCCAGCCTCAAATGCAAGATTCCGAGATGACAAAGAGAGAAAAGGAAAAGGCCAAAAAGGGGCTGGGTCAGAACATTACCAATACAGACCAAAATTGGCACACAGAGCCCCCATCACCCACTCTACATCCTACTGCAGTTTGGGGGAGGATGAACCATGGATGATGGGACTTGCAGTACCACCACTCACATTCTGAGACCGCTGTTAACCTTATCCAATGACTGATCAGGACCAAACTTCGCACAGAGACCTCTCATGACCCACTTTACGTCCTGGTGTGGTTTTGCCAGGGATGGACCTTGGATTATGAGAATAGCAGTACCATTGCTCAATTCTTCAGACCACTGCAACCCTCATCCAATTACCAATAATTACCAAACTTGGCACACTGAGACTCCATGATGCACTCTACATCCAGGTGCAGTTTGAAGGAGGATGCACCATGGACGATGGGACTTCCAATACCTGCACTCCCTTCCTAAGATCATTACAACTGCCAACAATGATGGATCAGGACCACAATTTACACAGAGACCCAGCATGACCCACTCTACATCCTGGTGCCGTTTGGAAGAATTTGACAATGGATGATGGGACTTGCAGTCACTTCACTCACTTCCTGAGATCACAGAGAACCTCGCCAATGACTAATCAAGACTAAACTTGGCACATGGAGCTCCAATGACCCACTCTCCATCCTGGTGCAGTTTGGAGGACGACAGACCATGGATGATGGGACTTCAAGTACCTCCACTCCCCAAGACTGCTGCAAAACTCATCTAATGACCAATCAAGACCAAAGTTGGCACACAGAGCCCCCATGACCCACTCTACATCCTGCTGCAGTTTTTGAGGAGGGTTGACCATGGATGATGGAACTTCCAGTACCTTCACTCACATTCTGAGACCTCTGCAAACCTCATCCAATGACGGATCAAGACCAAACTTGGCACATAGACCTCTCATGACCCACTTTACGTCCTGGTGTTGTTTGGAAATTTGGAGATGGATGATGGGACTTGCAGTACCTTTGCTCACTTCCTGAGACCACTGAGACCCTCGCCAATGACTAATCAAGACTAAACTTGGCACATGGAGCTCCAATGACCCACTCTACATCCTGGTGCAGTTTGGAGGAGGACAGACCATGGATGATAGGACTTCAAGTGCCTCCACTCCCTTCCGAAGATTGCTGCAACCCTCTTCTAATGACCAATCAAGACCAAACTTGGCACACAGAGCCCCCATGATCCACTCTACATCCTGCTGCAGTTTGAAAGAGGATGGACTTTGGATTATGGGACTTGCAGTACCTTCACTCACTTACTGACACCACTGCCACCCTCATCTAATGACTGATAAAGACAAAACTTGGCACACAGAGCCCCCATGACCCACTCTATATCCTGCTGCTGTTTGTAGGAGGATGGGCCATGGATGATGGGACTTCAAGTACCTTCACTCACTTCCTAAAAATAATGCAGCCGTTATCCAAAGACCAATAAAGACCAAACTTGGCATACAGAACCGCCATTACCCACTTTCTCTAATAACCCGGGCAACGCCGGGTCCCCAAGCTAGTATATAATAAAGAAGAGTGTTTGTTTGTATGGGAAGGACAGAGGAAGTGTGGAGGGCGGAAGTGTATGTGGCAGCTTTCTGATTGGCTGCCACTGTGGTGCTATTTGCATATGGTCTCTGATTGGGCAGCTTCAACAGGAGCCCCTGGTGGAGAAGAGGGTTCATGACAGAAACGGGGACATGACAGAAGGAAATTTGCATATGGTCTCTGATTGGCCAGCCTCAAATCCAACATTCCGAGATGAAAAAGAGAGGAAAGGAAAGGCCGGCTGGGTCAGAACACTCACAACAGCTCGAAATAGGCACACAGAGCCCCCATCACCCACTCTACATCCTACTGCAGTTTGGAGGAGGATGAACCATGGATGATGGGACTTGCAGTACCACCACTCACATTCTGAGACCGCTGTTAACCTTATCCAATGACTGATCAGGACCAAACTTCACACATAGACCTCTCATGACCCACTTTACGTCCTGGTGTGGTTTGGCTGGGGATGGACCGTGGATTAAGGGACTTGCAGTACCATTGCTCATTCTTCAGACCACTGCAACCCTCATCCAATTACCAAAAATTACCAAACTTGGCACACTGAGTCTCCATGACCCACTCTACATCCAGGTGCAGTTTGAAGGAGGATGCACCATGGACGATGGGACTTGCAATAACTGCACTCCCTTCCTAAAACCATTATAACTGCCAACAATGATGGATCAGGACCACAATTTACACAGAGAGCCCGCATAACCCACTCTACATCCTGGTGCGGTTTGGAAGAATTTGGAGATGGATGATGGGACTTGCAGTCACTTCACTCACTTCCTGAGACCACTGAGACCCTTGCCAATGACTGATCAAGACCAAACTTGGCACAGAGAGTCCCCATGACCCACTCTACATCCTGGTGTACTTTCGAGGAGGACAGACCATGGATGATAGGACTTCAAGTACCTCCACTCTCTTCCCAAGACTGCTGCAACCCTCATCTAATGTCCGAACTCAACCAAACTTGGCACAAAGAGCCCCCATGACCTACTCTACATCCTACTGTGGTTTGGAGTAGGGCATACCATGGATGATGGGACTTGAAGTACCCCTACTTGCTTTCCGAGACTGCTGCGACCCTCAACAATGACTGAACAACACCAAACTTGGCACATAGACCTCTCATGACCCACTTTACGCTATGGTGTGGTTTGACTGTGGATCGAGCATGGATTATGGGACTTGCAGTATCTTCGCTCAATTCCTGAGACCACTGCAACCATCATCCAATTTCCGATAAGGACCAAACTTGGCACACCGGGTCTCCATGATGCACTCTACATCCTGGTGCGGTTTGGAGGATGATGCACCATGGACGATGGGACTTGCAGTTCCTTCACTCATTTAGTGAAACTACTGAGACCCTCATCCAATGACTGATGAAGACCAAACTTGGCACACAGAACCCCTATTACCCACTTTCTCTAATAACCCGGGCAACGCCGGGTCCCCAAGCTAGTTATATATATAGATGGCTTTCACTGCATGCCCCACTATCTGTTTTTTTTCCAGATGAAGTGGCTGTGGTGGATGAAATTCAGATGATTAAAGATCCTTCTCGAGGTTGGGCCTGGACACGAGCTCTCCTGGGTATGTCTTTTAAGTGTTTGCTATTTCTAAAACATCTTATCTAAAGACACAGGCTTGTATGGCTTCCCTTAAATGTGTACTACGTAGCTGTTCTATTATACTGATATGAATATGCGAAGTATTAATTTTCTCTGAAACTCCAGTCACTATGCACCACTTTGAAAGGAATTATGTTAATTATAGGTTTTTGTTGGACAACAGTTGCAGGACAGTGCTAGTTATGTCAAGATTGTGTTTTATTACATTTATGTTGCAGGTGAATTGCTTTGAAATTCTTTTTTTTCCTGTATGTATGGATATATTCAGGACTATGTGCAGAAGAAATCCATGTTTGCGGTGAAGCTGCTGCTATTAATTTGGTGACGGAACTCATGTATACTACAGGGGAGGAGGTGGAGGTATGTTTCACAACTTTACTTTTATATGTGCATCTTCCAGCTGCCTTTTATTTAAAATAGTCATGAGTTCCTGTTTGTTAAAATCACTATTTTTATATTAGGAGTTATTTTTTTAAGGTCTAACCTCTCCAAATTGTGTTTTATTTGCTATAGCTATATTACATGTAACTAGTGGTTTTTTGTAGCATAGATATATTACATGTAACTAGTGCTGGTTTTTTTGTAGTGGCAGCCCCCTAATTTGTACTCTAAGCTATAGCTATATTACATGTAAGTAGTGTTTTTATTAGCATAGCTATATTACATGTAGCTAGTGTTTTGGTTTTTTTTTTAGCCCCCTAATTTGTACTCTAAGTGTAGTGGCAGCCCCCTAATTTGTACACTAAGCTATAGCTATATTACATGTAACTAGTGTTTTTATTAACATAGCTATATTACATGTAACTAGTGGGTTTTTTGTAGGGGCAGCCCCCTAATTTGTACACTAAGCTATAGCTATATTACATGTAACTAGTATTTTTATTAGCATAAGTATATTACATGTAACTAGTGTTTTTATTAGCATAGCTATATTACATGTAACTAATGTTTTGTTTTTTGTTGTTGTAGTGGCAGCCCCCTAATTTGTACTCTAAACTATAGCTATATTACATGTAACTAGTATTTTATTAGCATAACTATATTATATGTAGCTAGTGGGTTTTTTTTTGTAGAGGCAGCCCCCTAATTTGTACTCTAAGTGTAGTGGCAGCCCCCTAATTTGTACACTAAGGTATAGCTATATTACATGTAACTAATGTTTTCTTTTTTGTTGTTGTAGTGGCAGCCCCCTAATTTGTATTCTAAACTATAACTATATTACATGTAACTAGTATTTTATTAGCATAACTATATTACATGTAGCTAGTGGGTTTTTTTTGTAGAGGCAGACCCCTAATTTGTACTCTAAGTGTAGTGGCAGCCCCCTAATTTGTACACTAAGCTATAGCTATATTACATGTAACTAATGTTTTGGGTTTTTTTGTAGTGGCAGCCCCCTAATTTGTACTCTAAGCTATAGCTATATTACATGTAACTAGTATTTTTATTAGCATAACTATATTACATGTAGCTAGTGGGTTTTTTTGTAGTGGCAGCCCCCTAATTTGTATACTAAGCTATAGCTCTATTACATGTAACTAGTGTTTTTTGTAGTGGCAGCCCCCTAATTTGTACTCTAAATTCCCTTCTGGATTAGGGGGGGGGGGAACTTATCATGTCCAATATACAGCTTTTGGGGATGCAGGTATGTTGCCCTCATAGAACCATCATTGTGTAGTGATCTGAGCATTTTACTATGACTCTGGAGGCCAGGATTTGAATCTCCATTTTGCTATAAAGAACCTCTGCGTGGGACAATAATAATGATAATAAACTTTATTTATACCCCACCACCATCTCCCCAGTGGGGACTCGGGGCGGCTTACATGAGGCCAAGCCCAGACAAGATATTACAGCAAAATAAAACCAAAAGCATAAGCAACAAACAACAGCATCATATTTACATATAAACATATAAATACGATAATAATATAACATTACAATAAACACAATCACAGTAACATTCTCTCAGCTTCAGAGGAAGGAAAAGAAAAACCCATGTAAACAAATTTTGTCAAGAAAACTCAGTGATAGGTGTAACAACTTGAAAACACCCTGCTGGGAGCTCTCTGGGAAGCTCTGGGTCAGAATATGAAGATACTTGACCTTTATGCCAGATCTCTTTTCCAGGTTGACCCTGCAATCCCAGCCCTTGGACTTCCTGTCACTCACCCTGCCCTTTCCTCCTGTGGATGGGCTTCCTTGTGGTGGGCGTGACCTGATTAACAGGCTGTAATTAGACAGCCAGAGGCAGTTATAAAAACCACATAAAAGTTTATTAAACAAGAGACAACCTGTTGACCCCTGAACATTCTGTTTATTCACAGGTCCCCAAAACCAGAGTCTTATCTCTGACTGACTATCCTGTTACAGCATTCATTATTTCTGTTTGAAATCCAACCCGTTCTCTGTGTCAGCTTTTTCCTGTCTGGCCTCTGACAGAGACAAGTGTCTATTTTGTAATATTTCTTCCGCACATCAACCACCTCTCCCTCCATATCACAGACTTCACTGCACTGCGGAATTTGGCTTCAGTTGGTTCCTGCTTCCTGAAAAACTTTGAAAACAAAAGACCATTGCACTTATTTCCTTCCTGTATTTGCTTTATCTAGATCACATGGTTCTAGAACCATGTGATCTAGATAAAGTACATACAGTAAAATAATTGGATGTCTTGACTAGGGGGAAGCACTTCAGTTAGGGTGCTTTGTTTCCAGGATGTGGAAAAGTTACTATTTTGGCTGTTCTGGCTAGATGATCCTGAATTGTGATCCAAAAAAATGGGATGTTTGCCACACTCTGTTTTTTGGGGTTTTTTTTGTTTTGTTTTTTGGTGTTTGTGGCCCCTCTGGCTCTGGAACTCGCTACCTGGTGAGATTAGGCAAGCCCCACCCTAGCAACCTTTAAGAAAGATCTAAAAACTTGGCTTTTCCAATGTGCTTTCTGAGAGTGACCATTCAACTCATTTTGTTTGTTTTCATCTACTTTTCCCCTTTCCTTAATTAAGGCCAAACCCTACTGCTCCCTCTTCTTGGGCTCCTCCCTCACAAATATACTTTTAATACACTTTTTTATTCCTATCTCACCCAGGGTTTTAACATTTTATCTCGTGCATTTGACCCGCCCTTTGTGTTTGATTTTTATTACGTTATTTTGCACTGTTTATTTTATTCTGTTATTTTATTATTTTGTTGTGATGTAATTTTTCTGTTGTTTTGTGTCTAACTTTGCTGTATTATTTTTGGGCTTGCCTCAAGCTGCCGCCGAGTCCCCTTTGGGGAGATGTGGCGGGGTATAAATAATATTAATTATTATTATTATTATTATATTATTATTATTAATGTATTACAGTTTGTACTAGTTATTTTAGTCTTTGTTGGAGAAATTGAGTGTTCGCCCTGTTTGGGCTGAAAAAGCGGTATAGAAATAAAGCAAATAAATAAATTAAAAACATTTCTTCTCCTGACATTTCGCCTGCATCTATGGCAAGCATCCTCAGAGGTAGTGCTTGCATAGATGCAGGCGAAACGTCAGGAGAGAATGCCTCTAGAACATGCCATATAGCCTGAAAAAACCTACAACAACCCAGTGAAATACTCATTTGAGATTATTATTATTATTATTATTAGTCTGTGACCATGATTAGAAAGTCAGTTATTGCAAAGTCTGTATATGACCTCCCTGCCTTCGTCTGTTTGGGAAGCTGTGTTTAAAATCCAGGGGACTTTCAGACTTTGGTATAGGAAGCAGACATTATTTCACACATTCAAGGCCTTGTTGTGCCAATATGGCTTCTTAGATGCTCTCAAAGATTTCTTTGTTGATGACAGTTGTGTTACAATTGCTGTCTGTCTCTAGGTGAGAAACTACAAGAGACTGACCCCTATCAAGGTGCTGGATGAAGCACTCCAATCACTAGATAAGCTTTGCCCTGGAGACTGCATTGTCTGTTTCAATAAGAATGATATTTATTCAGTGAGTCGGCAGATTGAAGCACGGGGCCTGGAATGTGCCGTCATTTATGGAAGTCTGCCCCCTGGTAAATACTCTCAAATACATTTGGAGGAGTTCATGGGGGGGGGGGGTGGGGGTGGGGGTCCTGTGATGCCCGGCTATCAACTGCTGAAGTAAGTGACTGTTACAGTGAGGATTCATTACCAAGATCTGACATGAATACGCAAAACACAGACTATTGTTTCTCCTATTATTAATTAGGTTTTTAAATCTTTGTGTGTTATTGTTTATATGTGATTTATATTGATTGTATTGTTTTTGTTTATTGCTTTCTTGTTTTATTGATGTGTTGTCAAGCTTGGCCTCATGTAAGCCGCTCCGAGTCCCTTGGGGAGATGGTATAAATAAATAAAGTTGAAAGATGGGCCAAAACTAACAAAATGAAGTTCAACAGTGACAAATGCAAGATACTCCACTTAGGCAGAAAAAAACGAAATGCAAAGATACAGAATGGGGGACAGTGCCTGGCTCGAGAGCAGTACGTGTGAAAAAGATCTTGGAGTCCTCGTGGACAACAAGTTAAACATGAGCCAACAATGTGATGTGGCGGCAAAAAAAGCCAATGGGATTTTGGCCTGCATCAATAGGAGCATAGTGTTTAGATCTAGGGAAGTAATGCTACCCCTCTATTCCGCTTTGGTTAGACCACACCTGGAATATTGTGTCCAATTCTGGGCACCACAATTCAAGAGAGATATTGACAAGCTGGAATGTGTCCAGAGGAGGGCGACTAAAATGATCAAGGGTCTGGAGAACAAGCCCTATGAGGAGTGGCTTAAGGAGCTGGGCATGTCTAGCCTGAAGAAGAGAAGGCTGAGAGGAGATATGATAGCCATGTATAAATATGTGAGAGGAAGCCACAGGGAGGAGGGAGCAAGCTTGTTTACTGCTTCCATGGAGATTAGGACAAAGAACAATGGCTTCAAACTACAAGAAAGGAGATTCCATCTGAACATGAGGAAGAACTTCCTGACTGTGAGAGCCGTTCAGCAGTGGAACTCTCTGCCCCGGAGTGTGGTGGAGGCTCCTTCTTTGGAAGCTTTTAAACAGAGGCTGGATGGACCATCTGTCAGGGGTGATCTGAATGCAATATTCCTGCTTCTTGGCAGGGGGTTGGACTGGATGGCCCATGAGGTCTCTTCCAACTCTTTGATTTATGATATTATTATTATTATTATTATTATTATTATTGGTCATGTGAATGTTCATCACCTCAGTTGACTAATATGGGATGTAACCATTCATGGTCACTAGAAATCATAGATTCGGATGCTGCAGACTGAGAGGGACCTCTGTATATCCTTGGTTTTTAGCTATTGAATTAGTATTCAATAAACTGCTGCGACTACTATATTAACATTCCCTGTGATTTGGTCTTGGATTAGGTATCTATCTGTCTTGTCATGTCTTGTGAAAAACAACTTTTAAATCTGTTTTGTTCACTTAATTCATAATAGGGCAGTGGTTCTCAGCCTGTGCGTCCCCAGATGTTTTGGCCTTCAACTCCCATAAACATCAAACACCCAGTCATCCCCCGGACAACATCCTTGCAGCATGGGTTTCTGGGAGTTGTAGGCCAAAACACCTGGGGACCCACAGGTTGAGAACCATTGTAATAGGAAGCTACTTGATTATCTAACCTGAATAGTGGAGATATGTAGCCAAACCACATTAGTATCATTGAATGATGTGGAAGTCACTCTACATATGGTGTTGTGTCTAAGTTTGTATTTCCTGAGAGAGTACTTTATGGTTTTTTGTTTGCACATCTTAAAGTATTGTGAG
Organism: Anolis sagrei ordinatus; assembly: GCF_025583915.1. NCBI lineage: Eukaryota > Metazoa > Chordata > Lepidosauria > Squamata > Anolidae > Anolis > Anolis sagrei. Next base: position 106,553,785 of record NW_026846588.1, on the reverse strand, counting down.
CAGTGTGAGAGAATACAGGTGTTTAAGATAGAAAGACAGCAGGAATATTAATCTAGGCAGCTGTTCACTTTTTGTGAATAGCTTACACACAGAGAGAAGTTATCTAATCTAACCCCTGCTGAAATTAGTATCCCTTATTGGAGGGAATCTGCTCTCAGAAACCTTTCACAAAGGAGAGTAGCTTCAAAGACAACCTGTGATAAGAGGAAGTTTTTCCTCATGTTTATTCAATTCCTTTTTCCTTGGAGTTTGTCCTAGAAATAGAGATATTGTGTGGATTTGCAAGTCCAAGTAAGAAAGTATATACATGGCCTCTGTAGCATTTTCTTAACCTTCTGCTGTAATGGGAAATTTGTTTGATGATATAGTACAATCCGCATATCCATGGAGGATACATTCCAAGACCTTCAATGGGTACCTGAAATAGTGAGTCCAATATTTTGACTACAGTATATTCTGGCGTATAAGACTACTTTTTAACCCAAGAAAATCTTCTCAAAAGTCAGGGGTCGTCTTATACACGGGTGTAGTCTTATGCATGGGAGTCGTCTTAACTCTATATTTTAACTGGAAAAGTTGGGGGTCGTCTTATACGCCCAGTCGTCTTATATGCCGGAATATACGGTACTTGGTTTGAAAGCATACCATCGAGTTGCACTGGAGGATCTAGACAGGTACACAGACACTTCTGGGGGAATATTTTCTGGAATATGGATAAATAAAACTGTGGCCATCAAATCCATATACAAAAGAGTTGTACTGTAAATGGACAACTCCATATTGTCCATGTTACCAAAGGAATCTCAGTGGACCGTCTTTCGTGTGTGTGTGTGTGTGTGTGTGTGTTAGGAGTGATTTGAGAAACTGCAAGTCACTTCTGATGCAAGAAACTGCAAGGAGCCCCTGGTAGTGCAATGGGTTAAACCCTTGTGCTAGCAGGACTGCTCACTGACAGGTCAGAGGTTTGAATCTGGGGAAGGACGGATGAGCTCCCTCTGTCAGCTCCAGCTCGCCATGCGGGGACATGAGAGAAGCCTCCCGCAAAGATGGTAAAACATCAAACACCCAGTCATCCCCTGGGCAACATCCTTGCAGATGGCCAATTCTGTCACACCAGAAACAAAGAGAAGAAGTGAGCCATTGATGTGCCTGGTCTTTAGCAGTTCTTGAGTCTATATTTATGCAGTCCACTGGAAAATGCCACTGTGGATGGGAACGAAAAATGTTGTGATTCTTACATTTCAAGCCAATATAAAACCAGAGAATAGAATTGTATCTATATTTGGGAGACAGTCTGTTTTTGTGGTTATTTCAGGTACAAAACTTACCCAGGCAAAGAAGTTCAATGATCCTGATGATCCATGTAAAATCATGGTTGCTACAGATGCAATTGGGATGGGCCTCAATTTGTAAGTATGCATGTTATATCTCATTGAGGTGCAGGTGATGGTGGTCCTTAGCTCTTTCAGATTCTTTTTCTAAATGGTGTGCCTCCCATGAGCCAGTGCAGTGTACTGGGTTGAGTTTTGGGCTGGGACTTTTGGAAGCCAGAGTTTAACTCCCCTCTTTGCCATGAAACATGCCCACTGGGTAAACTTGGGCAGCTCACATTCTCTCAGTGACCTTGCCAAGAAAACCCTATGATGGGTTCACCTTAGGATTACCAAAAGTTGGTAATGATTTAAATGCACACAAATGCATGCACTGATTTTTAGTTATTTAAAATAAATATTTAAGATTCGATGTGTTTTTAGAAATGAAACAGCTTCAAGCTTCTTAAATTTCATTTACAGTACTTTTTTTAGATTTCAAAACATGTGCCTCTTTTAAGAGCCAAGTGCAAGTGATGCAAATACTTCTAGGTTGGTAAACTACAACTGTTCAAATAGTCTGCCTTCATGCTTGGTCTTTCACTCTTTATGTCCTTCAAACTCTGTGGAAGATCAAATACCATTAGGCTTGTATTGTTGACTCTTGTAATTGAAACAAAACAATGAGCAACAAGGTTGTTTTTAACACATTGCCTCCAAGTTTTAGTTGTTAACAGCTTATGTTCATCACTTGAGAATGTCTAGAGAGCTTTCAGTATTGGGTATCTAGCAACTTTCCGACCTATATTTAGACTTCTAATTGTGTTTTGGGCTGGCATGAGTAGGGTCTTCTGAAGGAGCTGTGATCTGGTGTAATATAGGTAGCAGTTTTCTCTGTCTTCAATCCATCATCTGTACTTTTGTTCTAGGAGCATTAAAAGGATCATTTTTAACTCCTTGGTCAAGCCCACTGTGAATGAGAAGGGTGAAAAAGAAATGGATACAATTACAACTTCCCAAGCACTACAAATTTCAGGCCGAGCTGGAAGGTTTAGCACTGTTTTCAAAGAGGGGGAAGTTACTACTATGCACCGAGATGACCTTCCCTTGCTGAAGGAAATCTTGAGTAAATCGGTGGATCCCATACTGGTAGGATCTTAAATATTATAAACTTGATGCTAGAGCTGTGTTAGATCACATTAACCTGAGTTAGGTAACACCTTCTACTACAAAGGTGGGCCACTTTGGCCTTCCAGATGTTGTGGACTTAAATTCGTATCATCCCTCGTTATTAGGTATTCTGCCTAGGGCTCTACTGATTGGCCCAGCTATTTATCTAGGACAGAGTTGTCTCCTTCAACTGACAGCAGTTTTCCTGGGTCTCAGGCTTCGGGGTTTTCCATTTCTGCCTGCTGGAGATGTCAGAGCCTGAACTTGGGAAGTTCTGCAAGCAGGAGAGGTGATCTACTACTAAGTCACAGTCTGACATTGCAGATATGCAATTAGATACGTGGGGTTGCCTTTGAAGACTGCTTGGAAGATTCAAATAGTCCAACGAGAGGCAGCCAGATTAATAACTGGGGCGGCATACAGGGAGCATACAACTCCCATGTTACGCCAGCTCCACTAGCTGCCAGTTTGCTACGGGGCACAATTCAAAGTGCTGGCTACCTGTCCAAACACATCTCCCCCTATGAACCATCGCGGTGATTAAGATCCTCCGGGGAGGCCCTGCTTTCCGTCCTGCCATTCCGTCCAGTGATTTCCCCCCCCCCCCCCCGGCTATGGAACTCCCTTCCTGGTGAGATCAGATCGGCCCCCTCCCTCCTGTCCTTCAGAAGGATGGTAAAAACTTGGCTGTGGGACCAAGCTTTCAGGACCAGGCAATCAAGCAGCAATAGGAAAGATTACCAGTCCAATTAGATTTGACGCTGATGACTAGGATGGTTCTAAATGGTGTATTTTAATATTGAGATAAATGTTTTTAATGTTTATGTACGTGTATGTGATTTTGTGTCGCAGCATTGAATGTTTGCCATATATATATGCTGTGCTCCACCCTGAGTCCCCTTCAGGGTGAGAAGGGTGGAATATAAATGTTTTAAATAAATAAATAAATAAACAAATATGTATTTTGAATAGCCTTGGTGATTGGGGCACTCATCAAGCCCTGCTGACCTCCACAACTAAAAAAAAATACATCCCTGACCATCTGCTATAGTGTTGAAGGCTGGGTATTATAGCCTAGGCCAGGCCCACACAACCTCCAGGTGTCCAGATGTTTTGGACTTCATCCTCCAGAATTTCTGACCATTGGGCAAGCTGGTTAGGGCTTCTGGGAGTTGGAGTCCCAAATACCTGGGAGGCCACAGGTGGCGGGCCTGATCTAGGCCCTAGATTCTAGGGCACCTGAGGCATCAAACTGGAAAAGACTGTTCCATATGTTGGCTTGCTAGTAGAGAAAGCTTGCATGCTGGTCGCTTCTGTAAGCTTTCTCTACTAGCAAGCCAACATATGGAATTCTACAAAGTGGAATCCTCAATATGCGAGTGTGGAGAGGAGCAAACCACTGACCACCTGCTGCAATGCAACCTGAGCCCTGCCACATGCACAATGGAGGACCTTCTCGCAGCAACACCAGAAGCACTCCAAGTGGCCAGATACTGGTCAAAGGACATTTAATCAACTACCAAACTCACAAATTTTGTATTTTTTGTTTGCTTTGTTCTGTTAGAAATGTAATATAATTTGACTGGTTGTTCTGACACGACAAATAAATAAATAGTAGAGAAAGCTGCTAGATTAATTTTGTTTGTCAGAAATTTAGAATATTTGTGGAACATACATTAGCAGTTTCAATGAGCTGAATATAAGGACTTTGCCCAATAAAAGTTATCCTTGCTGCTTATTTCCTATCAAGCAGTCAAGTTCGTAAACATAGAATACAGTCTTCAAGCTGGTTCTCTTGATAATTACACTCATCTTGGTGGCTGTAAATGTTATATATGTTGTGAGCATGTGGATCACATTCTTTCCAGCATGTTTGGGTTATATTTTCTCATGCTTATACATATTTATTTATTTACTGCATTTATATACCATCCCTCAGCTCGCAGGCGACTCGGGACGGTTTAAAAGATTGTAATTGTGGTGTAAAATTGAACATTCTTCTTCTCTTCCCAGACTGCAGGTTTGCATCCCACTGCTGAGCAGATTGAAATGTTTGCATATCACCTTCCTGATGCCACCCTCTCAAATCTAATTGTAAGAATCAGAAAGGCGGTTGAACTTTTTCAGTGTACAATAGTTCACATATTGCATTCCTCTAGGGAGGTCACACTATTCTCACAAACATCTGTTTTATGTAGATATAATCTGCACAAATAACATTTGCAGTTTTTCTTTCTGTAGCTGATAAGCGGTAGAGCTTTTGAAAGTTCTGAGGGCTTGATTGATTGGCTGAGCTGGCAAGGAAAATGCTAGCCCTAGTTTTCTTCTGTGTAAATTATTATTTTGAATCATACACAGTAAGCTCTCCGTATTCTTGGATTCTGCTTCCAGGAATTTCACCATACATAGCTTGAAAATATTCCAAAATATCCTCCTCCAAAAAGCAGCTTGTCATTTTGCCGTTTTATAAAAAGGACATCATTTTACTATACCATTGTATGTAAAAAGGATGTTACTGTCCACAAAAGATCCTAGAATCAAATCCCAGCAAATAACAAGAGCTCGCTGTACTATGTTTGGAATAGTTAAATATATGTTGCCTATATTTTTATCTTTTTACTTAGAACAGGAATGGGCAGGCCTTGTGCATTACAAACTAGATTATGACTCTCAAGAAGGCTGAGAGGAGATATCATGAGGGCCATGTATAAATATGTGAGGGGAAGCCTTAGGGAGGAGTGAGCAGGCTTGTTTTCTGCTGCCCTGGAGACTAGGACGTGGAACAATGGCTTCAAACTACAGGAAAGGAGATTCCACCTGAACATTAGGAAGAACTTCCTAACTGTGAGAGCTGTTCAGCAGTGGAACTCTCTCTCAGCCCCAGAGTGTGGTGGAGGCTCCTTCTTTGTAGGCTTTTAAACAGAGGCTGGATGGCCATCTGTCAGGGGTGCTTTTAATGTGATTTTCCTGCTTCTTGGCAGGGGGTTGGACTGGATGGCCCATGAGGTCTCTTCCAACTCTATGATTCTATAAGTCTGTGCAATTGAAATGCATCAGCAAAGTGGTAAAAGGCCTTTAAAATAAGCAAACGAGAACTTTTTTGCAAAGTCTTTTCATGAATTGCTGACAGGTTTTGGAGTCAAATTGTCCAAAACAGGAGCAAACTTTCTTGTGATCCTTTAAAACAAGAATGCCTTGATTGCTTTAAAACACTAGAATCATAGAATCAAAGAGTTGGAAGAGACCTCATGGGCCATCCAGTCCAACCCCCTGCCAAGAAGCAGGAATATTGCATTCAAATCACCCCTGACAGATGGCCATCCAGCCTCTGTTTAAAAGCTTCCAAAGAAGGAGCCTCCACCACACTCCGGGTCAGAGAGTTCCACTGCTGAATGGCTCTCACAGTCAGGAAGTTCTTCCTCATTTCTTGTAGTTTGAAGCCATTGTTCCTTGTCCTAATCTCCATGGAAGCAGTAAACAAGCTTGCTCCCTCCTCCCTGTGGCTTCCTCTCACATATTTATACATGGCTATCATATCGCCTCTCATCCTTCTCTTCTTCAGGCTAAACATGCCCAGCTCCTTAAGCCACTCCTCATAGGGCTTGTTCTCCAGACCCTTGATCATTTTAGTCGCCCTCCTCTGGACACATTCCAGCTTGTCAATATCTCTCTTGAATTGTGGTGCCCAGAATTGGACACAATATTCCAGGTGTGGTCTAACCAAAGCAGAATAGAGGGGTAGCATTACTTCCCTAGACCTAGACACTATGCTCCTATTGATGCAGGCCAAAATCCCATTGGCTTTTTTTGCCGCCACATCACATTGTTGGCTCATGTTTAACTTGTTGTCCACGAGGACTCCAAGATCTTTTTCACACGTACTGCTCTCGAGCCAGGCACTGTCCCCCATTCTGTATCTTTGCATTTCGTTTTTTTCTGCCTAAGTGGAGTATCTTGCATTTGTTACTGTTGAACTTCATTTTGTTAGTTTTGGCCCATCTTTCAACTTTATTTATTTATACCATCTCCCCAAGGGACTCGGAGCGGCTTACTTTTTTGGTTTGCTGTTAAAATTCAGTGACGCAATTAACTGTCATATTTGGCAGTGCAGCAGGGAAGATGGACTGTGGAGACATTTTCAGATTTGCTAGGCACACATTGTGAAATTTGTTGGAAATTTACTTGCATTGAACACACAACTTGTATATAATTGGAAACACAGCCTGGGTGATATATTTAATAAAGAATATTTGTCTTTTAAAAATAGGATATTTTTGTAAGTCTCTCCCAAGTTGATGGCCTCTACTTTGTGTGCAATGTTGATGACTTCAAATTTCTTGCTGACATGATCCAGCACATTCCCCTGAACCTGAGAGCTCGGTACGTGTTCTGCACAGCACCCATCAATAAAAAGCAGCCCTATGTGTGCACCTCGCTCTTAAAGGTAAAGAACCCACATCTCCATTATGATCCCTGAAATGTATTTGTGTGTCTGAATCTGTGTAGGTTTGGGGAATCGGTTGTGATGTTTTTACTGTACTTATATTTTAATCTGTAATGATGATGCACTGTGTTGTTTTTGTATATTATTGTATTTGAACACATTTTGTGAAACCAGCCTGAGTCCCCCGTTCGAGGTGAGAAGACCGATATATAAAACTTCTAAATAAATAAAAATAAATAAATTGTGTTGTATTCTAGGGGCTCACCTCTATTTCCCGTGCAGTGGGGGGATATAAGCGAAGATCTTTTCTGCTGTCGAAAAATACCCTCCCATTAGATGCCTGATCAGCATGAGCACTGGCCTGCTCATGCTGATTTGAGGCCTGATTTCATCCAAATTTGCACATGTTTATTTATTTATTTATTTATTTACGACATTTATATGCCACCCTTCTCACCCCGAAGGGGACACAGAGCAGCTTACAATATATATATACATACAATATATTATATTATTAGCATAGTAAGATATCAGTATTAAATATTATACCATTATATTGTAATATTACATGTAATATAAACATATAATTATAATATCATATTATTAGTAGTAGTATTATATTGCATTACATTATAATATTATAAATATATGTATATACAATATATTATATTATATTATATTATATTATATTATATTATATTATATTATATTATATTATATTATATTACATTATTAACATAGCATAGGAGACAAGGTGGAATTGTCTTCTGCCCCCCCCCCCCCCTTTACTCTGGCCCAGAGTGGCAGTTGATGCTGTGGGAGGGGTCCCCAACGAATGACATAAGACATGTATGGCTTAAATTTGTCTTCTAATGAGTTTTAAATTGTTTTAGCTTGTCATCTTACTTGATATTCCTTTGATCTATTGTTATTATTGATAGTATTCTAAAATATTTTACACCGTTCAAATGTTTTTTTGTATGCTGAAGCAAGATATAAATATTCAAATGAATCAATAGCACTTCCTGTCCCTAGCTGGGCGAGAGATTTGGTATGATCCTTGTGCCTAATGAGGACAGAAATTCCTGGGGAGATCATAGGACTTTGACCTTCCCTCCCTCTCATCTTTGCAGAGCAGCCAAAACTAAAGGGAAGTGGATGGTTGGCCAAAGGCCAGCTCTGTTAATCAATCAGTTTGGCTATTGTTTGAGAGTCCCAGATAAAGCCCTGCTAATGAGGTTTAAGGAGTGTAGGCGTCTCATTCAGTAGCTGAGTTCCAGATTATGGGACATTTTGAGGAAGACTTTTCCTCTATATCTCTATTTTACTCGACATTTTGCTGGAGGGTAAAAAAGGAAGATTATTTCATTCCGATGATGATGATGATGATGAAACTGCTTCAAGTGCAAAAGACAAAGAGTAAATACCGTAAAACACAATGCAGAGCAGAAGAGAAAACTGGCAAAAGAAGGCTCTCCATGGACAGTTCCTGGGAAAAATTGAGAGCCAAATTGACAAAGAAAAAACATGGCTGTGGCTCACAAATGGAACTTTGAAAAAGGAGACGGGGGGCCTGATTCTGGCAGCCCAAGAACAAGCCATTAGAACTAATGCCATCAAAGCCAGAATTGAAAAGTCAACGACAGATCCCAGATGTAGACTCTGCAAGGAAGCAGATGAAACAATAGATCACATCCTCAGCTGCTGCAAGAAGATCACGCAGACAGACTACAAGCAGAGGCATAACACCATTGCTCAGATGATTCATTGGAACTTGTGCCACAAATACCATCAGCCTGCGACAAAAAACTGGTGGGATCACAAGCCGAAAAAAGTTACAGAGAATGAACACGTCAAGCTACTCTGGGACTTCCGGATTCAGAGAGACAGAGTTTTGGAGCACAATACTCCTGACCTCACAATTGTGTTAAAACACAAAGTATGGATTGTCGATGTAGCAATCCCAGGTGACAGCAGGATTGAAGAGAAACAACTGGAAAAGCTGACACAGATATGAGGATTTAAAGATCGAACTGCAAAGACTCTGGCACAAGCCAGTAAAGGTGGTCCCAGTGGTGATCGGCACACTGGGTGCAGTGCCTAAAGATCTTGGCCTGCACTTAAACACAATCAGCGCTGACAAAATTACCATCTGCCAGCTGCAGAAGGCCACCTTACTGGGATCTGCACACATTATTTGCCGATACATCACACAGTCCTAGACACTTGGGAAGTGTCCGATGTGTGATCCAATACAACAGCCAGCAGAGTGTCTGCTGTGGACTCATCTTGTTGTGTTTCAAATAATAATACTTTATTTCTATACCACCCTATCTCTTCAAGCGGACTCAGGGTGGTTAACAACATGTAACAGCACACATTCAATGCCGTAAAATGTAAACAACAAACAAATAAAACTTATATCGATGGGAAAATAGAATTTTAAAAATTCATAAATACTAATAATTAAATAAACATAATTACACAAACACATATACCCAAAAAATTAGGGGCTAAAATAGATTTAAAAGTGCCTTAAAATACTACAACTTTCCTTTGTTCTGACTCATTTTCTTTCCAGCTCTCAAAAGGAGAACCTTGCGATATTTTGCTGTATGTCCATGTTTTTAAATAAATAAATGTGTTGCTTGTTGCAGCATCTCCTCTTCTTGATTGAATTTTGAAGCATTGTGAACTCTTATAAATTGCTGAAATTGCTTTACTACCTGAGCTTGGGAAGCAGGAAAAAGGTTGCAAAACATAGTGGACAGTGTGGAGATTAACAGTAGTATCATTCCTGGAGAAATGTTAATTGCTTAACATGTTTCTTTACTTTCTAGTTTGCCCGGCAGTTCAGCAGAAATGAGCCTCTGACATTTGACTGGCTGTGCAGGCATATTCATTGGCCCCTGACCCCACCCAGGAACATAAAGGACCTTGTACATCTAGAAGCAGTTCATGACGTCCTCGATCTCTATCTTTGGCTGAGGTATCAGAGCCACATTTCTTCTTCCTTCTTGTCTTAACATGGAGAGATTAGGAACAATGGATTCTTCTGCTTTTAGCAGCACTTTGATAGCACGGTGCAGAGATGGTGGCACATATGTGGGGACTTTTGGGATCTGTCTCTTCTTTTCCTCTGTTCCAGTTGTTCCTCTCTGGTTCACCATGACAATCACGCATGAAATCATTAATCAAGCCTTTAACAAACTGAGTGAAATTATGTTTTGGGGACAGATCTTGCCGATGACTGGAAACATTCGTCCAATAATATCCAGGGTCTTCATAGGCCCAGTTCAGATAAATGTGAGATCGTAAGCTGTTGAGTACCGTATTTTCAGGTGTACTAGATGACTTTTTAGGCCTGGAAAATCTTATGAAAAATCAGGGTTTATACGGCGGGTATAAAATTTAAATAATAATAATTAAAAGAAAAAAATAACATGCAAGTACCTTAGGGAGAGGGAGGAGGGAGGAGGAAGACAGAGGGAAGGCATGGGGAAGAGGAGCGGCAGGCCGTATTGTCCCCGTGGCCCCCGCCACTCTCCCTGCTCTACTTTCATGGCCCTCCTGTGCCCCCCGATGCTCACCTCCTACAAAGGCCACTGGGCTGGTCTAGCCCCAAGGAAGCGCCTTCGGACGACTTCCAGCGGCCCTGGCGGCAGCGTGCCTGGGATGCGCTCACTAAGGCATTCTGGGAGCCGTAGTTTCCTGACTCCTACGGCTCTAAGAATGCCTCAGCGAGTACATCCCAGCAGCCCCGGGCGGTAATGTGCCTGGGATGTGCTCGCTGAGGTATTCTGAGAGCCGTAGGAGTCAGGGAACTACGGCTTCCAGAATGCCTCAGTGAACATATCCCAGGCACGCTGCTGCCGGGGCTGCAGAAGTAGTTGTCTGAGAGTTGTAGGAGTCTCCAGGGCTGTTGGGAGTCATCCAAAGGTGCTTCCTTGCACCTTCAGACGACAATTCCCTGCAGTCCCGGCAGCAGCGTGACTGGGATGTGCTCACAGGCATTCTGGGAGCTGTAGTTCTCTGACTCCTACGGCTCCCAGAATGCTTCAGCAAGCACATCCCACGTACTGCCCGGGGCTGCTGGGAGTTGTCGTCCGGAGGTGCAAGGCAGTGCCTTCGGACAGTGACTCCCTGCCGCCCCAGCAACAGTGTGCCTGGGATGTGCTTACAGGCATTCTGGGAGCTGTAGTTCCCTGACTCCTGATTAGCTGTATTCGCCACGCATTGCTGTGGCTAACCTTCCCTCCCTCTTTCTCTTCTTTCTTTCTCTTCATTCTTTCTCTACTTCCTTTCCTCCTCTTTCTTTCCTTCCTTCCTTCCTTCCTTCCTTCCTTCCTTCTTTCTCTTCCTTCCTTTCTTTCTTTTTTCCTTTCTTTCTCTCTCTCCTTCCTTCTCTCTCTTCCTTCCTTCCTTCTTCCCTTCCTCCCCCTTTTCTTCCCCTTCTCCTTTCTCCCTTTTCCTTCTCTACCTATTCTTGGACTGCAACTCCCAGCAGTCCTCCTGATCGATCTACCTCCCAACCTATCTATATCTAATCTATCTATCTGGAGGATTGCTGGGAGTTGCAGTCCAGGAATAGGAAATTGTAAATATGCAGGGATTGGGATGCTCTCAAAGAAATCCAAGGAGAAGAAAGCTTGCAGCTTGGAAGCAGTGCATTTGGATCATCCTCCTCTCCTAAAGGGCCTGGTCTAGGGGATGCTGGGAACTATAGTGTGGATATGCTATTGTGTGTTTTGTTTGCCAGGGGGAGTCGTTTTTGCAGCGTCTTTTTGCTTTTTTGGCTTTTTAAGTCTCTTCCACTGTATTTTTCAGTGTTTTATGAGTGATAGTCACTCGTCGGGCTGATAGGTGTCCAAATTTGGTGTCAATTCGTCCAGTGGTTTTTGGGTTATGTTAATCCCACAAACAAACATTACATTATATTGTCGAAGGCTTTCATGGCCAGAATCACTGGGTTGTTGTAGGTTTTTTCGGGCTATATGGTCAAGTTCTAGAGGCATTCTTTCCTGATGTTTCGCCTGCATCTATGGCAAGCATCCTCAGAGGTTGTGAGGTCTGTTGGAACTAGGAAAATGGGTTTATATATCTGTGGAATGACCAGGGTGGGACAAAGGACTCTTGTTTGCTGGAGTTAGGTGTTAATGTTTTTTTTAATATCTTTATTGAATTTTCAAAACATCAAAGTGTCAAAGTAAAGGGGAAAATAGGTGGAGGGTGGGACAAAGAACTCTGGTCTTTTGGAGCTAGGTGTGAATGTTTCAACTGACCACCTTGATTAGCATTTGATGGCCTGGCAGTGCCTGAACAAAATCTGGCTACCAGTATTAAAAAAAAACTCTAAAATTACAACAGCAAAACAACAGAGGAAAAACAATCAGGGACATCTAATCACCTCTCAACAAAAGATTGCCCCAGGCAACGTCAGGAGAGAATGCCTCTAGAACAGTGGTTCTCAACCTGGGGTCCCCAGATGTTTTTGGCCTACAACTCCCAGAAATCCTAGCCAGTTTACCACTGCTCTAGAACATGGTCATATAGCCCAAAAAAACCTACAAAAAACATTACATTTTTATTTATATAGATTTGTTGGATGTCCAGTTAATGCAAAAGTGAAGCAAAGCCACCAGAAGTGAAAGAATTGACAGAAAGCACGACTGAATATAAGAGAAGTGAGAGAACTGACAGAAGGCACAATTGAATATTTTGTAGAAATAGGTTGAGCTGTTAACCTTTCAGGCCGTCTTCACTTCCGCTTGACCATCCTTTTGTGCTTTCTTGCAGCTACCGGTTCATGGACATGTTCCCAGATGCTGCGCTTGTGAGAGACATTCAGAAGGAACTGGACGACATTATACAAATAGGAGTGCTTAACATTACTAGGCTGATTAGGGCTTCACAGACCACTTCTGGGACTGTTACTGTTCCAGATGATTTTCCTCTACAGAGGACGACCATTAGTGAAGGGATGTTAAATGCAGAAGACCTCCCACAAGCGCCCAGAGCGCCTCTCTCTAGCGGCATGAAGGCCCAAGGACAGCGAAGAGCAAGGGGATCTAAAGCAGTGAACTCTAGGCCCGGAGAAGTTCAGATGGGTCGAATCCAGGGCGCTCTGGCTGCTCGACTAATACAACAAGGACTCCTCACACCGGAGATGCTGAAACAGTTGGAGGATGAGTGGATGGCTCAACATAATGGGGATGCCAGTGGTTCTTCTGAAAACACAGGGCCAAGCACATTCAAAGGGAAAAAGAGAAAATAAAGTTATTCCTTTGCTAAATCAAAACTGTTTTAAGTAGTATTTTTATCATGTACATGTAGATTTTAAAAAAATAATTATCATTACAAGCAATGCTAATATATTGTCGAAGGCTTTTCACACATTCACACCTAGCTCCAGCAGAGAAGAGTTCTTTGTCCCACCCTGCTCATTCCATAGATATATAAACCCATTTTCCTCGTTCCAACAGACCTCACTACCTCTGAGGTTGCTTGCCATAGATGCAGGCGAAACATCAGGAGAAAATGCCTCTAGAAAATGGCGATATAGCCCAAAAAAACCTACAACAACCCAAAGCTAATATTGCTATATTTATTTATTGTGTCATCAGGAACCAGACATTTGTACTACATTTTAAACAAAAACAAACAAACAAACCAACAGACAAAACACAGAATTTGCAAGCTTGGTAGTTGATTAAATGTCCTTTGACCAGTATCTGGCCACTTGGAGTGCCTCTGGTGTTGCCACAAGAAGGTCCTCCATTGTGCCTGTAGCAGGCTCAGGTTGCATTGCAGCAGGTGGTCTGTGGTTTGCTCTTCTCCACACTCGCATGTCGTGGATTCCACTTTGTAGCCCCATTTCTTAAGGTTGGCTCTGCATCTCGTGGTGCCAGAGTGCAGTCTGTTCAGCGCCTTCCCAGTCGCCCAGTTTTCTGTGTGCCCAGGGGGGAGTCTCTCATTTGGTATCAGCCATTGATTGAGGTTCTGGGTTTGAGCCTGCCACTTTTGGACTCTCGCTTGCTGGGGTGTTCCAGTGAGTGTCTCTGTAGATCTTAGAAAACTATTTCTTGATTTAAGTCGTTGACGTGCTGGCTGATACCCAAACAAGGGATGGGCTGGAGATGTCACTGCCTTTGTCCTTTCACTATTGGCTGCTACTTCCCAGAGGATGTCAGGTGTTGCTATCGGCTAAACAGTGTAATTTCTCCAGTGGTGTAGGGCGCAGACACCCCGTGATAATGCGGCATGTCTCATTAAGAGCCACATCCACTGTTTGAGCGTGGTGAGATGTGTTCCACACTGGGCATGCATACTCAGCAGCAGAGTAGCATAGCGCAAGGGCAGATGTCTTCACTGTGTCTGGTTGTGATCCCCAGGTTGTGCCAGTCAGCTTTCGTATGATATTGTTTCTAGCACCCACTTTTTGATGTTCAGGCAGTGCTTCTTGTAGGTCAGCTAATATAGCTGATTTTGAAATATAATAATAATAGTAATTCTTTATTTGTACCCCACCACCATCTCCCCGAAAGGACTTAGGGCAGCTGACAAAGCACTCAAGGTGGTACACATAAAATAGAATTACATATCATCAAAACAATAATAATAATAATAATAATAATAATAATAATAATAATACTTTATTTATACCCCGCACCATCTCCCCAAGGGGACTTGGGGCGGCTTACATGAGGCCTAACAAAACATCAGTAAAAACAAAACAGCAAGCAAATAAAACAATGGACAACATCAATTGAGAAAATTAAATTTTTAATTTTTTTAAAAACACAGTCATAGTTATGGGTCATTGGGTTTCTTCAAACATGAACTTAAGTGCTGAATAACAATGGTCGATGTTATCACATGACCATAGTACATTATTCCAGATCAAAGGCCCATGTAAATTGCCATGTTTTTAGGCTCGAATGGAAGGTTTGGAGATTTGGGACTAATCTAATTTCTCTAGGGAGGGCATTCCAGAGTGGGGAGCCACCACCAAGAAGGTCCTTTCTCTTGTCCACACCAATCATACCTGCGACGGTGGTGGGACCAAGAGAAGAGCCTGCCCAGCAGATCTCGAAGCCCACGTCAGCTCATAGAAGTAGATGCAGTCTCAAAGATAGGTTGGACCCGAAGTGTAGAGGTAATCACCTGCACTTTGAATTGGGCCTGGAAGCTTGTCGAGAGCCAGTGGAGCTGCTTCAATAGGTGCATGGTATGCTCCCTATAGTTAGCCCCAGTTTGTAATCTGGCAGCCAACCTTTACTAATTGCAATTACCGAGCTGTCTTCAAAGGCATTCCCATGTAGAGTGCATTACAGTAGTCCAATCTGGACCATATAAAGAAGTATGTAATATCAATCCTGCCGCTGGACACCAGTATAATGAAGTATGAATTATAAATCCCGCCACTGGTACCAATTATAAAAGATCATATAATATACTATTATAAATCACCAATTATAACGAAATACTATATATCCCACAGCTGGACACCACTGTAAAGGATTATATCTCAGCCAGTGACGCGAGGCTGGAGGCTTATTGATAATATGTCTGGGCAGGATGGATCCTCCTCAGAGATTTTCCTTTCTTCAAAAATCCCAGCCCTGTGCCTCCAATATGGTAGCAAGATGATGTTAGATATGTGTATTAATAGAGTGAACACTGCTTGTCTTTAAGCTTTCTTGCGGATTAAAGCTGCCCCCAACCTAAGTAGTTTTAGGATTTCTAAAAAGTATTTGAGGTAAACTTTTCCCACTCCTGCCAACCCCGCTTTTCCCATGGCTCCCAAGATGCCTGTTTGATAAGAAGCTTTTCTGTAGTAGTAAGATATTAAAAATGCTGGAATTATCACAAAGGTTTGTTGATAGAAAGATGTACAATAGAGACCTTTTTGAAAGTTAAATAGAAAAAGATTTATTTATAAAAACAGACGACTAACTACTTCTGAGCTTGATGGTTGCTTGAATAAGTTTCTTCACTTAGTCACAGACAGAATTAACCAAGCAGATCTGACTGTTAGTAACAAAAACCCTCACTCTACTTCAGAGAAATAGTAATGAGTACTGACTAACCTATCCTAGGTAGTCCCTGGGTTATTAGCTAACGCTTCCCTAGAGTTCTTCCTGCTAACTACCCCAGCCTGGAGAGGCAATCTCTTGTGTTAACTCTCACAAGAAATCCGCTTGCTGTCTGATCTTTTCCTTGTCAGCTCACAGCACTGTCTGACCCAGACACTATCTCCCAGAAAACTCAGTTTCAAAAACACTTCTTCACACACCAGCTCTCAACTCTCACAGAAGCCGAAATCTTTCCCCTCCTCAGACGTGGCTCCTCCCAACTGCTCTAGCCAATCCTAGGAGACTCCAAACTCCTCCTCTCTTCTAACTATCCTCACTCAAGATGGCTGCTTCCCTGGCTTCCACTCCCAAAATGGAGGATTGCCATACTGTTATCCAGGCTTCCTTTCTGGCCTACTAGGTAAGATTCACTACAGACCACCATGGCCAAGTCAGGCCTCTCGAGGTATAGTTGCAGCTGGCACACAAATTTTAATTGCAAATGCCCTCCCGACCACCACTGACACCTGAGCTGTCAACGCTGAATCCATGAGGACCTCCTGACTGCAGACCTATGTCCTCAGGGGGAGTGTAATCCCGTTGAGCACAGATTGCTTCCCTATACTGTGATCGACCTTGCGACTGACCAGGAGGACCTCTGTCTTGTGTGGATTAAGCCTCATCTTGTTGTCCCTCATCCAGTCCATCAATTATTTGTTTGTAGACTACCTGTAGTACTCTATTCAAGAAACAAAGGCAGTGTGATGTGAATTCCAAATCCGAGGAAGAAGAACAGGAAGTCTTGCAAGGGATGAAAGTAAGCCAGTGCAGGTTACACAAATGCGATTGGGCATTGGGCAAAAACACTGAGCATAAATGCTATAGCAGCTACAATTCCATCAATAATATTCCTCTGTAAACTCAATTCGATTCAAAGAGATTATAAATATGCACTTATTGCTCTGGTACAGTTGTACCAGGAGCTCCAATTTTGTTTGCTTTGCATTGAATGTTTGTTTGCAGTCCTAAGTTTCAGAGACTGCAGATAGGTGGCTTCTTTTGGTTGCAGTTATAGTGCAAGCCACCTGTCCATCATCGTTGAGTTTGGTCCCGTCCCTTGCTCAGGGCAATTGGGAGGGAAGGGGGGCATTTTTCAGTTAGTCTCAGCTAGGAAGTCAATGTACAGGACATGTACAGACTTTCTCCTGTACAAAGGCTTCAACCCTTAAGACTTCCCGGGGAGAACAGTCTTAAGAGCATCTAAAGATTCCCAAAGGTTCCAGGGAAACAGCCTTACAGCCCTGAGGAATTTCGGAAGGAATAACAGCTTTAAACACCAAGAACTCCAGCTAAGTGACTACAGGCCTACTGGTACGTCCACTTGGTTTTGAGACACAGTTCAGCCCAGTAGTGGATCCACACCAATCAGGTTTAGGTTCACTGTTAGCCTGGGAGGAGCTAGAAAGGGATTTTCCTTTGAAGTAAAGCAAAGAAACAGTTAGAAGCCACCAGTTGTTTGACGACTGGAAGCATTTGTTTAACCTTAGAAGACAAAAGAAGTTTCTGTTTGATTGTTCATCAATAAAAGACTTCGTTGTATTTAAGCTGAAGCCTTCTAAAGACTGTTTAATGGGGGGAAATTCTCTAAGGGCTTCTCTTCGGGCCCCCTGGCTTCCCGTTGGACTAAAGTTGCATGTCCTGTTTTAAAGGCACTTTGTTTCAAGCCCAGCGGTGACAGAACACTTATTCTTTGAATGTCAGCTATCTCAAGACACAGTGATTCATGGGACAAAGTACAGGCATGCTTCCCTAACAATACGTGTAGTTTGTCAGTCAACTCATTCCTCAAAGTACATAGTTCAACATATTGATATATTATAAATTATAATATATTACTTCACAGGATATCTGATTACTACACTGGCCAATTCAACTACTGTATATAGTTGAATTAAAGCCAGAATTGTTGAATGAACTTGCACAGTAGGAAAGTTTATTGCCGCTTTTGGAAGGATAAGTGTAGTGGAGGAAAGGCCAAGGTTCTACTTAATGAAGATATTGATACTGGAATGTGTCCAGAGGAGCTGGAATGTGTCCAGAGGAGGGCGACTAAAATGATCAAGGGTCTGGAGAACAAGCCCTATGAGGAGCGGCTTAAGGAGCTGGGCATGTTTAGCCCGAAGAAGAGAAGGCTGAGAGGAGATATGATAGCCATGTATAAATATGTGAGAGGAAGCCACAGGGAGGAGGGAGCAAGCTTGTTTTCTGCTTCCCTGGAGACTAGGACATGAAACAATGGCTTCAAACTACAAGAAAGGAGATTCCATCTGAACATCAGGAAGAACTTCCTGACTGTGAGAGCCATTCAGCAGTGGAACTCTCTGCCCCGGAGTGTGGTGGAGGCTCCTTCTTTGGAAGCTTTTAAACAGAGGCTGGATGGCCATCTGTCAGGGGTGATTTGAATGCAATATTCCTGCTTCTTGGCAGAATGGGGTTGGACCGCCACTCATAAAAACATGGAAAAACACAGCAAAAGAGACTTAAAAAAGCCAAAAAACAAAAAACTACATTACAACACATGTACAAAACCACACATATATAGGCAAACACACATATACACAAATATATACACACATATATACACACACAAAACACATATACACAGACTGAACCACAGCAACGCCTGGCAGGGGATGGCTAGTCTATATAAATAAAAATGTAATGTTCGTTTGTGGGATTAACAGAACTCAAAAACCACTGGGGGAATTGACACCAAATTTGGACAGCACACACCTAACAACCCAATATATGTCCTTCACTCAAAAAATTGAGTTTGTCACTCGGGAGTTGTAGTTGCTGGGATTTATAGTTCACATACAATCAAAGAGCATTCTGAACTCCACCAACAATGGAATTGAACCAAACGTGGCATACAGGACTCCCCATGACCAACAGAAAACACTAGAAAGGTTTGGGCATTGACCTTGAGTTTGGGAGTTGTAGTTCACCCACATCCAGAGAGCACTGTGGACTCAAACAATGATGGATCTGGACCAAACTTGGCATGAATACTCAATATGCCCAAATATGAACACAGATGGAGTTTGGGGGAAATAGATCTTGACATTTGGGAGTTGTAGTTAATGGGATTTATAGTACACCTACAATCAAAGAGCATTTTGAACTCCTCCAATGATGGAATTGAACCAATCTTGGCAGATAGGACTCCCATGAAGAACAGAAAACACTAGAAGGGTTTGGTGGGCATTGACCATGAGTTTGGGAGTTGTAGTTCACCTATATCTAGAGAGCATTGTGAACTCAAACAATGATGGATGTGGACCAAACTTGGCACAAATATTCCATATGCCCAAATATGAATATGGAGTTTGGGGAAAATAGACCTCGACATTTGGGAGTTGTAGTTACTGCAATTTATAGTTCACCTACAATCAAAGAGCGTTCTGAACCCCACAAACGACAGAATTGGGGCAAACTGCCCACACAGAACCCCCATGACCAACAGAAAATACTTAAGGCCATCCAGTCCAACTCTCTTCACCAGGGCAAGAAAATCTAATCAAAGCCCTCCTGACAAAGAGCCATCCAGTCATAGATATAGATATATATGATTCACACACACAGAGATATAGTATCATAGATTTAAAAGGGACCCCTAAAGAAGGACAATGATATGTTGCATGTTCCAGAGTAGGCAAGCCAGACAATCTCCACATCAACACTGACAAACAACAAGAAATAATGTTTACTCACAAGCACAAAAATATTACATATATTAGAAACCAACACCTTCTCATCATTTTATTTTCCATATCACCAGACTGGGCCACAGCAACGAGTGGCAGGGGACAGCTAGTATTTAATGGAAAACTGCCAATCAGATTTAAATGTTTTCACAGGTATATGTCAATATTGTTTGCCAGCGATGAAAGCCCCCAATCCCTACTTCCCAGTGCAGTGGGGAAAACCCACAAAGCCACATCCATGTAGTTGTGACAATCATATGTTACAGAGAAGTGGGGAAGATTTGGCTTCAAAGATATCTGATAAATAGATTCCAGTGAGAAAGTGCTTATCGTAGCCCTTTTCCAAATGGGCATTTGCTACCTCTATGTTTATGAATTTAGGACTGGCAGGTCCTTTTTGTGGGAAGAAATAATGTAAAATGGTTAGCTGAACCAATTTAAAAATGGTGGAAGGAGCCAATTTGCTGAGTTCGATTGTTTTCCCACAAAGGCTGATGCAGCTTTCACCCCCGTGTGTGTGTGCGTGTGTGTGTAAATTTGAGATAGATAACTATATTAAATGCTTTGTGTTTATATGCATGCATAGGAAAATGAGTTTATATATTTGTGGAATGACCGAGGTGGGACAAAGAACTCTTGTCTAAACTCATCTAATCACCTCTCAACAAAAGATTGCCTCGGGCACTGCCAGGCCATCAAATGCTAATCAAGGTGGGCAGTTGAAACATTCACACATGCTCTCCTTAGAGATACAGGCTTTTTACTTCATCTCATCATCATCATCATCATCATCATCATCATCATCATCATCATCATCTTTACTTATTAATCACCCTCCATCCGAGATGCTCCAGGCGATTTACATAGCAGAAATTATACAGGATAAAACACATACATACAAATATTAAAATTAACATGGGTCAAATGCTCTAGTAAAAAGCCAGGTCTTAAGTGTTAGGATAAAATGCCCTAAGTCACGCATGGCTCTCAAATAGGGAGGCAAGGAATTCCATAAGGCAGGGGCAGAAATAGAGAAGGCCCTGCATCTGGTGCTTTCCAAGTGCACTTCCCTAGGACCCGGCATATAGAGCAAATCGCGTTGGGATGGTCGTGGCGACCTCCGATGATGGTAGAAGGAGAGACGGTCTCTAAGATACAATGGACCCTGGCCATATAAAGTTTTAAAGGTCAGGACCAGCATCTTATACAAACCACGATACTCAATTGGGAGCCAGTGTAGATGCCGCAGCACTGGTGTTATATGGCATTTCATGGGTGTTTTTGTGAGTAACCTGGCTGCAGCATTCTGGACAATACGGAGCTTTCAGGTCATAGAAATAGGAAGGCCAACATACAAGGCATTACAATAGTCCAGCCTAGATGTGACCATGGCATGGATGACTGTTGCCAGGGCCTCATCCGATAAGTAAGGTGCCAGTTGCCTTGCTTGTCGTAGATGGAAAAAGGCCTGTTTGCTGGCAGCAGCGACCTGAGCTTCCATTGTCAGCTGTGAATCCAAAATGACACCTAGGCTCTTAACGGTAGGTGATGGAGATAGAGCAGCGCCATCAAAGGTAGGTAACGGATAGGTCGGACCTATCGGGCGGCCATGCCATAGGATCTCAGTCTTCGCCGGATTCACCTTCAGTCTGCTAGCACGTAGCCAGTTCAACAGAGCCTCCAGGCATAAGGTGAAATTGTCAGGTATTGACGTTACTCCAGGTTCCAAGCGCAACAGGAGTTGGGTGTCGTCCGCATATTGATAGCAGTCCAGGCCGAATCTCCGAGGCAAACTGGCAAGGGGTCTAACGTAGATGTTGAAAAGAAGAGGGGAGAGAATTGCACCTTGGGGTACCCCGCATAGGAGGGGGGAACTTTCGGAGACTTGGTCCATATATTCCACACACTGACTCCGATTTCGGAGGAATGAATTGAATCAATTGAGGGCCTGACCGCGAACTCCGGACTTAGTGGGATCTAAATCAAAAGAACTATGTAATCCCACTATGTAAAAAGACTGTATCTCTAAGGAGAACATTTGTCAAGTTTATAACTTTGTAAGTATCTTTAAATGTGTTTTAACATATGATGTTTAATGGATATATTTGCAACAAATATTGAGGTATATAATAACTGCTAAGTTTATAACTTTGCAAGTATCTTCAATGTATTTCGGTATATAATGTTCAATATATATATATTTGCAGCAAATTTTGATGTATATAATAATTTTAGTCCACCAGAGGAAAGCCTAGAGTAAGGTCGAAACCGGTCGTGGATGGCTGATTCATATGGAACTCAACATAAGAAGATACCATTTCAGAGTGACTGTACAAAAACTCATATAATATTGTATTGTCGAAGGCTTTCATGGCTGGAATCACTCAGTTCTTGTGGGTTTTTTCGGGCTATATGGCCATGTTCTAGAAGCATTTCTCCTGACGTTTCGCCTGCATCTATGGCAAGCTTCCTCAGAGGTGAGGTCTGCTGGAGCTGGGAAATATATATAAACCCCTTTTTTCCCAGCTCCAGCAGACCTCACCTCTGAGGAAGCTTGCCATAGATGCAGGCGAAACGTCAGGAGAAATGCTTCTAGAACATGGCCATATAGCCCGAAAAAACCCACAGGAACTCATATAATATTGTTTGTGACTACTGTGAAATTGACCAGTATATCAAGTTTATGCAATTATATGTGGAATTCTATTATTTTCTATTTTCTGTATAAGTGGGATGTTTGTTGAGCTTACTAACTCAGGAACTCATTCATATTGTATTGTTCAAAACATCATAATTTGACACAGAAACACGAGCACACAGGAGGCACGATAATCTGTTCTGTGTCATGTGAGTCCTGAAGGGTTAATGTTAATACATGTTTTATCCTTAAAGTTTTCAGGATTATAAATACCGTATTAACTCTAGGACATTCTTTGGGATATTGCTGAGATCAGCATGTCCTTTAATTCGTTGCATGTTCCCATGGTGTCTCCACAGTAACGATTGTAAGCTCCCTGAAGCTAGTTCATCCATTTTGAAAGCTTATTTAGAAGAACGTTTTCCTCCAAGCTAATGATGTGGACGGAATTAGACTTGGTGAAGAATGCCAATTTCACATGAGCTCATGGAAAAGGGCGTACTACTCCACTCATGCCCTGCGACCATGTTCTGGAGCTTGCTGGGACAGAACAAAATTCTTCTGTTAGGAGTCCAAATGGCACCATTTAAGATTCAGTAGATTTCGGCAACTGTGCGAGATGAATACAGAATACAAAAGTTTTTGAACCACAAGTTTACCATGTGAGGCAGTGTGTGAAATACACCAAAATTTGTATAGAAGGCTAGCCAAGAGGTATTATGACTTGGAAGTTTTTATAAACCATTTTCCTGCCCATTGGGGCTATTAAAACAACACACTATTTGAAACAGCTATATGACAAAATCACCAAATTGCAATATATATATATATATATATTGCAATATATATAAAATGCTCTGTGCGTAATGAGTACCTTAAAAACAAAAGAACCAATGAACGAAATCACACCAAATTTGGCAACAAAATGTCTCATAACACAAGGAGTGACCATCACTCAAAAAATTATTATTTTGTCATTTGGGAGTTGTAGTTGTTGGGATTTATAGTTCATCAAAGAGCATTCTGAACTCCACCAATGATGGAATAGAACCAAACTTGGTGCACAGGACTCCTCTGACCAAAAGAAAACAGTAGAAGGGTTTGGTGGGCATTTTCCTTGAGTGTGGGAGTTGTAGTTCACCTATATCTAGAGAGCACTGTGGACTCAAACAATGATAGATCTGGACCAAACTTGTTACACATACTCAATATGCCCAGATATGAACACAAATGGAGTTTGGGGTAAATTGACTTTGACATTTGCAAGTTGTAGTTACTGGGATTTATAGTTCACCTACAATCAGAGCATTGTGAACCCCACCAACGACAGAATTGGGGCAAACTTCCCACACAGAACCCCCATGACCAACAGAAAATACTTAAGACCATCCAGTCCAACTCCCTTCACCAGGGCAAGAAAACGTAATCAAAGCTCTCCTGAGCCATCCAGCCATAGATACAGATAGATAATGATTCACACACACAGAGATCATGGATTTGAAAGGGACCCTAAACAAGGATGATTATATGTTGCATGTTCCAGAGTGGGCAAACCATACAATCCCCACATCAACACTGACAAAGAAATAGCAAGGAATACTGTTTACCCGCAAGCATAAAGAAATTACATATAGTAGAAACCAGTACTTTCTCATTACTTTATTTTCCAGATTATCAGACTGGGCCACAACAACGCCTGGCAGGGGACGGCTAGTTAAATAACTAAAAATGTGCTATCCTTTCAGGAAACCACAAAAAACGGTGGTCTACAGCAACCACATCATTGCCACTGGTAAGGCTGTCTGGGCTGTTGCCGAGGAGAATTGACTGGGGACATGTTTTTGCAGTCCCCAGATTTGGGCCATCATTAACCCAAATCTTCCTCTACATTTTCACTGTATAGTTTCATGGTGATGGTGCTGGTCTTGTTCCAAGCCATCTTAGGCCATATCTGGGTCATAGCTTAGAAGGTGGGAAACTTCCATCTCCTGTTGCTTCCAAGAGTTCATTTGAATATGTGTCATTGCATTGCTATTGTAATGTACTCAGTAACTGCTGTTCTTTAATTGAGGGTAAGTAGTGATCTCACCAGGACACAATTAGTCTATTGTTTTCCATTTTATGGGACGGCAGAAGCTTTCTGACTGAGGTGCAAAGAAGAGAGAGACGGGTTGGCCCATCTCTATATTGGTCTGAGGCAATGTAAGAACCATTCTGTATGCCCTAGATTTCGACAGAGGGAGAGTCTTGGACCAGGGAGAGATGTACAGAATCATATGGAGTGAGTGAAGTCTTTGTTTGCATTGCATTGTCAGGATGGGGAATTGTGTCAGAATAATAATAATAATAATAATAATGTAATACAATATAATACTACTAATAATAATGCAATTTTATTTATTTATTTATTTATTTGGAATTTTTCTCTTCTCGACCTCCAGAGAGGGACTCAGGCCGGATTACAACAAGATTCATAAACAGTAGTTTAAAAACATCACACCATATAACACACAAATACATAAAACACATTAAAAGCAATCATATAATTACATAAAGCCAAGTCATCCAAAAAGAATCACAATTCATTACCATCCGTCCGTGTGGTCAGAAGTTCTTGACTCACTCATCAAATGCTAAATTCCAGAGCCAAGTTTTCACCAGTTTTCTAAAAGTCAGGAGGGAAGGGGCAGTTCTAATCTCCAGTGGGAGAGAGTTCCAGAGCCGAGGGGCCACCACCGAGAAGGCCCTGTCCCTCGTCCCCACCAGACGCACTTGCGAGGATGGTGGACCGAGAGCAGGGCCCCTCCAGAAGATCTTAACAACCTTGATGGTTCATGGGGAGAATCCGTTTGGACAGGTAAACTTGGCCAGAGTCATTTAGGGATTTATAGGTTAACACCAGCCCTTTGAATTGTGCTCGGAAGCTAATTGGCAGCCAGTGGAGCTGGCGCAACAGAGGAGTAGTATGCTCCCTGTACCCCGCTCCTGTTAGTTATCTGGCTGCTGCTCGTTGGACTAGTTGAAGCTTCTGGGCAGTCTAGAGAGCGTTGCAGTAGTCTATACGGGATGTAACCAGAGCGTGGACCACCGTGGCCAAGTCAGACTTCCCAAGGTACGGGCGCAGGTGGCGCATAAGTTTTAATTGTGCAAAAGCCCCCCTGACCACCGCCAAGACCTGAGGTTCCAGGCTCAGCGATGAGTCCAGGATCACTCCCAAACTGCGAACCTATGCCTTCAGGGGGAGTGTAACCCTGTCGAGCACAGGCTGTAACCCTATGCAATATTACTAATATTACTAATAATATTACAATATAATGGTGTAGTACAATATAGTAATATATAATACTGATATTGTACTATGCTAATAATTTAATATATTGTATGTATATATATCTTGTAAATATTGTATGTATATATATCTTGTATATCTGAGTCCCCTTCGGGGTGAGAAGGGCGGCATATAAATGTTATAAATAAATAAATAAATAACTCTCTGTGCTTGAATTAATGTTTGTTGTCTCCTAGGGCTGCCCTGAGAGGTGGAATAACATAGTCCTGGAATAACATAGTCCTCTAATATTACAAATTGTTTTTATTAAAAGTTTTATAACAGTACAACACTTGTATCTATGGGCCTAGTACTTGTGGTTTCATTTACACACAACAGAAAATATATGTTCTCTCTAGGCATGTTTTGGGTTCTAGTGCAATTCCATGGTTGACCAAGGTGTCATGCTGGAGGACCTAGAATGATGTCCTATCTCCTTATTGCTAGATCCTCCAGAATGATTTTATAGTATACTTCCACCAGAAGGTGAACTTAAATTCATGCTGGAGGACCTAGAAATGCTTACCGAGGTGTTCCTCTAGGCTTTTTCTACATTCTTCAGCACAATTCTACGATATTCTTCTGCCAGAAGTCATTCCTTTCGATAATGTCCATTATTCATGGTTTCACACTTCCATGGTAAGTCTAGGATGTGAGTGGTTATATTATGTCATATTTTTTGTTGCAGGCTGAGGACTATAAATTAGTTGAGTTGAGCTATATTTCACAAGAAGGAGCTAGCAGAACCACTTTATGATATTCCTCACCGAAGAAAACACTATGGAATTCATAGGGTCTCCATATGTTGAGATGAGACTTTGGGAATCATGAATGTAGCTCCAGATAACAGGATCTAAAACTGTTCTTTGCACTGTTTTTGATTTAGGTGCCCATATTTGTTATCAATGTTACGTAGTAATTTGAGTGTTGGATTACAACTCTGAAGACCAGGGTTTGAAGCTCCACTTGATCATGGGTGACCTTGGGGAAGTTGTACACTCTCAGTTTCAGAAAACCTTCTGAAAGGGTCTCCTTAGGGTTGCGGTAAGTCAGAAATGACTCAAAGGCACACAGTAGGAGCAGCAACAACAACAGGATCTACAAGCATTCCTTTTTTTTGAACTTTGACTTCATGTCATTGTTTGAATGCGAGTAATCACACACGTCTTCTGTTAAGTAAATAAATAGGGGGAGGGGGAAGTGGATTGAAAAGATTTGAGAGAGGTATTTGACCTTTAGATTCAGGAGAAAAAAAAGACTTGCATAGAAACTAAAAACTACCAGTGTCAGCGAAGAGAGGATGGATGTCCAAGGAATCCCAGAGGACCAGATTCCGATCCAGAGTATGAGGTTCTCCACCCCTGCTCAACACCAGGTTTCCGAAATCTATACAGGCTAAAACCTGGAACCTCAATCCATGGCTGATACCAAATGAGAGACTCCCTCCTGGGCACATACAAGACTGGGCAACTTGGAAGGCGCTGAAAAGACTGTGCTCTGGCAACACAAGATGCAGAGCCCACCTTAAGAAATGGAGCCACAAAGTGGAGTCCACGACATGCAAGTGTGGAGAAGAGCAAACCACAGACCACCTGTTACAATGCAGCATGAGCCCTGGCACATGCACAATGGAGGACCTTCTTGCGGCAACACCAGAGGCACGCTGATGGCCATGAAGGTTCTGTGGGCCAAGTTTGGTTCAGATCTGTCATTCATGGGGGTCTTAGTGGTCTGTGGAAGTCTAAGCTGAATCAGTTGAAGATACTCCAAACCCCATCATGCGTTGTCCATACACCTCAAACTTATTGTTTTTGTGATTAATCAGCATGCTTTAATTATGTTCAATTTATAACAACTGAAATACAATGTATTGTCGAAGACTTTCAACATAAATACATCTTGCATATCAGATATTTACATGATGATTCAGAGGAGTAGCAAAATTACAGTTATGAAGGAGCAACAAAATAGTATTATGGTTAGGGGTAACCACAACATGAGGAATTGCATTAAGGGGTTGTGGCATTAAAAAAAGTTTAGAAACACTGCTAATGACATTCTATAAAAATAAATACAATACTGACTGTGTATTTATGATTAACATAAATTAAAAAACCACTGGGAGAATAGATACCACATTTGGACAAAATACATATATCACGCCAACAAGTGACCATCACTTATAAAAACACTGAAAAACACAGCAGAAGAGACTAAAAAAGCAAATTTTTTTACAATGCATGCACAAAACAACATATTTCCACATATACACAAATATATACACACATATAGACTATTCTAAAGCCTTTGACTGTGTGGATCATAATAAATTGTGGCAAGTTCTTAGTGGGATGGGCATCCCAAGCCACCTTGTCTCTCTCCTGAGGAATCTGTACAAGGACCAAGTAGCAACAGTCAGAACTGACCACGGAACAACAGACTGGTTCAAGATTGGGAAAGGCGTAAGGCAAGGCTGCATCCTCTCACCCAACCTTTTTAACTTGTATGCAGAACACATCATGCGATGTGCGGGGCTGGATGAATGCAAAGCTGGGGTGAAAATTGCTGGAAGAAACATTAACAACCTCAGATATGCAGATGACACCACTCTGATGGCCGAAAGCGAGGAGGAGCTGAGGAGCCTTCTAATCAAGGTGAAAGAAGAAAGCGCAAAAGCCGGGTTGCAGCTAAACGTCAAAAAAACCAAGATGATGGCAACAAGAATGATTGACAACTGGAAAATAGAGGGAGAAACCGTGGAGGCCGTGACAGACTTTGTATTTCTAGGTGCAAAGATTACTTCAGATGCAGACTGTAGCCAGGAAATCAGAAGACGCTTACTTCTTGGGAGGAGAGCAATGTCCAATCTCGATAAAATAGTAAAGAGCAGAGACATCAGAATGGCAACAAAGATCCGCCTAGTCAAAGCCATGGTATTCCCTGTAGTAACCTACGGATGTGAGAGCTGGACCTTAGGGAAGGCTAAGCGAAGGAAGATTGATGCTTTTGAGCTGTGGTGTTGGAGGAAAGTTCTGAGAGTGCCTTGGACTGCGAGAAGATCCAACCAGTCCATCCTCCAGGAAATAAAGCCCGACTGCTCACTGGAGGGAAAGATACTAGAGACAAAGTTGAAGTACTTTGGCCACATCATGAGAGGACAGGAAAGCCTAGAGAAGACAATTATGCTGGGGAAAGTGGAAGGCAAAAGGAAGAGGGGCCGACCAAGGGCAAGATGGATGGATGGCATCCTTGAAGTGACTGGACTGACCTTGAGGGAGCTGGGGGTGGTAACGGCCGACAGGGAGCTCTGGCGTGGGCTGGTCCATGAGGTCACGAAGAGTCGGAGACGACTGAACGAATGAACAACAACAACAACATACATATACACACACAAAATATATATACACAGACTGGGCCACAGCAACGCGTGGCAGGGGACAGCTAGTGATAAATAAATAAATAGCATTTGGCAAAGAACCATCGTGAAGATCCAACTAGACAGGACATGAATGGGAAATAGGCGCAAGTGTGAGTGTGTGTGACATGCTTGACTGGGAAAACACACGGAAGGACTTGTCGAACCTTACAGTAGCAACCAGACAATAGGGGAAGACAGAGGTGCCCTCGTTCCCATAATCCCCAAAGTAAAAGCTGTAAGTGAGATATACTGCCTATTGAAGTGGGTTGTTTTTATAGCATCTTTTCCCCGTACTGGAAGCGTGCCATGCTGTGGAAATTCATGCTGGGCTTCGGTTGCACAAAGAAGGCACCATAGCAACCGGATTGTTCAGAGGTTGTTTTAAAAAAAAAACCCAAAGTTGGGCCAGTAACTAATCATTTCTTTTCTCCCCATTTGGCAGCCGGCCACCTGCTCAGTATGAGACTGTACCAAGTGGAGGGAGGGACTGCCGGGCTGGAGAGCAGGAGGCTGAGGTTTAATCATTGAACCGGCCACAGTGTATAGATGTGGCTGCTCCACGGGATTCTCAGAAATCGCTTGGGAAATGGCACGGCGGCTGAAGACGTCCTGTCAGAGCAATCTTACTGTGTGAAGAAGACCAGGAGTTATTAGTTCAACAACACAGTGGTTCTGTCTGCTTCAAAGAAACTGGGAAAATGTTCGCTGTACACTTGGTGGCCTTCTATTTTACAAAACTAAAAGAAGATCAGATCAAAAAGGTAAGCTTTGATTGTGCTGGATTATATTTATTTATTCACGACATGTATATGCCGCCCTTCTCATCCCGAAGGCGACTCAGAGTGGCTTACAAGATATATATACATACAATATATTATTAGCACAATATCAGTATTATATATCACTATAGTGTACTATACCATTATATTATTAGTAATATTATATGTGATATAAAATATATAATTATAATATTGTATTATTATTAGTAATAGTATTATATTGTACTAGCTGTCTCCTGCCAGGCGTTGCTGTGGCCCAGTCTGCTGATCTGGAAAATAAAGTAATTTAGAAGTATTGGTTTCTAATATATGTAATTTCTTTATATTGTCGAAGGCTTTCATGGCTGGAATCACTGGGTTGTTGTAGGTTTTTCTGGGCTATATGGCCATGTTCTAGTGGCATTTTGTCCCACCCTGGTCATTCCATAGATAGATAAACCCATTTTCCTATTTCCAACAGACCTTACTACCTCTGAGGATGCTTGCCATAGATGCAGACGAAACGTCAGGAGAAAATGCCACTAGAACATGGCCATATAGCCCAGAAAAACCTACAACAACCCAGTAATTTATTTACTTTACTTTATTTCTATACCGCTTTTCTCAGCCCTTAGGCAACACAAAGCATAATTTCTTTATGCTTGTGGGTAAAAGGTATTTCTTGCTGTTTCTTTGTCAGTGATGTAGAGATTGTCTCATTTGCCTATTCTGGAACACACAACATATTATTGTCCCTTCAGATCTATGATACTATATCTCTGTATGTGTGAATCATATGTATCTATCTATATCTATGGCTGGATGGCTCTTTGTCAGGAGGGCTTTGATGACATTTTCAGAGTTTCCAGAGTTGGACTGGATGGCCTTAAGTATTTTCTGTTGGTCATGGGGGTTTTGCGAGGGAAGTTTGCCTCAAATCTGTCATTGGTGGGATTAAGAATGCTCTTTGATTTTAGGAGAACTATAAATCCCTGTAACTACAACTCCCAAATGTCAAGGTCTATTTTCCCCCAAACCCATGTGTTCATATTTGGGCATATGGAATATTGTGCCAAGTTTGTATCCAGATCCATCATTGTTTGAGTCCACAGTTCTCTCTGAATGTAGGTGAACTACAACTCCCAAACTCAAGGTCAATGCCCATCAAACCCTGCTATTGTTTTCTGTTGGTCATGGGAGTCCTGTGTGCCACATTTGGTTCAATTCCATAATTGGTGGAGTTCAGAATGCTCTTTGATTGTAGGTTAACTATAAATCTCAGCAACTACAACCAGAGGTGGCCCTAGGTAATTTTCAACGGTAAACAAACAGTATTTTGCCCCCCCCCCCCCACCAATCACTGATATATATTTTCTGTTAGTCGTGGGAGTTCTGTGTGCCATATTTGGTTCAATTCCATCATTGGTGGAGTTCAGAATGTTCTTTGATTGTAGGTGAACTATACATCCCAGTAACTACAACTCGCATATGTCAAGGTCTATTTTCCCCCAAGAGCGCCCCTGGGCAAAATCAACTATACTGCAAATGCCTGCTTTGCGTAATGGGTTGAGCCGCCCCTGACTACAACTCCGAAACGACAAACTCAATTTTTGAGTGATGGTCACTCCTTGGGTTAGTAGGTATCTTGAGGCCAAATTTGGCGGCAATTCATCCAGTGGTTTTTGAGTAATCCGACAAATGAACATTACATTTTTATTTATATAAATTAGCTGTCCCCTGCCACGCGTTGCTGTGGCCCACATGGGGGTTCTGTGTGGGAGGTTTGGCCCAATTCAATCGTTGGTGGGGTTCAGAATGCTCTGTGATTGTAGGTGAACTATAAATCCCAGCAACTACAACTCCCAAATGTCAAGATTCTATTTCCCCCAAACTCCACCAGTGTTCACATTTGGGCATATTGAGTATTTGTGTAGAGTTTATTGCATTGTCGAAGGCTTTCATGGCCGGAATCACTGGGTTGTTGTAGGTTTTTTCGGGCTATATGGCCATGTTCTAGAGGCATTTTCTCCTGACGTTTCACCTGCATCTATGCAAGCATCCTCAGAGGTAGTGAGGTCTGTTGGAAGTAGGAAAATTGGTTTATATATCTGTGGAATGACCAGGGTGGGACAAAGGACTCTTGTCTGCTGGAGCTAGGTGAGGAAACACAACATACAAACTATCTACAGACCCACTATGAAAATCCAACAAATGCTACGTTCAGCAAAGGACAAGAGGGATCCTCTCACTTCTGCAGGAGTCTACCGTGTACCATGCAGCTGTGGACAAGTCTACATAGGGACCACCAAACGCAGCATTGCCCAAACACGAATCAAGGAACATGAAAGGCACTGCAGACTACTTCAACCAGAGAAGTCAGCCATAGCAGAGCACCTGATGAACCAACCTGGACACAGCATATTATTTGAGAACACAGAAATGCTGGACCACTCTCACAACCACCATGTCAGACTACACAGAGAAGCCATTGAAATCCACAAGCATGTGGACAATTTCAACAGAAAGGAGGAAACCATGAAAATGAACAAAATCTGGCTATCAGTATTAAAAAACTCTAAAATCATAACAATAAATAAAGAACAAATCTCAAACACTGGGGAACTCTAGAGAAGAAACAACCAGGAACAGCTAACAAAGAATTCCCCCAGGCAGCAAGAAGGCACACCTAAAAACTGTCAGGCCATCAAATGCTAATCAAGGTGGCCAGTTGAAACATTCACACCTACCTCAAACAGACAAGAGTTCTTTCTCCCACCCTGGGCATTCCACAGATATATAAACCTGTTCTGGAATAGCCGCACCAGGAGCTCCAGCTTATCTTGCTATTTGTTGATTGCTGCATGCATTTTGAAGTTCTATGCCTTTGCAGTTAGATGGCTTTCCTTACTTTGCAGTTATTGGGTCAATTGCTTGTCAATTATTTTTAGATTCCCTAGTCCCGCCCCCCCTTTTTGGCTTTGGAGGGAAGTGAGCCATTTTGTTAGTTAGTCTAAGCTAGGTTCGCCAATGTATAGGATGTGTGTAGCTTCCCCTGTACAAAGGCTTTAACCTTTAAGAATCTCCAGGGAAAGAACGCTAGGGAAGCATTCCACAGCTTTAAGCAATCCAGGGGAGAACAGCTTGAAGAACTTCAGGAAAACAGCCTTAAAGACTAAAGAACTCCAGCTGGAGAACATCCACTGCATTGCTGGTAGGTCCACTCGGCGTCCAAGAAGCAGTTCGGCCCGGTAGCGGAGCACGCATCAGCGAGGGTTGGATTTTAGTCAGCCTGGGAGAAGTTAAAAAGGGGAATTTTCCTTTAAAGAAAAGTTATTGAAGATAGTGCCTGTCCCCTGTGGACAAGAAGAGAGAACCAATACTTTATCAAGAAAGCCTTGCAGTTCCTGTTTGATTTCATTAATAAAAGACTTTGTTGTACTTCTCTAGCCATCTGAAATTTCTTTCTAAAGGAAGCCTCTGAGAACTTCTCCTTAGGCCCCTGGTTTCCCGCTGGGCAAAGGTTACACATCCCCCCGCCGAAATTCTCAGGGTGGTCCGTGAGAAGGCCTTACTGGTACGTGGCATGGTGGCGTCCTTGTCTGCGCCTGGGCCCTCGACACACTCTCTTTCCTTTTTGGTGCCCCTGGTTTCAGCCTTCGGTGCTGGAAGAGAAAGGGGAGTGCGCCGACAGCCTAGGCGCCAAAGAGGATGCCTCCGCATCACAGACCATTCGGAGGCCGCAATAGGCCTTCACACCCGTGCATTGAAGTCTCGTCACACTCGTGGCTGGGAGCGTGACGAGAGCTCTTTTGCCTCACCAACTATAAATCCCCGCATTCCAAAAGTTCTGTTTTTTTGATACTGTGAGCCACTTTGAATCCTACTCAGGAGAAAAGCGATAAAGGTTTCCTATTGACTGACTTTGCAAGGGAGCGGGGTGCTCATCTCCATTTCTAAGCCAAAGAGCTGTCGTTGTCTGTAAATACATCCAAGGTCATGTGGGCACCAGCATGACTGCATGCAGAAGCGGTACCTATTGATCTACTCACATTTGCATGTTATTGAACTGCTAGGTTGGAAGGAGCTGGGCCTAACAGTGGGAGCTCATCGTACTCCCCAGATTTGAACTACTAACCTTCTGATCAGCAAGTTCTGCAGTTTAGCGATTTAATCTGCTGCGCCACCGCAGCCCTTAATTAATAATTAAGTGATACGTAAGTAATAATGCAACCATAGCTATTAATGTGGAATCAAAGTGCAACTGTGCAGTGTGAAAAAAAAACAAGTATGACTTGATGCTAAAGCAGTCTAATGGATAGAGACCCGAGATTGTGAAATTGCCCATCCATGATTGGCACCAGAGCAGCAGACGTAACAAGCACACAGTTTACTTGGCCCATTTTTTGGTAAATTAGATATAGCTATATATCAATATAGACACTAATGATATATGTTTGTTATTGATTTTGCTATGGTTTTATATTATTTTAATGTTTTTAATTGTATTTTATGATCTTGGTACCTACTGTGAACCGCCCCAAGTCACCTACAGGCTGAGAGGGATGGTATATATGTATATGTTGTTGTTCATTCATTCAGCCGTTTCCGACTCTTTGTGACCTCATGGACCAGCCCATGCCAGAGCTCCCTGTCGGCCGTCACCACCCCCAGCTCCTTCAAGGTCAATCCAGTCACTTCAAGGATGTATATACATGTATATAGTAAATCTATAATGTAATGTTCGTTTGTGGTATTCACAGAACTCAAAAACCACTGGACGAATTGACACCAAATTTGGACACAAGACACCTAACAACCCAATGTATATCCTTCACTCAAAAAATTATGATTTTGTCATTTGGGAGTTGTAGTTGCTGGGATTTATAGTTCACCTACAATCAAAGAGCATTCTGAACCCCACCAATGATGGAATTGAACCAAACTTGGCACACAGTTCCCCATGACCAACAGAAAATAATGGGTTTGGTGGGCAGTGTCCTTTGGTTTTGGAGTTGTAGTTCACCTACATCCAGAGATCACTGTGGACTCAAACAATGATGGATCTGGACCAAACTCTACACGAATACTCAATATGCCCAAATGTGAACACTGGTGGAGTTTGGGAAAATAGAATCTTGACATTTGGGAGTTGTAGTTGCTGGGATTTATAGTTCACCTACAATCATAGAATTGGGCCAAACCTCCCACACAGAACCCCCATGTGGGCCACAGCAACGTGTGGCAGGGGATGGCTAGTAAATAAATAAATACATTTATTTATTTGTCGGTATATATCTGTCTCTCTGTCTCTCTGTGTATATGTATATGTGTGTGCGTACATGTATGGTGTCTATATCTTAGCACAAGAACATTTATGGAAACCATCTTTTCCTTCCCTCTGCAGTTGGTAAATGTATTTTGAAAAATCACATCTTTTTAAAAGGAGTTTCATGCATTTAGTACATCAATTGGTTAAAAATAGTCAAATGAATGCATCAATGAGGTAATCCATTATAAAACAATGGGCCTTTCTTCTTCTTCATTTGATTGACAAGCTTAATGATAAAATATTCAGCCTCATATTTGTTGTCTGTGTTTTAAAAAATAATTGGGAAGAGAGACTCGTCCTCCTTGTGCAACTTGTTGTGCAACGTTTGAAAATAATTGCAAATTAAAAATGTGTGTGAGATCATACATTAGTGACATTTTTCTAATCCTCGATGTACTTTCTCAGATGACGGAATTTCACAGTCATCATGGTCAATGATATTGTAAACTGGGAGAATCTGGGATTTATAGTCCAAAAAGTAATTTTAGAGGCTCTGCCGCTGCTTCTATCTGTCCATTAACACATGTTGTGGATGAGTCTCTGAGTAGTAGTAACAACAGGGAGTTGGAGACTAGGCAGGCAAAAAGGTCTATTC
Source organism: Anolis sagrei ordinatus (assembly GCF_025583915.1). Lineage (NCBI taxonomy): Eukaryota > Metazoa > Chordata > Lepidosauria > Squamata > Anolidae > Anolis > Anolis sagrei. The sequence goes on along the minus strand of NW_026846588.1, from coordinate 106,517,954 downwards.
GGGAGCAACAGCAGAAGAGAATTCGGCAAATACTTACTGAGCCCACTGATGAAGAGTCTTTTGAAGGGTTTGATGGGGATGATGGGTTTGGCAATGAAGCAGATTCTATGAGAAGTGCTGGGAGTGACACTGATGGGGTTGGGGATGAGATGGATTGGATAGGGATTTCCTAAGCAAGGAATACTCCGACCTAGTTTTGCCAGTTCCCGCTTCTATAATACACTCTAAAACACTTTGGATTTGTGAGTACTTTTCCACCCAAATAGTAACCAGAGCAGACCCAGCTTAGCTTCCAAGATCAGACAGGATCTAGTGCCATTATGGTGTTTGCTTAGCTTGTTAAATATTGTTAAGGCTCTTTTGAATATAAAGTTGCAAACACACAATGACTAATTTATATACAATGACAATTACTATAAATATTCCCTTCTCCAAAAATTTTAATAATACAGGGTGAGGCAGCATAACTTCCTTTTTTAAAATGCACGCCATTCAGTCGGTTGAAGACGTAGTGGAGCGCTAGTGGTCTCGTTCGAGAGGCGGGAGTATAAAGTTTCGTCCTGACACAGTTCAGTCTCAATCATGCGTTGGAACAGTGAGGAGCATGCTTTTGCCATTGAGGCCTACTTTTCGAGCGGATTTGGAGTGGTCGGCCCGCTCTCCAGATTTGGCCCCTTGTGATTTTTTTCTATGGGGTTTTTTGAAATCCCGTGTTTATGTGAACCGTCCAAGGACCCTACAAGATTTGAAGACCAACATCCAGGAAGAAATTGCCAACATAATGCCTGCTATGCTGGCAAGAGTCATGACAAACGGTTTACTCAGTGTATGGAGAATGCGGGACGTCACCTACCTAATTTGATCTACGTAAAACAAAACTTTATGTATGCGTCTACATTATAATTTTTTTTTCTGATTCATACAATGGGTTTTATTAAGTTTTGAAAAAAGGAAGTTATGCTGCCTCAGCCTGTATTTATAGTTGGGTTGCTATGAGTTTTCTTGGCTGTATGGCCATGTTCCAGAAGCATTCTCTCTTGACGTAGCTAGGATTTTAATTCGGGGGGGGGGGGGGGTGTCTGGATCCAGAAAGCACTGAAGGCAGCAACATCATATCTGAACCAAACATGGCCAACTGTGCATACAGGACAGGCGGGAATTGGGGGTGATTGACCTTGGATCTGGGAGTTGCAGTGCGCCCTTATCCAGAGGGCATTGAACCAAGCCAATGCTGGATCTGCACTAAACTTGGCACAGATCCATCATTGTTTGAGTCCACAGTGCTCTCTGGATGTAGGTGAACTACAACTCCCAAACTCAAGGTCAATGCCCACCAAACCCTTCTACTGTTTTCTGTTGGTCATGGGAGTTCTGTGTGCCAAGTTTGGTTCAATTCCATCATTGTTGGGGTTCAGAATGCTCTTTGATTGTAGGTGAACTATAAATCCCAGCAACTACAACTCCCAAATGACAAAATCCATTTTTGAGTGATGGTCACTCCTTGGGTTAGTAGGTATCTTGTGGCCAAATTTGCTGGCAATTTGTCCAGTGGTTTTTGAATTATGTTAATCCCACAAACACACATTGCATTTTTAATGTATTGTCAAAGGCTTTCATGGCTGTCTGGAATCACTGGGTTGTTGTAGGTTTTTCGGGCTATATGGCCATGTTCTAGAGGCATTCTCTCCTGACGTTTTGCCTGCATCTATGGCAAGCATCCTCAGAGATTGTGAGGAGGTCTCTGAGGATGCTTGCCATAGATGCAGGCGAAACATCAGGAGAGAATGCCTCTAGAACATGGCCATATAGCATGAAAAAAACCTACAACATCCCATTATCTATCTATCTATCTATCTATCTATCTATCTATCTATCTATCTATCTACCTATCAGCTGGCTGGGAGTCAGCTGCATTAAGATCACTACTGACCAAAAGGTCATGAGTTCGAAGCCATCCTGGGTCGGAGTCAGCTTCTGACCAAAATTGTGTAGCTTGTTGTCGACTTTGCAGCCCGAAAGACAGTTGCATCTGTCAAGTAGTAAAATGAATAACAATTTTAAGAAATGTAATTTAACTGATTTACGAGGCCATAAAAATCTCCAGGAAGTATGCAAAGAATGAGGAAGTACTTCATCAGTGTCACAAATGGACGGTGAAGTGACAGCCCCTGGTGGCCAGAAGCTGGATTGTTAAATAGCCTCTGAGTGTCTGTCTATATATGTTGTGTGTCTATGGCATTGAATGTTTGCCATGTATATGTACATTGTAATCTGCCCTGAGTCCCCTGTGGGGTGAGAAGGGTGGAATATAAATACTGTAAATAAATAATAATAAATATATAATTTCCACATAGAAAGATGGCTTTCTATATGGATCTCCCCATCTTTCTATATTTACCCAGTGAAAGGAGAGAGAGAGTATGATACTCCTATACTCCAGTTTCAACATCCTACTAGTCTAAATCATAAACTCCTTCTGTGACGGTTAACTTTTCTTAAATGACAGGAAATCCTGTTTGGAGTGGAAGAAAATACCACTGGTGCCAATTGAATTGCTGGAAGTAAACCTGACAGGTAGAAAAAATGTTTTTGAATATGTTAAAGGGAAGTTATCATTGAGCATGGTGGGGCTTGGCTCCGCTTTCCTGTCCATGGCCTTTTAGTGCAAGTTGATTGTATTCTCATTTCTCTCTACCTCTCACTTACACACACACGTTTACATCCACTAACACCCAACACTTCCTGTGGCAAACTCAAGGGTTTTTGTTGTGATCTGGTGTTGTGATGGGTTGCGTCATATATTTTTTTTCCTGGCAGCACATCAGTGATGAATGATATATTAAAAACCACACACCCATTTTGGATAACTCAGCAGAATAGTTCACAGAATGGGAGGTAATCAGTAATCTCTTGATATCTTCACAAGGATTAATTATTGCCTACTAGTAGACTTTTGGCACTGCCAATAAAAAAATTGTCTATTCTACTGAGAAGTTACATTGTGTTATTTAAACAAGTTTTAGGAGGTAAAATTGCACTTACCCATCACCATAAATAGAGCTTTCCAAACCGCTGCAATAGTACAGTGATTGCGATCAATTATTTTATTATTTTATTATTATTTCGCGTATTTCTACCTCGTCCTTCTCAACCCCCGAAGGGGGAGTCAGGGCGGCTTACAAAAGGCACAATTCGATGCCAACACAACAATAAAATAGAACATATATAGACAACAATTATAAACAATTAACACAATCAATTATACATCATAATCAATAAAACCAGTCATGTCTGACTCTGGGGTGTGGTGCTCATCTCCATTTCTAAGCCGAAGAGCCAGCGTTGTCCATAGACAGCTCCAAGGTCATGTGGCCGGCATGACTGCATGGAGCGCCGTTACCTTCCCGCCGGAGCGGTACCTATTGATCTACTCACATTTGCATGTTTTTGAACTGCTAGGTTGGCAGAAGCTAGGGCTGACAGCGGAAGCTCACGCCGCTCCCCGGAATTGAACCTGCGACCTTTCGATCATCAAGCTCAGCAACTCAGTGCTTTAACCCACTGCGCCACCGGGGCAGTTAAAACATTAACTAAATGTTATTTAATTGTTGAATTGTTCTTTAAGGCATTGAATTTTGCCTCTGCTGTAAGCCGCCTTGAGTCCCCTTTAGGGCAAGAAGGGCGGGATATAAATATAGTAAATAAATAGTAGTTCAAAAGTAAAGTTTAAAAACACCTGATGGGAAAGAGGACTTTGGGGTTTTTGTATTTCCTTTTTACTTGTTTCTTGGTAGTCTACCAACAGTCAATATGCTCACAGTTGTTTACTGTTTAACTTAGCAGGGAAACAATGTCAGGCAGGAAAAATGGAATCACACCACCTCTTCTTAATCGGAGGCAGCAAAGGTCAGGTCATGTCCTCAAAAGACGTATCCACAAATGTTAGCTTTTTGATAATAGCGTTGTCATCCTATCTAGTGAAAAGACAGCCTGCGATGTGCCTAAGTAGGTAAGCAGGTTTCTCCGTGCTTTATTATTGGAAGCAAAGTGGGTTTTTTTTTTTTAAAAAGATAATTCTATATCTTCACTTTTCTCCAGGAAGTCCAGTGCGGCTATTAAACCACAGATGATAAATATCTTAAACCATAAGCCTCAAATATCTAACAGAAGCACAACAATGTAAACATCAAGGAGGCAAACATTTTCTTACACCCTAAAATATATGTTTGTAACTTGCACATAAATGGCAAGAAGATGGGTAAATTGCTCGAAAGCAGAAATCTCCAAAGGAAGACAGTTTCAGAGCAAGGGGGGCCACCACTGAGGAAGCTTACATTTCCATAATATGTGCAAAACAATATTGTCTCTATAAATATTCACGACTTAGGGATGGAGCCTTGCCGTTTCCTCTCACATTTCTTTTTTTTTTAAATCCCAAATCATATTTATAATGATACACATGAGATATTATTATGGAGCCCCCGGGGGCAAAGTGGGTTAAACCACTGAGCTGCTGAATTTGTTGATTGAAAAGTCGCAGGTTCAAATCCAGGGAGTGGCATAAGCTCCCGCTCTTAGTCCCAGCTTCTGCCAACCTAGTAGTTTGAAAACATGCAAATGTGAGCAGATCAATCGGTACTGCTCCGGCAGGAAGGTAACGGCACTCCATGCAGTCATGCTGGCCACATGACCTTAGAGGCGTCTACAGACAACTCCGGCTCTTCGGCTTAGAAATGGAGATGATCACCACCTCCCAGAGTCGGACAAAACGAGACTTAATATCAAAGGGAAACCTTTACCTATGTTCCCAAATATATTAGTTTGCTTCCTCCAGTTGTTTATAAACTGGCATGTGAGAATAATAATAATAATAATAATAATAATAATAATAATAATTGTTAATACCAACCCCCAGAGTCAGACACGACTGGACTTAATGTCAGGGGAAAACCTTTACATTTAGTCTGCAGATGCAGACTGTAGCCAGGAAATCAGAAGACGCTTACTTCTTGGGAGGAGAGCAATGTCCAGTCTCGATAAAATAGTAAAGAGTAGAGACATCAGACTGGCAACAAAGATCCGCCTAGTCAAAGCCATGGTATTCCCTGTAGTCACCTACGGATGTGAGAGCTGGACCTTAAGGAAGGCTGAGCGAAGGAAGATAGATGCTTTTGAGCTGTGGTGCTGGAGGAAAGTTCTGAGAGTGCCTTGGACTGCGAGAAGATCCAACCAGTCCATCCTCCAGGAAATAAAGCCCGACTGCTTATTGGAGGGAAGGATACTAGAGACAATGAAGTACTTTGGCCACATCATGAGAAGACAGGAAAGCCTAGAGAAGACAATTATGCTGGGGAAAGTGGAAGGCAAAAGGAAGAGAGGCCGACCAAGGGCAAGATGGATGGATGGCATGCTTGAAGTGACTGGACTGACCTTGAAGGAGCTGGGGGTGGTGACGGCCGACAGGGAACTCTGGTGTGGGCTGGTCCATGAGGTCACAAAAAGTCGGAGATGACTGAACGAATGAACAATAACAACATGTGAATTATATGGATTTCTTTCCAAAATTAAGCTGAAAGAAGTTCTCACTCATTTACAACTTAACAGATTCACTTGTTCCCTAGTATGGAAAAAAGGAATGTCATGTTGTAGCTCCTTGCCATGTAGCTGTTGGACAAAAAAGGAGGCATTGGAAGCCTAATTTAGCACCTAGTACATCAATGCTGACAACTCACCCAGGGTTCTGGCAATGTCCACTTGCTTTCCAAAGATTGTTATCTCTGTTTACATGGAAGTGCAGTGGATCATTTCTGCTCATTTGATTTCAAATGAGATCAAGAACGGGCACTATATACCCAAATGTGTCTCATGAGTACATGTTTATGTCTGTCTGAGTACAAGACAGACCTATTTGTTCAACACCTTTGTAAATGGAAATTCCCTTCCCATTAGGTCACCTACATGGCTGATTTGGTCCCACTCTCCACCGATCCCAGATAACAGCCTCTAAAATCCATTCTTCTTGTTGTTATTAAGTGCTGTCAAGTCAGCTTCTATTTTGAGCCATGCCATGAATGAGAGATCTTCAAGTCCTGCTGTTATCAACAGCCCCTGATCAGATCTTGCAGATTTGGGGCTGAGGCTTCCTTGATTGAATCTAACCATCTGGAATGTGGTCTTCATCTTTTCCTACTAACCTACCAAACATTATTGTCTTTTCTAGTGAGTCATATCACCCCATGATATGTCCAAAGGGCAACAATCTCATTTTAGTTACCTTGGGACTTAGGCTTGGGACCTAGTTTAGGCTTGATTTGCTTTAGAATCCACTATTTTTCTTTTTGACAGTCTAATATGTTGCGCATTGCGTGTTTCAGTCAGGTCCAATGCAGAAGACATAATAACATTGCACCCAAGCAAGAGGAAAAAGAACAGAAAACTTTACTCTTATCAGCAGAGTTAAAACATAAACTTGCAATGTTACAAACAATGCAACAAACTTACATAGTCTTTGTAAGCAATACAGAACTGCCCTATTTATTTGTCGTATCAGGGCAACCAGTCAATTATATTACATTTCTAACAGAACAAAGCAAACAAACAAACAGACAAAATACAAAATTTGTGAGTTTGGTAGTTGATTAAATGTCCTTTGACCACTTGGAGTGCTTCTGGTGTTGCTGCAAGAAGGTCCTCCATTGTGCATGTGGCAGGGCTCAGGTTGCATTGCAGCAGGTGGTCAGTGGTTTGCTCTTCTCCACACTCGCATGTCGTGGACTCCACTTTGTGGCCCCATTTCTTGAGGTTGGCTCTGATCTCGTGGTGCCAGAGCGCAGTCTGTTCAGTGCCTTCCAAGTCGCCCAGTCTTCTGTGTGTCCAGGGGGAGTCTCTCATCTGGTATCGCCCACAGATTGAGGTGCTGGGTTTGAGCCTGCCACTTTTGGACTCTCGCTTGCTGAGGTGTTCCAGCGAGTGTCTCTGTAGATCTAAGAAAACTATTTCTAGATTTAAGTCGTTGACGTGCTGGCTGATACCCAAACAGGGGATGAGCTGGAGATGTCTCTGCCTTGGTCCTTTCACTATTGGCTGCTACTTCCCGGCGGATGTCAGGTGGTGCAATACCGGCTAAGCAGTGTAATTTCTTACTGCCTATTACAGGGAAAACCAACTGATCCCTAATCCATCTAAAACACAGACATGCCTTTCACCTTAAGAACAGACAAGCATCCCGAGCTCTGAGGATCACCTGGGAAGGAATCCCACTGGAGCATTGCAGCACACCCAAATACCTGTGAGTCACTTTGGACCGTGCTCTGACCTACAAGAAGCACTGCCTGAACATCAAGCAAAAAGTGGGTGCTAGAAACAATATCATACGAAAGCTGACTGGCACAACCTGGGGATCACAACCAGACACAGTGAAGACATCTGCCCTTGCGCTATGCTACTCTGCTGCTGAGTATGCATGCCCAGTGTGGAACACATCTCACCACACTAAAACAGTAGATGTGGCTCTTAATGAGACATGCCGCATTATCACAGGGTGTCTGCGCCCTACACCACTGGAGAAATTACACATCTCTAGGGTGATAATGCACTTTATCAGTTGGTCCATTCCTGGACTCGTGGTGCTACAGGGCACCATCCTGTAGAAGTGAAATGTCCCAGGAAAACATAAGCCTCTTTTCTCCCTAGTACATCAATGCTGACAACTCACCCAGGGTTCTGGCAATGTCCACTTGCTTTCCAAAGATTGTTATCTCTGTTTACATGGAAGTGCAGTGGATCATTTCTGCTCATTTGATTTCAAATGAGATCAAGAACGGGCACTATATACCCAAATGTGTCTCATGAGTACATGTTTATGTCTGTCTGAGTACAAGACAGACCTATTTGTTCAACACCTTTGTAAATGGAAATTCCCTTCCCATTAGGTCACCTACATGGCTGATTTGGTCCCACTCTCCACCGATCCCAGATAACAGCCTCTAAAATCCATTCTTCTTGTTGTTATTAAGTGCTGTCAAGTCAGCTTCTATTTTGAGCCATGCCATGAATGAGAGATCTTCAAGTCCTGCTGTTATCAACAGCCCCTGATCAGATCTTGCAGATTTGGGGCTGAGGCTTCCTTGATTGAATCTAACCATCTGGAATGTGGTCTTCATCTTTTCCTACTAACCTACCAAACATTATTGTCTTTTCTAGTGAGTCATATCACCCCATGATATGTCCAAAGGGCAACAATCTCATTTTAGTTACCTTGGGACTTAGGCTTGGGACCTAGTTTAGGCTTGATTTGCTTTAGAATCCACTATTTTTCTTTTTGACAGTCTAATATGTTGCGCATTGCGTGTTTCAGTCAGGTCCAATGCAGAAGACATAATAACATTGCACCCAAACAAGAGGAAAAAGAACAGAAAAAACTTTACTCTTATCAGCAGAGTTAAAACATAAACTTGCAATGTTGCAAACAAAAAAACAACAACAGTGCAACAAACTTGTAAGCAATACACAATAAGGGTTATTTATTTTGTTGTGTCAGGGCAACCAGTCAATTATATTACATTTCTAACAGAACAAAGCAAACAAACAGGCAAAATACAAAATTTGTGAGTTTGGTAGTTGATTAAATGTCCTTTGACCAGTATCTGGCCACTTGGAGTGCTTCTGGTGTTGCCGCAAGAAGGTCCTCCATTGTGCATGTGGCAGGGCTCAGGTTGCATTGCAGCAGGTGGTCAGTGGTTTGCTCTTCTCCACACTCGCATGTCGTGGATTCCACTTTGTGCTCCATTTCTGAAAGTTGGCTCTGCATCTCGTGGTGCCAGAGCGCAGTCTGTTCAGCGCCTTCCAAGTCCCAGCAGGGAGTCTCTCATTTGGTATCAGCCATTGTTGAGGTTCTGGGTTTGGAGCCTGCCACTTTTGGACTCTCGCTTGCTGAGGTGTTCCAGTGAGTGTCTCTGTAGATCTTAGAAAACTATTTCTAGATTTAAATCATTGACGTGCTGGCTGATACCCAAACAGGGGATGAGCTGGAGATGTCTCTGCCTTGGTCCTTTCACTATTGGCTGCTACTTCCCGGCAGATGTCAGGTGGTCCAATACTGGCAAAGCAGTGTAATTTCTCCAGTGGTGTAGGGTGCAGACACCCCGTGATAATGCGGCATGTCTCATTAAAGCCACATCCACTGTTTTAGTGTGGTGAGATGTGTTCCACACTGGGCATGCATACTCAGCAGCAGAGTAGCATAGCGCAAGGGCAGATGTCTTCACTGTGTCTGGTTGTGATCACCAGGTTGTGCCAGTCAGCTTTCGTATGATATTGTTTCTAGCACCCACTTTTTGCTTGATGTTCAGGCAGTGCTTCTTGTAGGTCAGAGCATGGTCCAGAGTGACTCCCAGGTATTTGGGTGTGCTGCAATGCTCCAGTGGGATTCCTTCCCAGGTCATCCTCAGAGCTCGGGATGCTTGTCTGTTCTTAAGGTGAAAGGCACATGTCTGTGTTTTAGATGGATTAGGGATCAGCTGGTTTTCCCTGTAATAGGCAGTAAGAGCACCTACAGCTTCGGAGAGCTTCTGTTCAACCATCTCAAAGCTCCCTGCTTGGGTAGTGATGGCACGATCATCAGCATAGATGAAACTCTCTGTCCCTTCTGGCAGTGGCTGGTCATTTGTGTAGATGTTGAACATGGATGGGGCAAGCACGCTCCCTTGAGTCAGGCCGTTCTTCTGTTTCCGCCATCTGCTTCTCTGGCCCTGGAACTCAACAAAAAAGCTCCTGTTTTGTAGCAGGTTTCCTATGAGGTGGGTGAGGTGGTAGTCCTTTGTGATATTATACATTTTTCTCAGGAGGAGGAGGTGGTTCACAGTATCATAAGCTGCTGACAGGTCTATGAAGACAGCTCCTGTGATCTGCTGCCTTTCAAAGCCATCTTCTATGTGCTGAGTCAGGTTCAGCACTTGCGATGTGCAGCTTTTGCTTTTCCTGAAGCCAGCTTGCTGTGGAATCAGACATGGGTCTATTTTTTCCATAATTCTATGCGGGAGGTGGCACAACAAGGAGATTGGTCTGTAGCTTTTTGGGTCATTACGGTCTTTGCCTGGCTTCAAGATGGCGATGACTCTTGCTTTCCTCCAGATTTTGGGGATCTGACAGGATGCGGTGCAGTTGTTCATCAGCTCCAGCAGCCAGCGCCTTGCTTTTGGACCAAAGTTCTTCACAATAAGGCTTCTTCATCTACATCCAAATGAGAGAGCAGTAGAAATGGTTGAGCAAAATACCTGAATAAAGCCTCCTCAGAGCAAAAGCTAAACTGTATTCTAAAAACCATACAATTATACCCCACCGGGTATGGTCCAAACTCACTAGTTGACCTACATTAGCAACTGCACATAATAATTAACAGCATAAGATTTTCTTTAACACACATGCACACACACACACTGTTATGACTTACTGTAACATAATAGGGGTTCTATGCAGTCATAAAACTCCTGTTCTTGTGGAAGTGACTCTATTGTTCTTGTTGTTGTTCATTTGTTCAGTTGTTTCCGACTCTTTGTGACTTCATGGACCAGTCCATGCCAGAGCTCTATTAGTTTTGGTTAAAGAACCAGGTATCCGAAAGCACAGTTGTAGTGGTCTTTTACGTGACCAATACAACACACAGAGACTTTTGTCCTTTCCCAAATAAGTGAGAAGACTTGTCATTCTTCTTTTTTGTAGCAATATACAAAGTATATACAAAATATACAAACTCGACAGCTTCTACTCACAGCAACAATTCTCCAACACATTCTGCAAAACACCATCTGTCCCTCAACAAGTCTCATCAAACTTACTCAGTATAACTACAACCTATATACTACACCCTAATTATAGTGGCTTAACTCTTTTACAGGTGGCTAGTAGCCTTGTCTGATGAAAAAAATGGTTCAAAACTCGTTTTGGATGTAGGGGGCACTGGTGGTTCGATTCGGAAGTCAATTCCGAATTTCATAGAAAAAAATGTTCAAAACTTTTCGAAACTTCCGAGACTTCTGAATCCTTTTGTTAATGGTTTGAAAGTGTTATTTCCTGTTTCATTGGGTGGTCTTTACTTTGATAGTTGTTTTACTCTAGAGGGGGGGGGGGGGGCAAAGGCAGTAAATCCATCCAGTCTGGTTTAAAACCCTTCTCAGGCTTGAGACCAGAAGCTAGGGGAGATGAAAGGCAGGAAATCCATCCAGTCTGGTTTAAAACGCTTCTCAGGCTTGAGACCAGAAGCGAGGGGAGAGGAAAGGCAGGAAATCCATCCAGTCTGGTTTAAAATGCTTCCCAGGCTTGAAACCAGAAGCGGGGAAAAGCTGAATAATTTCCGACTCACTTACTGCTTCGTAACAGAAATGGCGGAAAAAGCTTCGGAAGGGCAAAGGGACTTCCGGTTTCCTTAAAAACTTCAAAATCGCTTCAAAATGCAAATCTTTCCGAATTTATTCCGAATTATGAAAATTCCGACCGAACCTAACCATGCCTAGCGGTTAGGCCAGAGGTATTTCCAAATCCTGACAGTATCTGTAGAAGTCTTTTCCAGAACCACATCTCAAATCAGTTGATTTTCTTTTTATGAGTTTTCTTTTGTTCAGCATTCACCACCTTACATAGAAATGGAAGACATGATGGAAGACAACCCCAACTTCAGTATTTAACAATATATCTTTACCCTACAGGATCTTGTCTAGTCCTTCAGTGCTCTTCCATGAGCAACCCCTTTGAACAAATCTTGCCAAGAAAACCCCTTGATAGCTTTAGGGTTACTATGTCAGAAACACAACAAACAGATAAATGTCCTTGTCTGTGCTATCAAGAACCCTAGTATGATTTTTGAGTTGAGCAGAAATGTGTGGCACTACAACTCACCATTCTATATATAGCATTACATGAAGTATTGAAAACATTGTTTGAATTCTGGAGTTTACTGTAGCATAATTTACATTTCTGGGAAAGCATCCTTCCATGCTTGCAACATCCAGTCAGACAAGTTTAGTAACTTTTGTGTGACTTCTTGGTAATTGACAAATAGATTACCTTGGGTTTTTTTCTTCCTATGGTGCTCCCCCCCCCCCCCCCCCCCCCCGGTTGTATGGGGATGCCAAGAAGATTGTACGGTTAATCTGTGTCAATAGTATGTAAAAGGCCATTGTAGCTATTTGTGTTCACATTTTTGGGTCAGATCATTACTAGCCAGTGCAAAAATGTTTAGTCTTCTGGGGCAGTACACTATATTTAATGTCCAGTATACTAATCCTGACTGAACGATAACTGGCAAATAGAGGGAGAAAACGTGGAGGCAGTGACAGAGTTTGTATTTCTAGGTGCAAAGATTACTGCAGACACAGGCTGCAGCCAAGAAATCAGAAGATGTTTACTTCTTGGGAGGAGAGCAATGACCAATCTTGATAAAATAGTGAAAAGTAGAGACATCACACTGGCAACAAAGATCTGCATAGTTAAAGCAATGTTATTCCTCATAGTAACCTATGGATGTGAGAGCTGGACCACAAGGAAGGCTGAGCAAAGGAAGATAGTTGCTTTTGAACTGTGGTGCTGGAGGAAAGTTCTGAGAGTGCCTTGGACCGTGAGAAGATCCAACCAGTCCATACTTCAGGAGATAAAGCCCAACTGCTCATTGGAGGGAAGGATATTAGAGGCCAAGATTAAGTATTTTGGCCACATCATGAGAAGACAGGAAAGCTTAGAGAAGACAATGATGCTGGGGAAATGGAAGGAAAAAAGAAGAGGGGTCGACCAAGGGCCAGATGGATGGATGGTATCCTTGAAGTGATTGGCTTGACTCTGAAGGAGCTGGGGGTGGTTATGGCCAATAGGGAGCTCTGGCCTGGGCTGGTCCATGAGGGAAGATGGATGGATAGTATCCTTGAAGGGACTGGCTTGACTCTGAAGGAGCTGGGGGTGGTGATGGCCAACAGGGAGCCCTGGCTTGGGACAGTTATGCTGGGGAAAATGGAAGGAAAAAGGAATAGGAGCCGACCAAGGGCAAGATAGGTGGATGGTATCCTTGAAGTGATTGGCTTGACTCTGAAGGAGCTGAGGGTGGCGATGGCCAACAGGGAGCTCTGGTGTGGGCTGGTCCATGAGGTCACGAAGAGTCGGAAGCGACTGACTGAATGAATAAACAACAAATACCAATCCTGTAGCGAGCCATGTGATCTTATCTTTCGAGCTCTGGACTTCAGCTCTGGAGTCCAGGGTTCAAATTCCCAGCTGGCCATTAAACCCACTGGGTGACCTTGGGCAAGCCATGCCCTCTCTCCATCTCAGAGGAAGGCAATGGCAAACTTCTTCTGAACAAATCTTGCCAAGAAAACCCGATGATAGGGTGATATAGATCAGTAGCATCCTCAGCTGTTGGGGGTGTTTTGAATGGGATTTTCCTGCTTCTTGGCAGGGGGTTGGACTGCATGGCCCGCGAGGTCTCTTCCAATTCTATGATTCAGCTACAACAACAATAATGAAGATCCTCTATGTGCTCCTGCCACAGGTTGATCGGTACCTCTACCACATGCGGCTTTCGGATGACGTCCTCCTTGATGTGATGACCCGTTTCCGGTCAGAGATGGTGAAAGGTCTGGGAAGAGACACCAATCCAACTGCTGCGGTAAAAATGTTGCCCACACTTGTGCGATCACTTCCTGATGGCTCAGGTACGCAGTGATTTCTTCTGTCACTATCATAATAATATAAACATTATATCAGGAGTTACGCCCCCGGTGGCGCAGTGGGTTAAAGCACTGAGCTGCTGAGCTTGTTGACCAAAAGGTCGCAGATTCAATTCCAAGGAGCGGCGTGAGCTTCCGCTGTCAGCCCTAGCTTCTGCCAACCTAGCAGTTCGAAAACATGCAAATGTGAGTAGATCAATAGGTACTCCGGCGGGAAGGTAACGGCGCGCCATGCAGTCATGCCAGCCACATGACCTTGGAGGTGTCTATGGACAATGCCAGCTCTTCGGCTTAGAAATGGAGATGAGCACCACACCCCAGAGTCAGACATGACTGGACTTAATGTCCGGGGACAACCTTTACCTTTTTATCAGGAATTACTACATTGAAGTTTCCCAAAAATCTTGCATTTGAAAGTCAAGAGTTGTGAGGGAAAAGAGACATCTGTGAAAGTTTAAAGTAGTATATAAAGTATTATTACCCCGAGAATAATGGATATCCAGCATCCATGTCTAATTTACTACAAAGACTCTGCTTTCTGTATGTGATTTAAGCGAAGTGTGGAAGATTATACCATTATACCATTGAAATCCACAAGCATGTGGACAATTTCAACAGAAAGGAAGAGACCATGAAAATGAACAAAATCTGGCTACCAGTATTAAAAAACTCAACAGCAAAACAGCAGAGAGGAAACAACCAGGCACAGCTTAACACCTCTCAACAAAAGATTTTCCCAGGCTCAGCCAGGCCTTCAAATGCTAATGAAGGTGGTCAGTTGAAACATTCACACCTAGCTCCAGCAGAGAAGAGCTCTTTGCCCCATCCCAGCCATTCCACAGATATATAAACCCATTGTCCTAATTCCAACAGACCTCACTACCTCTGAGGATGCTTGCCATAGATGCAGGCAAAACGTCAGGAGAAATGCCTCTAGAACATGGCCCTATAGCCCAAAAAAACCCACAAGAATTTAGTGAATATACCATTTCTCCCACTGTGTTACAGAAAAGGGCGACTTCCTTGCTTTAGACCTTGGAGGCTCCAAATTTCGAGTTCTGAGGGTCAAAGTATCTGAAGATGGAAAGCAAAATGTTCAAATGGAAAGTCAATTCTACCCAACACCTAAAGAAATTATACAAGGCCGTGGGAATGACGTAAGTAACCTGTTTTCTTCTGGACTTTGCTCTCAGTGGCTGATTATCTAATGCAGCGTTACTCAACCTGGGAATCAGGACCCCTAGGGGGGTCGTGAGGGGGTGTCAGAGGGGTCTCCAAGATCACCAAAACACACAGTACTTTCTGTTGGTCATGGAGGTTCTGTGTGGGAAGTTTGGCCCAACTCCGTCGTTGGTAGGGTTCAGAATGCTCTCTGATTATTGGTGAACTATAAATCCCAGCAACCTCAACTCCCAAATCACAAGGTCTATTTTCCTCAAACTCCACCAGTGTTCGCATTTGGACATACTGAATATCTGTGCCAAGTTTGGTCCAGATCCATCATTGTTTGGGTTCACAGTGCTCTCTGGATGTAGGTGAACTACAACTTCAACACTCAAAGTCAATGCTCACCAAATCTTTCCAGTATTTTCTGTTAGTCATGGGAGTTCTGAATTTCACATTTGGTTCAATACCATAGTTGGTGGAGTGCTCTTTGATTGTAGGTAAACTATAAATCCCGGCAACTACAACTCCCAAATGACAAAATCAATCCCCTCCCAACCCCACCAGTATTCAAATTTGGACATACTGGATATTTGTGGCAAATTTGGTCCGGTCCATGAAAATACATCCTGCATACCAGAGACTTACATTACAATTCATAACAGTAGCAAAATTACAGTTATGAAGTAGCAATGAAAATAATGTTATGTTTGGGGGTCACCACAACATGAGGAACTGTATTAAGGGATCATGGCATTAGGAAGGTTGAGAACCACTCCTCGATGGGGACTCGGGGCAGCTTACATGAGGCCAAGCCCAAACAACAAATTACAACAGAGTAAAACCGAAAACGCAAACCGAAAATGCAAACAATAATCAACAACATCATAATTACATGAAACATGTGAATATTTATTTATTTATTTATTTACAGCTTTTATATTCTGCCCTTCTCACCCCGCAGGGGACTCAGGGCGGATTACAGTGTACACATATATGGCAAACATTCAATGCCAATTTTGACATACAAACATATACAGACATAGACAGAGGCTATTTAACTTTTTCTGGCCGCCAGGGGAGCTGTCGCTTTCATCGTCCATCTGCGACGCTGATGAAGCACTTCCGCATTCCCGCATGCTTCCCCGCTGGAATGCTTTGCTGGAGTCTTCTTTATGGCCTCATAAATCAGTTAATTTAGCCTCCCCACACTTTAAGGTGGTACCTTATTTTCCTACTTGACAGATGCAACTGTCTTTCGGGTTGCAAAGGTCGACAACAGGCTACACACAATTGGTTGGAAACCCACTCCAACCCGGGCTGGCTTCGAACTCATGACCTTTTTGGTCAGAGTGATCTTAATGCAGCTGACACTCAGCCTGCTGCGCTACAATCCCGCCACAATACACGGTGGTCCATGCGCTGGTTACATCCAGTATAGACTACTGCAACGCTCTCTACGTGGGATTGCCTCTGAAGACTGCCCGGAAGCTTCAACTAGTCCAACGAGCAGCAGCCAGATTACTAACAGGAGCAGGGTACAGGGAGCATACTACTCCTCTCTTGCGCCAGCTCCACTGGCTGCCAATTAGCTTCCAAGCACAATTCAAAGTGCTGGTGTTAACCTATAAATCCCTAAACGACTCCGGCCAAGTTTACCTGTCCAAATGGATTCTCCCCATGAACCATCAAGGTTGTTAAGATCTTCTGGAGGGGCCCTTCTCTGTCCCACCATCCTCGCAAGTGCGTCTGGTGGGGATGAAAGACAGGGCCTTCTCGGTGGTGGCCCCTCGGCTCTGGAACTCTCTCCCACTGGAGATTAGAACTGCCCCGACTTTTAGAAAATTGGTGAAAACTTGGCTCTGAAATTTATCATTTGATGAGTGAGTCAATAACTTCTGACCACATGGACAGATGGTAATGAATTGTGATATCTTTTGGACGACTTGGCTTTATGTAA
The DNA here is from genome assembly GCF_025583915.1 of Anolis sagrei ordinatus. Taxonomy (NCBI): domain Eukaryota; kingdom Metazoa; phylum Chordata; class Lepidosauria; order Squamata; family Anolidae; genus Anolis; species Anolis sagrei. The sequence continues at coordinate 106,501,118 of NW_026846588.1, read as the reverse complement.
TTATATGATTGCTTTTAATGTATTATATGCTTTTGTGTGTTTTATGGTGTGATGTTTTAAACTACTGTTTTTGAATCATGTTGTACTGAACAGCATTCTAACCAGAATTGCAGAGGAAATACAATCACTCTTACTAAAAATCCAGTTTTAGCTCTTGTTCTGCTTGAGCTCTGTGGAACCCTTATCTGGGGAGGGAATATTTTGTGTGCTTGTGTGTGTGCATTCACTGATAACGATAATAACTTGTATCTTTCCCTTGGTTTGAGGCAGCTCTTTGAATATATAACTGATTGCATCGCAGACTTTATGGAGACCAAGGACATAAAGCATAAGAAATTGCCCATTGGGTTTACTTTTTCATTTCCTTGTAAACAAAGTAAATTAGCAGAGGTAAGTGACACTATTTGTAGTTTATTAACTACACCGAATCTTTAGCAGGCTTCTTAATGAGCAGTTTGAATGAGAGGAGGTACTATAGCGATGTCTGTTTGTGCTAGAAAGTAATTATTAAGTAATGACTTATAGAAAGGATACAAAAATACTGGATAACAGGATGCATAGAACACTGTAGAAAGCTTGTTAATACGAGTAGCTATGATTTTTCTGTATATATGTCCAAAGGCGGCCCTAGGTAATTTTCAATGGTAATCAAACAGTATTTTGGCGCCCGCCCCCCCCCCCCCCAAACCAATCACTGATATATATTTTCTGTTCGTCGTGGGAGTTCTGTGTGCCATATTTGGTTCAATTCCATCATTGGTGGAGTTCAGAATGCTCTTTGATTGTAGGTGAACTATACATCCCAGGAGCTACAACTCGCATATGTCAAGGTCTATTTTCCCCCAAGAGCACCTCAAGAGCGCCCCTGGGCAAAATCAACTATACTGCGAATGCTTACTTCGCGTAATGGGTTGAGCCGCCCCTATATATGTCAAGCCTGTGGATTGTTTGTGGGATAACCTTCTACTCTAATTCTTCTGGCAGATTTTCTTTCCTCTTTCTTCTATTTTTCTCTTCCTTCTTTTCTTTTTTCAGATGCTTGGCATGGTTGTCTTAACACATTCTTGCTTGGTCCATATTGTTTGTAGGTTTTCTAAATTAGAGAGGTTTTATCAACAAATAACAATAGCAATAATTGACTGTTTAAAATGTAGATTTGGTTTGGGCAGATTGCAATTGAGTTTTGAAAGATGATTCCATATCTTCATTCTGTCCATTCGTTATTCTTAGAAACAATAATAGCTATAAGTTTGGTTCTGATTGTAAGAATTGGACTTATTAGATCTGCAGCATCAAGATCTACAATAAGATGGCTTTGTGACCAGGTGTTTCTCTAAACCAGGGGTCCTCAAACTTTTTAAACAGAGGGCCAGGTCACAGTCCCTCAAACTGTTGGAGGGTCAGATTATAAGTTGAAAAAAAAATGAATGAATTCCTATGCACACTGCACATATCTTTTTTGTAATGAAAAAATCACATAAATTACAATAATTAAAACGAAGAACAATTTTAACAAATATAAACTTATTAGATATGCAGATGACACCACTCTGATGGCCGAAAGCGAGGAGGAGCTGAGGAGCCTTCTGATCAAGGTGAAAGAAGAAAGCGCAAAAGCTGGGTTGCAGCTAAACATCAAAAAAACCAAGATTATGGCAACAAGAATGATTGACAACTGGAAAATAGAGGGAGAAAATGTGGAGGCCATGACAGACTTTGTATTTCTAGGCGCAAAGATTACTGCAGATGCAGACTGTGGCCAGGAAATCAGAAGACGCTTCCTTCTTGGGAGGAGAGCAATGTCCAATCTCGATAAAATAATAAAGAGTAGAGACATCACACTGGCAACAAAGATCCGCCTAGTCAAAGCCATGGTATTCCCTGTAGTAACCTACGGATGTGAGAGCTGGACCTTAGGGAAGGCTGAGCGAAGGAAGATAGATGCTTTTGAACTGTGGTGTTGTAGGAAAGTTCTGAGAGTGCCTTGGACTGCGAGAAGATCCAACCAGTCCATCCTCCAGGAAATAAAGCCCGACTGCTCATTGGAGGGAAGGATACTAGAGACAAAGTTGAAGTACTTTGGCCACATCATGAGGAGACAGCAAAGCCTAGAGAAGACAATTATGCTGGGGAAAGTGGAAGGTAAAAGGAAGAGGAGCCGACCAAGGGCAAGATGGATGGATGACATCCTTGAAGTGACTGGACTGACCTTGAAGGAGCTGGGGGTGGTGACAGCCGACAGGGAGCTCTGGTGTGGGCTGGTCCATGAGGTCACGAAGAGTCGGAGACGACTGAACGAATGAACAACAACAGTGTCATGAACCGGAAGCATTAAAGGAGCGAAACACAAGTAAAAGGTCCAAACAAGATTTATTAATGTTACAAAAATAGCTTAGAAACACTTAACTCAGTGTATCTAGCAAGAAAACAAAGTCTGTAGCAAACTGCTATGCAAAAAGCACAACGTGGAAAATAATCCGGATTATTCTGGAATATATTCGGTATAACAAAAAGTTCAAGCAAACTGCTTCAAAATCGCAAGGTAAACAAGGTGGGAGCAAGCAAAAACGTAGTCAGGTAACAGTCCAAAGTCGAATCACATCCAAAAGTAGAAGTTTGAGTCCAAAACGCAATGTTGTCGTCCAAAAAACAATCCAGAGTCAGCAAGGAACTAGAAGTTAGCACTTACAGGATTCCAGTCAGTAGAAGCACGGAAACACAGTGATCTGCAGTCCCAGGACCCAAGGCGAAAGTAATGGCAGCAACAAAGTCCCAAGCCCAAATACAACACTTTGCCTACTGCAAAGTCCCCAATGTTTGATACCTTCTTTTATCCTATAACTCATTATCGAATGATGAACTGCTCTCCACCCTGTCTTCATCACTCTCAGGTGCCTTAGCTTCCACATCTGCTCGCCACCACCCGTCCCTCCAACTTTTCCAGTGCCTGTCAAGACTTAGATCACCCCATGTATTACCAGGTTGCCAGTCTCCCGAAAACCCTTCAAACTCATCACTAGATGTGGGTTGAGTACAGATGTCCCTGATCTCCTGCGCACGGGTCCAGTCTAGCCCATCACTCTCAGACCCATCACTCCCTGTGAACCCCATGAAGTCTTCCTCCTCAGTTGGAACATCAAGTATTTCACAGATCCGCTTCCTTTCCCGTTCGTCATCTGACTCTTGCTCCTGAGTAACTCGCTTCAAACCTCTACTCCCGTCTCCCTCCTCCTCCATCTCAGAATCTGTGAAACCTTTGAATGACTCAGTATCTGTAGGTGTCATTAATATCTCCCTAATTTGCTTCCTTTGCTGCTCTTGTTCCAGCACCTGAGCAGCCCTCTTTCCCCTTCTACTACTAGTTGTAGCTTGATCAGCACACTGTACTACAACAATTAGTATTTCAATGGGAAGTGTGGGCCTTCTTTTGGCTGATGAGATAGGATTGCTGTTGTTGCTGTTGTTGTGTGCTTTCAAGTCGTTTCAGACTTAGGTTGACCCTGAGCGAGGGCTGGGTAAATGACCTTGGAGGGCCGTATCCGGCCCCCGGGCCATACTTTGAGAACCCCTGCCCTAACCAGTCAAAGATGTCTGTTCATTGTAGTATAAGTTTTCTTCACCTACATATGTTGTAGTTAGCACACTTTGTTTTATGCTTGTTTTTGGAAGGAAAACATTGATTTAATTTGCAAGTCTGATTACTGAGTCATATACCCTTGAAGAAATTCTATTAAGGGAGGAAAACCAACTTAACTGTAAATGGCTAGGTATCATTTGCTGGTCTGCCTGAAGCAGCAATATGTCTCGGCCAATTGTTGCCCATTAGTATACTTATATATAGGACTTTCCGCCCAGGATACCTATAGACCATTTAATTTAAAATTGTTAGTTGCCATTATTTAAATATAATAAGAAGAGGGGTTTGTATTTTTGCTGTGTCCTTCTGAAAATCAGCATGTAGATTGGTGTTATATCATTACTGTTGTTATTATTTATAAGAATAATTCGTAATTGCAGTATTTTTTAGGGTGTGCTACTTTCTTGGACAAAACATTTTAAAGCCCGGGGAGTACAACAAACAGATGTAGTGCAATCTCTTCGCAAAGCCCTCAGGAAACATCAGGTAAGTTCAGAATTATTACTACTACGATTACTACAATTACTCCTAATAATTGTGGACCAATTACTCCTAATAATTGTGGACCAATTGACACCAAATTTGGACACAAGACACCTATCAGGCCAACGAGTGACCATCACTCATAAAAACACTGGAAAACACAGCAGAAGGGACTTAAAAAGCCCAAAAATAAGAATACATTACAACACATGCACAAACCACATATATACACAAATATATATACCCATAAAACATATACACGGACTGAGCCACAGCAACGCATGGCAGGGGATGGCTAGTATTACAATATAATGGTATAGTACAATATAGTAATATATAATACTGATATGGTACGATGCTAATAATATAATATACTGTATGTATGCTAATAATATAAAATATTGTATGTATATATATCTTGTAAGCCACTCTGAGTCCTCTTCGGGGTGAGAAAGGTGGAATATAAGTGTTGTAAATAAATAAATAATAATAGTAATAGGAGTGTAGTGCTTTTTAAAAAAGGAAATGGTGTACATCTGGGATGGAGATGTGTGGCTCTCTAGTTCTGGACTACACCTCCCATCAGCTTTAGTCAACACAGCAAGTATGGATGGATAATAATAATAATAATAATAATAATAATAATAATAATAATATAAACTTTAATTATACCCCGCCACCATCCCCCCAAAGGGGACTTGGAGCAGCTTACACGAGGCCAAGCCCAGCAATACATTACAGCAACATAAAATATAAACAACAAAATAACATCACAATAAAATAAATAAACTAATCAAGTAAAATAAACAGTGCAAAATAACATAATGGAAAATAAAACACAGTGGGTGGGAAGTAACAGGGCCTGGAGTGTCACATTTTCTGATATATGCAGCCTTGCACAAACAAGAATTGCTGTATTTATTTTAAATATATATATTTTGGGCAATATTTTCCTATGCTAAAATAGACTCAGTCTTCTCAAACATTTCCTAGTGAAGGTTGTTGTAGGTTTTTCCGGGCTGTATGGCCATGTTCTAGAGGCATTTTCTCCTGATGTTTCGCCTGCATCTATGGCAAGCATCCTCAGAGGTAGTGAGGTCTGTTGGAACTAGGAAAAATGGGTTTATATATCTGTGGAATGACCAGGGTGGGACAAAGGACTCTTGTCTGCTGGAGCTAGGTGTACATGTTTCAACTGACCACCTTAATTAGCATTTGATGGCTTGGCAGTGCCTGGGGGAATCTTTTGTTGAGAGGTGATTAGATGTGCCTGATTGTTTACTCTCTGTTGTTTTGCTGTTGTAATTTTAGAGTTTTTTTAATATTGGTAGCCAGATTTTGTTCATTTTCATGGTTTCCTCCTTTCTGTTGAAATTGTCACATACAAAACCATGAAAATGAACAAAATCTGGCTACCAGTATTAAAAACTCTAAAATTACAACAGCAAAACAACAGAGAGTAAACAATCAGGCACATCTAATCACCTCTCAACAAAGGATTCCCCCAGGCACTGCCAAGCCATCAAATGTTAATTAAGGTGGTCAGTTGAAGCATTCACACCTAGCTCCAGCAGACAAGAGTACTTTGTCCCACCCTGGTCATTCCACAGATATATAAACCCTTTTTTCCTAGTTCCAACAGACCTCACTACCTCTGAGGATGCTTGCCATAGATGCAGGCGAAACGTCAGGAGAAAATGCCTCTAGAACATGGCCATATAGCCCGGAAAAACCTACAACAACCCAGTGATTCCGGCCATGAAAGCCTTCGACAATACATCTCCTAGTGATTTAAAGACCTGTCTATTAAAATGCATGAGCGATCATAACCATCTTCCCCATTTTTGAATGCCCAACCCTATGGGTTAAGTTGAATCTGTTTACAAGCACAGTAATATTGAACTTATTAGCGATTGTAGGAATATGAACAGAACTTATATTTACTAATGTTTTGTATTTGTCTCATTAGGACATAGATGTAGATGTCTTGGCGATGGTAAATGACACAGTGGGAACAATGATGACCTGTGGATATGATGACCAACGATGCGAAGTTGGAGTTATTGTCGGTAATTATTTGTCATGTCAATGTAGGGGTCAACTGGACTTAACTAGAAATGAGTGCAAAAGAATGTGATTGTTCATCAAGTTTGCAGACGACACCAAATTGGGAGGGATAGCCAATAGTCCAGAGGACAGGAGCAGAATTCAAAACGATCTTGACAGATTAGAGAGATGGGCCAAAACTAACAAAATGAAGTTCAACAGTGACAAATGCAAGATACTCCACTTTGGCAGAAAAAACGAAATGCAAAGATACAGAATGGGGATGCCTGGCTCGAGAGCAGTACGTGTGAAAAAGATCTTGGAGTCCTCGTGGACAACAAGTGAAACATGAGCCAACAATGTGATGTGGCGGCAAAAAAAGCCAATGGGATTTTGGCCTGCATCAATAGGAGCATAGTGTCTAGATCTAAGGAAGTAATGCTACCCCTCTATTCTGCTTTGGTTAGACCACATCTGGAATATTGTGTCCAATTCTGGGCAACACAACTTCAAGAGAGATATTGACAAGCTGGAATGTGTCCAGAGGAGGGCGACTAAAATGATCAAGGGTCTGGAGAACAAGCCCTATGAGGAGCGGCTTAAGGAGCTGGGCATGTTTAGCCTGAAGAAGAGAAGGCTGAGAGGAGATATGATAACCATGTATAAATATGTGAGAGGAAGCCACAGAGAGGAGGGAGCAAGCTTGTTTTCTGCTTCCTTGGAGACTAGGACGCGGAACAATGGCTTCAAACTACAAGAGAGGCGATTCCATCTGAACATTAGGAAGAACTTCCTGACTGTGAGAGCCGTTCAGCAGTGGAACTCTCTGCCCCGGAGTGTGGTGGAGGCTCCTTCTTTGGAAGCTTTTAAGCAGAGGCTGGATGGCCATTTGTCAGGGGTGATTCTGCTTCTTGGCAGGGGGTTGGACTGGATGGCCCATGAGGTCTCTTCCAACTCTTTGATTCTATGTTGTTGCACCAAGTGTGTTTTAGCCAAGTTCCATGCAAAAGACACACAAACATGAGGAAAAAGTAACAGAAAAACTTTACTCTTATCACTGCCCCTCTTTTCTTTTCTTGTGCTGATGCGTAGAATGCTTGCCCTAGATTTTATTCCCTAGGTGTTTTGTATGTCTACTCATAATATGTGTTTCTTGTAATGCCCATTGAACCAATTGTTTAATGGTGAGTTAACATGGAAGTAAATTCCCTTGGTTCAGTGTTTTGTTTTTTTTACTAAGTTTTCCTAATCAGTAGGATTCAGGCCACAATCTACACATTTTTGGAATGACATGGTTTGCATATATCTGTGTATTTTTCTTCCTCTCCAAAATCAATCTGTTGGACTCAGGAACAGGGACAAACGCTTGCTACATGGAAGAAATGAGCAATATTGACCTCGTGGAAGGAGATGAAGGAAGGATGTGCATTAACACAGAATGGGGAGCCTTTGGAGACGATGGTTCACTGGAAGACATCAGGACAGAATTTGACAAGGAAAACGACTTGGGATCAATCAACCCTCGGAAACAATTGTAATTTGGGTCACCAGTATGGTATAAGTGTTCTTTCTAATAATGAAACAATGAGGCATATCTCAACCATGACATAATTTGGAACAAAAGTAGCTTCGGTATGTTCAGCTGCCAACATAGACTGTAGGGGATGAATACTATTTCTGGAGAGTTATAGTACAACATGGAGAAAGCTTTTGGGCAGAACATTTGGTAGGTCCTAAATTCCAGGGACAAGTTGCAGCTGGTAAGAACTATTTTTGAACCCTGAAAAATAAATTTATTTATTATTATTTTATTTACAGCATTTATATTCTGCCCTTCTCACCCCGCAGAGGACTCAGGGCGGATTACAGTGTACACATATATGGCAAACATTCAATGCCAATTTTTGACATACAACATATACAGACATACACAGAGGCTATTTAACTTTTTCTGGCCGCCAGGGGAGCTGTTGCTTTCATCGTCCATCTGCGACACTGATGAAGTACTTCCGCATTCCCCGCATGCTTTTTTGCTGGAGTGCTTTGCTGGAGTCTTTTTTATGGCCTCATAAATTAGTTAATTTAGCCTCCCCACACTTTAAGGTGGTACCTTATTTTCCTACTTGACAGATGCAACTGTCTTTCGGGTTGCAAAGGTCGACAACAGGCTACACACAATTGGTTGGAAACCCACTTCAACCCGGGCTGGCTTCGAACTCATGACCTTTTGGTCAGAGTGATCTTAATGCAGCTGACACTCAGCCAGCTGCGCCACAATCCTGGCACCACAATAAATGACTTTTCTCCATAGATTACGCACAATGAGTTGCAAATACCCATTACTTTTACCCATTACTTTTTCACCTTACTTTGAGGAGAGGGGATTCTGAGATTCTTTTTTATATTAGGCAATTTTCGTAATTTTTACGTGCATTTTTTTCCATAAAAAGAGATGTGTATTGATGATGGAGGAGGAGGAAAAGAGAGTGTGGGGAGAGGGAAGGAAAGGAGAGATATGTATGGGCAAAGAAGGAGGGGAAGAAGAAGGAAGAGATCACATAAAAATACCTGGAGTCACAAGAAAAATTATATTTAGCCATCTATATAAATAAAAATATAATGTTCGTTTGTGGGATTAACACAACTCAAAAACTACTGGACGAATTGCTGCCAAATTTGGCCACAAGACACCTACTCACCATCGCTCAAAAAATTGGTTTTCTCATCTGGGAATTGTAGTTGCTGGGATTTATAGTTAACCTACAAGAGCATTCTGAGCTCCACCAACAATGGAATTGAACCAAACTTGGTACACCATTCTCCCATGACCAACAGAAAACACTAGAAGGGTTTGGTGGGCACTGACCTTGAGTTTGGGAGTTGTAGTTCACATACATCCAGAGAGGACTGTGGACTCAAACAATGATGGATCTGGACCAAACTTGGCACGAATATTCCATATGTCCAAATATGAATACAGATGGAGTTTGGGGGAAATAGGCCTTGACATTTGGGAGTTGTAGTTACTAGGATTTATAGTTCACCTACAAAGAGCATTCTGAACCATACCAATGAGAAAATAGGGACAAACTTCCCACAGAGAATTCCCATGACCAACAGAAATGCTGCCTGAAGGCCATCCAGTCCAACTCTTCACCAAGGCAAGAAAACGTAATCAAAGCCGTCCTGACAAAGAGCCATCCAGCCATAGATATAGCTAGATATATATTATTCACACACCGAGATATAGTATCATAGATTTGAAAGGGACCTCTAAAGAAGGACAATGATATGTTGCATGTTCCAGAGTAGGCAAACCACATCAACAATGGCAAAGAAACAACAAGAAATACTGTTTACCCACAAGCATAAATAAATTACATATATTAGAAACCAACACTTTCTCATTACTTTATTTTCCAGATAACCAGACAGGGCCAAAGCAACGCATGGCAGGGGACAGCTAGTATAGTAATATATTAATGTAACTAGAAATGGTTATGCATTTTGTCAAAATTTAACAACTGCTTTATATTGACAGGTTTGAGAAGATGATTAGTGGGTTGTATATAGGAGAACTCGTCCGGCTTATTCTTGTGAAAATGGCAAGGGAAGGACTGCTTTTCAATGGGAAACTGTCAACTGCTCTCTGCACCAAGGGCAAGATTGAGACAAAACATGTCGCTGCCATGGAACAGTAAGAATTCTTAGTTTGTTCATCAGATACGTTTCTACAGATGCAATTATCTTGTTTTCATTCTGTAACAATCTGCTCAGCCACATTTGGTCTTAACATTTGACTAAGTCAAGCAGTTTTTGTGTATTATAGGAGAACAATTTGATTTTCCTTATTACTTCCAACATCTCACAGATGAAAACTGGGACTTGTGTGGTGAATCAACATTGAAGTGTTTTTTACATGGAAAAGTTGTAAATGAGGAAAAGGGAAAAGAAACTAGGGTCATTCCACAGATATATAAACCCCTTTTTCCCAGTTCCAACAGTCCTCACCTCTGAGGATGCTTGCCATAGATGCAGACGAAACGTCAGGAGAAATGCCTCTAGAACATGGCCATATAGCCCGAAAAAACCCACAAGAACTTAGTAAACTAGGGGCGGTTTCACACAACGAAAAAGTTCGTGTTAACCCAAGTTTTAAAATCCCAGGTTGGGGCAGGGATTGTCTAGATGTCCTCCCGGTACCTTCTGGGAGTACACAGAGACACCCAAACCACCCCCCTAAAAAGACTTTAAAAATAAAATTACTTTCCATGCCGCCATTAAACAACTGCTGGAGCTCTCCTGGTACATAGAAATGATGTGCCAGGAGAAGGGGTGGGAGGAGGCAGGAATAATTTTCCTCTCCTCCCCCAATTCTCCTAGTGTGCCATTTCTACATACCAGGAGAGGGCCAACAGCAATTTACTGGCAGCTGGGTAAGTTATTTTAATTTTAAAAGCTTTTTCCTGGGGGTTTGGGGTGGACGTTAGAGTACTTTCAGATATTGCGGACTCACAGAGCCCGGAAAATATGAGAGGGCTGTGCGGACTGCCCCCTCAGAAGTCCCAGGACTTCTGAGGGGGCAGTCCAGACAGCGCCCATAGCTGGAAAGAACCGGGTCTTCTGAAAGACCCGGGTCTTTCCAGCTGCCAAATTTCTTCGGGACAAAGCAGAGTTTGGACATCCCACATAAAAATGCGGGTGCTCATGTGTTTTTAACATTGTCTGGATGCACCCTAAGACATATTAAAAGCATCTGAAAAGGTAGCAAGGGAAAGGATTATTTGTGGCTGTCCTTTCAATGATTTGTGTTTGGATGTACTGCAGTTTTGATAGATCTAAATCAGGGGTTCTCAAACTAAGGCCCGGGGGCCGGATATGGCCCTCCAAGGTCATTTACCTGGCCCCTGCTCAGGGTCAGCCTAAGTCTGAAATGACTTGAAAGCACACAACAACAATAACTACAACAACAACCCTATCTCATCAGTCAAAAGCAGGCCCACACATTGTAACATAAGTTTATATTTGTTAAAATTGTTCTTCATTTTAATTATTGTTTTGTTTCCAAGTGTTTTTTTTTTGCGCTACAAATAAGATATGTGCAGTGTGCATAGGAATTTGTTCAAGTTTTTTTTCAAATTATAATACAGCCCTCCACCAGTTTGAGGGACTGTGACCTGGCCCTCTGTTTAAAAAGTTTGAGGGCCCCTGGTTTAGGCTTTATAGGCTAAAGCCAGCACTTTGAATTGTGCCCAGTAGCAGACTGGCACCCAGTGGAGCTGTCATAACAGAGGAGTTGTATGATCTAAATTATAGTTATGTTCTGTACTTCCAAGCCCTGGTCTGCTCTTTCTACCACTAATGCTACTTTTTTGGCACAGTTTCCTCCTCTCAGCTGACAACACTGTCTAGTATTTGTTCTTGCACTGACAAGCTTAAAAACTGGGTTCCACATTTCCCCCTTATTCGATTTTCTTTTCGTGATCTAGTCCCTTACTTATTGGATACGTTGGAGGGTATATCATTATTATTGTAATATCTCTCTAAAGATGACAAAATGGTTTAGCTGGCCTTTGGTACTATGCATTCCGACTAGTGTGCTTGGGGGTAGAATATTTTCTGCTTTGTGACTGGCAGCAAAACATTTTGGTTTGGTCCTAAGACTTATTTATTTATTTATCGTGTCAGGAGCGAACCAAACAGTTGTATTGCATTAAAAACAAACAAACAAAACACAAAGTTTGCAAGCTTGGTAGTTGATTAAATGTCCTTTGACCAGTATCTGGCCACTTGGAGTGCCTCTGGTGTTGCTGCAAGGAGGTCCTCCATTGTGCATGTGGCAGGGCTCAGGTTGCATTGCAGCAGGTGGTCTGTGGTTTGCTCTTCTCCACACTCGCATGTTGTGGATTCCACTTTGTGGCCCCATTTCTTAAGGTTGGTTCTGCATCTCATGGTGCCAGAGCGCAGTCTGTTCAGCACCTTCCAAGTCACCCAGTCTTCTGTGTGCCCAGGGGGGAGTCTCATTTGGTATCAGCCATTGGTTGAGGTTCTGGGTTTGAGCCTGCCACTTTTGGACTCTCGCTTGCTGAGGTGTTCCAGCGAGTGTCTCTGTAGATCTTAGAAAACTATTTCTAGATTTAAGTCGTTGACGTGCTGGCTAATACCCAAACAGGGGATGAGCTGGAGATGTCTCTGCCTTGGTCCTTTCACTATTGGCTGCTACTTCCCAGCGGATGTCAGGTGGTGCAATACCGGCTAAGCAGTGTAATTTCTCCAGTGGTGTAGGGCGCAGACACCCCATGATAATGCGGCATGTCTCATTAAGAGCCACATCTACTGTTTTAGCGTGGTGAGATGTGTTCCACACTGGGCATGCATACTCAGCAGCAGAGTAGCATAGCACAAGGGCAGATGTCTTCACTGTGTCTGGTTGTGATCCCCAGGTTGTGCCAATCAGCTTTCGTATGATATTGTTTCTAGCACCCACTTTTTGCTTGATATTCAGGCAGTGCTTCTTGTAGGTCAGAGAACGGTCCAGGGTAACTCCCAGGTATTTGGGTGCGCTGCAATGCTCCAGTGGGATTCCTTCCCAGGTAATCCTCAGAGCTCGGGATGCTTGTCTGTTCTTAAGGTGAAAAGCACATGTCTGTGTTTTAGATGGATTAGGGATCAGCTGGTTTTCCCTGTAATAGGCAGTAAGAGCACCTAGAGCTTCGGAGAGCTTCTGTTCTACCATCTCAAAGCTCCCTGCTTGAGCGGTGATGGCACGATCATCAGCATAGATGAAGCTCTCTGTCCCTTCTGGCAGTGGCTGGTCATTTGTGTAGATGTTGAACATGGATGGAGCGAGCACGCTCCCCTGAGGCAGGCTCCTGTTTTGTAGCAGGTTTCCTATGAGGCGGGTGAGGTGGTCGTCCTTTGTGATATTATACATTTTTCTCAGGAGGAGGCGGTGGTTCACAGTATCATAGGCTGCTGACAGGTCTATGAAGACAGCTCCTGTGATCTGCTGCCTTTCAAAGCCATCTTCTATGTGCTGAGTCAGGTTCTTGTCTGTTCTTAAGGTGAAAAGCACATGTCTGTGTTTTAGATGGATTAGGGATCAGCTGGTTTTCCTTGTAGTAGGCAACCAGAAGCAACCAGAAGCCATTTAGGTTGATCAGAGGAAATACCCTGTCTCCATAGTTTAGGTGAGGGGTCCCCAAACTATGGCCCGGGGGCCGGATACAGCCCTCCAAGATCATTTACCCGGCCCTCGCTCAGGGTCAACCTGAGTCTGAAACTTGAAAGCATACAACAACAATAACAACAACAACAATCCTATCTCATCAGACAAAAGCTGGCCCACGCTTCCCATTGAAATAGTAATAAGTTTATATTTGTTAAAATTGTACTTCATTTTAATTATTGTATTGTTTTAAAGTGTTTTTTTTGCACTACAAATAGGGTATGTGCAGTGTGCATAAGGAATTCATTCATGCTTTTTCAAATTATAATCCGGCCCTCCAACAGTTTGAGGGACTGTTACCTGGCCCTCTGTTTAAAAAGTTTGAGGATCCCTGGTTTAGGTGATGTGTGATAAGGTTCCAGGAATCATGTTGCCCTGCACCCTTGTTCTGCCCTCACTTGCTTCCTTTTACTGTTTGTTTTGGTTAGGTATAAAGAAGGTCTGAACAACACTAAAGAGATTCTGACTGAATTGGGCTTGACTCCATCTGAAGATGATTGCATTGCTGTTCAGCACGTCTGCACTATTGTTTCATTTCGTTCAGCCAACCTCTGTGCTGCAGCTTTGGCAGCAATACTGACCCGCTTGCGTGAAAACAAAAAATTGACAAGGCTTCGAACCACTGTTGGAATGGATGGCATGCTGTACAAGACGCACCCTCAGTAAGTGACTTAGTAATTCAGAAGAACAGGTCTGGTTGTCACCCAGTTTTTGTTTTTTTGTCGTGTCAGGAGCGACGTGAGAAACTGCAAGTTGCTTCTGGTGTGAGAGAATTGGCCGTCTGCAAGGACGTTGCCCAGGGGACGCCCAGATGATTTGATGTTTTTATCATCTTTGAGTGAGGCTTCTTTCATGTCCACGCATGAGGAGCTGGAGCTGACAGAGGGAGCTCATCCGCCTCCCTCCGGATTTGAACCTGCGACCTGTTGGTCTTCAGTCCTGCCAGCACAGGGGTTTAACCCACTGCGCCACTGGGGGCTCCCAGTAGGAGAAGGGAATCGTTGCTCATCTGTATGTTGTAAACATTTTATATGTACTCAGTTCTTGTGGGTTTTTTCGGGCTATATATATATATATATATGTATGCAAAGATAATAATTACAACCTGCAGCGATGGTTTTGAAATGGTGTTATAACACTGCATACTCTATCAATACCATTTTTAACATAAGGCAACACTAAGTCTTAACATATATATTTTAGACTGAATGTTCATTGATTATCATTCCATCTATATAAATAAAAATATAATGTTCGTTCGTGGGATTAACAGAACTCAAAAACCAGTGGGCGAATTGACACCAAATTTGGACAGCATACACCTAACAACCCAATGTATGTCCTTCACTCAAAAATTTTTCGATTTTGTCATTTGGGAGTTGTAGTTCTTAGGATTTATATTTCACCTACAATCAAAGAGCATTTTGAACTCCACCAACGATGGAATTGAACCAAAGGTGACACACAGGACTCCCATGACCAACGGAAAAGACTAGAAGGGTTTGGTGGGCATTGACCTTGAGTTTGGGAGTTGTAGTTCACCTACATCCAGAGACCACTGTGGACTCAAACAATGATGGGTCTGGACCAAACTTGGCACAAATATTCCATATGCCCAAATATGAACAAAGATGGAGTTTGGGGGAAATAGACCTTGACATTTGGGAGTTGTAGTTACTGGGATTTATAGTTCACCTACAATCAAAGAGCATTCTGAACCCCACGAATGACAGAATTGGGGCAAACTTCCCACACAGAACCCCCATGACCAACAGAAAATACTTAAGGCCATCCAGTCCAACTCCCTTCACCAGGGCAAGAAAATGTAATCAAAACCCTCCTGACAAAGAGCCATCCAGTCATAGATATAGATAGATAAATATGATTCACACACACACAGATATACTATCATAGATTTGAAAGGGACCCCTAAAGAAGGACAATGAGATGTTGCAAACCAGACACTCTCCACATCAACACTGACAAAAGAAACAACAAGAAATACTGTTTACCCACAAGCATAAAGAAATTACATAGATTAGAAACAATTACTTTATTTTCCAGATCACCAGACTGGGCCACAGCAATGTGAGACAGGGGACGGCTAGTTCATAATATTAATGGTGTATACTATTCAAATATATATTATGCTTGGGCCAAATCGGTTTGAATGGAAATGATTTGTAACGTCGGTGGTCCATTTCATATAACCTCTGAAAACAAAATGGGGAGGAGGGAGCCGAAAAGCCCAGCAAAATGGATCAAGAGAGCCAGATTTAATCGGTTCCTGGAGAGGATAGAGATAAGTCTGCAATATACCTAAAGCAGGGACTGCTGCTGGGCTTCTGGATAAAATGGGATTATTGCAGCGTGTTTTTCTCCCTCCCCTGGCAGCAGTAGCGGTGCCTGTCCATTTCTTTTTGGAAAGTTTCCTTGGCTCCTCCTCCAGAGTGGGTCCTGCTGGGAACTCGCTTTCCCATCAGCACTTGCATGGGGCGGACATTGAAAAGTCCTTGAGTTCTTCTCGGAACATGATGAGAAGTTTCTCTCCCTCTCTGATTTTCAGCCAATAAAAGTCCAGTTTGTGTCCTTGCTCTCATTGGCTGAGAATGGACACAGCCGGTGACACAATTCCCAGAACTTTCTCTTGCGGTTTGTCTTACTTTAAAAAATGTTATGGTAAAAACTTAAAATAATTCTAAAAAATCAGTAGATTGGTGAATTGTTCTGAAACTTGGCAGGCCTGCAGTTGTTAATGGGGTCTAAAACTGAGATAGGTTTCATGTAGATAGGCCTTAAAATGACTGAGGATCGAGCCATTAAATTTTCTCATTGTAACGAATGAGCCAAATCTTTGCCGAATGAAAACGGCAGTACCCCTGCCGATTAAAGTAAATTTCCAGGAAACAGAATGAGGGGTCAGATGACAACCCCAAAATGGCATGTCTTGGCTGAATTGCACACCTCTAATATATTTCTTACATACTTAGGTGATCCCTCGTTGTCCGAGTAGGATAGTCTTCAAGGATCAGTGTTCTGGTGGGTCTGTAGGTGACTGTGGAGCCCTATTCTTGATCTGCATCTTCTCCCACAGTTAGGACATTGGTTTCCAGGTGGAAGGCGGTCTCGGTCTCGGTTGGCTTGACGCGCCTTCCTCTTGACACGTTTCTTTCTTTTGCCCTCCATTCATGCCTCCTCAAATTCTGCCGCACTGCTGGTCATAGCTGACCTCTTGGCATGCTTCTCTCTTTTGCCCTCCATTCATGCCTCTTCAAATTCTGCAGCACTGCTGGTCACAGCTGACTTCCAGCTGGAGCACTCAAGGGCCAGGGCTTCCCAGTTCTCAGTGTCTATGCCAGAGTTTTTAAGGTTGGCTCTGAGCCCATCTTTAAATCTCTTTTCCTGTCCTCCAACATTCCTTTTTCCATTATATACCTCTAATATATATATATATGCATGTGTTGTATAAGATAGGAACAGTGTTAAATTGGATGCAGAGAATGACAACACTGGCTATAAGTGATTGTCATCACCATTTGGGAAATAAATTATTTATCATGTATTACTGGATATATATCTAGAAAAAAGTAATTTCGGCAAGTTCAAGATCATCAAATATATTACAAAATGATTACAGTTACGCACGTGGCATTTGCAATAACCTAGCTTCTTTCCTTCCAGGTATGCGAAACGCCTCCATAAAGTGGTTAGAAGGCTGGTTCCCAATTGTGATGTTCGATTTCTGCTTTCTGAGAGTGGCAGCGGAAAGGGAGCTGCAATGGTAACTGCAGTTGCAGCTAGATTGTTATCCCAGCACAAACAGATTGATGCGGCCTTGGCAAATTTCAAGCTAACCAAAGAAAACCTCATAAATGTGATGAACCAAATGAGGGCTGAACTGGAACGTGGGTTAAAGAAGGAAACAAACCCCACGGCTACTGTGAAAATGCTGCCAACGTTTGTTTATGGAACTCCAGACGGAACAGGTAGGAAACTGGGAAAAGAAATGCCCCAAAGTATCGGCCCCAACCTGGTCCCCATTTCGCCCATTTATTTATTTGAAGAAGATGCGAGGTTGCATTGGCACCCCCGAATACAAACAAATACAAACACACTCCGCTCTGAGTCCCCTTCGGGGTGAGGAGGGCAGCATATAAATGTCGTAAATAAATAAATATTTGTTCTTCTAGTTGTATTAGTAACCTTCCCCCCTTTGAAGCTAGCTTGGTTCTTCCTATACATCTGGTTTACAAAGAGGCACAAACTTCCACAAGACATAAAGTGTATGGGAACATGCATCCTATTTTATATGACAAATTATAACTTTCCCCCCATTAAGGTAAAGGTAAAGGTTTTCCCTGACATGAAGTCTAGTCATGTCGAACTCTGGGGGGTGGTGCTCATCTCCACTTCAAAACCGAAGCGCTGGCATTGTCTGTAGATACCTCCAAAGCCATGTGGCCAGCATGACTGGAGGGAGCACTGTTACCTTCCCGCAGAAGTGGTACCTATTGATCTAATCACATTTGCCTGTTTTCAAACTGCTAGGTTGGCAGAAGCTGGGCCTAACAGTGGGAGCTCACCCTTCTCCCTGGATTCGAACCACCAACCTTTCAGTCAGAAAATTCAGCAACTCAGCAATTTAACATGCTGTGCCACCAGAGTGCCCTTCCCCCCATTACAATGGCAAATTTGGTATTTGGAATTTGGGACAGGCAAATGTGGTCAGTGGACATGTCCCTGATTTAAATTGTGCAAATCTGGTAAACTAGAAAGTCTCCCAGAGCTACCCATTGATTTAAAAAAAAATCCTATTCCTTCCTTCAGGCTTACAATTTTAAAAGACATGTCCTGAAGGATAAAAGGAATTAGGAAGGAAAAGAAAAGCAGAAAAACTGAGACACCAGTGTCTTTTCCCTCTATGGCAAGGAAAACCAAACTGTATGCAACAGTGCAAACTGTCAGTGACATTGGCAGCACAGCAAGACAGGAACAGATCAATCACAGCCACCTAGGCTATAAACTACATTATTTTACAGCTATATACATTAGAAGCTACTTAACACTCAGCACATCGTAAACTTGCTTCTTGACCTTCCGATTGTAACATTGCAAACTCATTCAACTGTTATTAGTACTAGTCCACACCTCCTGCATTTATGACCTCTCTAGGAATGCCTGGATTGACCTTGAAGGAGCTGGGGGTGGTGATGACCGACAGGGAGCTCTGGCATGGACTGGTCCATGAAGTCACGAAGAGTCGGAAACGACTGAACGAATGAACAACAATAACCTATTGGAATACCCCCCACAAATAAACTTACCCGGCCTCCATTACGGTCTTGGAGCAGCTCTCCTGGCACGTAGTAATGATGCGCCAGGAGAGGGGGGAGGGGGAGGAAAATCGCTCCTCCCCGGCTCTCCTGGCGCGTCATTTCTAAGCGCTGGGAGAGCTGCTTCAAGACTGTAATGGAGGCCGGGTAAGTTTATTTTACTTTTCACAGGATCTGGGGGCTTTGGGGGGAAAGGGTAGAGTCTTCAGATGTTCTTGTGGGCCAGTCCCGTGAGATCATCTGGAAACCCACCCCAGAAACAACGTGCTTTCTGAGGTGTGTGTGAACAGGGCCCAGGAAGATACGCATTTTTAAAATGCAGATTCTCCTGGGATAAAGGCCTGTCTGGATCCTCCCCCAGAATATCAAGGCAGAAAATCCCACAATACCTGCTTCAAATAGGGTTGTCTGAGTCATATATTCCAGTTCAAAGCAGATAATGTGGGCTTTTCAGCTGTGTGGAAGGGGTCTGAGAAGCATCATAACATTGTGTTCCTGCTTGACATTGTTCAATTCTATTTTAATGGTATCCACTGGAGAGTACAATGGTTGCTCAGCATGAGAAGAACTTTTGGGGGAAAGTAATATCTTTTTCTGTTACAGAAAAGGGAAAATACCTAGCCCTTGATCTTGGAGGAACAAATTTCAGAGTTTTGCTTGTAAAAATCAGAAGCGGAAGGAACAGGTCAGTCCGAATGTACAACAAAATCTTTGCCATTCCTTTGGAAATTATGCAAGGAACAGGAGAAGAGGTAAAGTAAAATAAAAGCAACCACCAAGAGAATTCTTTTTGTTGCTTCAAATATACATTGAGCATAGAAATGCCTCATTTTCTTTCCTCTATTTTTTAGCTGTTTGATCACATTGTCCAATGTATTGCAGACTTCCTGGAGTATATGGGCATAAAGGGTGCACGGCTCTCTCTTGGCTTTACTTTTTCTTTCCCCTGCAGACAAGCAAAAATTGACAAGGTAAGCTGGAGGGCATGGATGGTGCTGGAATTTTGACTTTTTAAAAATTTGTTTTAATTTCAGTATAGAAATTCTTACTGTCTTTGATAGAACCTTTCCTAGTTCTATCTTACTCCCTCCTACACAGGGTTTACCCTGGAGGTGTTTAATTAGTTTTTATTGGATACTAGCTGTACCCGCCACCAGGGGCGGCTCGTCCATTACGCGAAGTAGGCGGTCGCAGAACACTTTTTTTTGCCAGGGGTGCAGAGGCACCTCTGTAAATGCCCCTCGACTGCCACTTGAGGAGCGCCCCCTCAGCTCACAACAGCCCTAGCAGTCCGGGGGGAGCCTCAGCTTTCTTGCCTCGCTGCCGGGCGATCCTCTTCCCAAAAAGGCCGGGCCCTTGAGCCTTGCCTAGCCCCTCTCGTTCCTGCTCCACCTGGCCACTGGGTGCACGAGCAGAGCCGACGCTCAATCGTTCTCCGCGTTCGATCCCTTCCCCATGACCGGCTCCTTTTCCCGATCCTCCGGCTCCCCACCCGCCTCCTCTCCTCTCCCCAATCCACGGGTGGGCCAAGGGGTGGAGCCGCTTCGGGTCCGGAGACGTGTCTGAAAACCCCAGCGTGCGCACCAAAAGTCGCCTCTTCTCCTGACTTTCTCTTCAGCCATTGGGACCAAGAGAGAGAGAGAGAGAGAGAGAGAGCCCCTCCGGCTGGAGGTATCTCGAACCTCCGCTCCCTCCTTTGTTTTTGTGCCTACCTTCAGGAAAGGTGGGCATCTCCACCTATGTCTATTTCTCTCTTTTGAAAGTATCATCCAGGTTTGGATGTGTGCTGGTGGTTGGGGTGTGAAGTAATTGGTGTGCTGTTTTGTGATCTGTGCTGGGGAAGACATTTAATTTTGTTGTGCAATAGTACAATGACAATAAAGCTATTCTATTTTATCTTGTCGGTGAATATCTTTATTTAATCACCCTTTAACCACTTTTCTTCTCTAGGGAACTCTTGTTGGGTGGACCAAAGGTTTCAAAGCAACTGACTGCGAAGGAGAAGATGTTGTTGACATGCTGAGGGAAGCTATTAAACGGAGGAATGTAAGTATGGCAGGAGTCCTGTTATGTGAATCTCAGGTGCCTTCTACACTGCCATATAACCCAGATTATCAAAGCAGATAATTCAGATTATCAAAGCAGATAATTCACATTATTTGCTTCAAACTGGATTATATATGTCTACACTGTCACATAATCCAGTTGCAAGCACATAATCTGGATTTTATATGGCAGTATAGAAGGGGCCATCCCCACCCCTTCAAATGGAAAAAAAATCCGACATCCTCAAGAGCTCAAACATCTTTCGATCCATGTGGAAGAGCCCATTGAATGTTGACATAATTTTGATGTTCCTTTGCCCTCTACAGCCCCACCTCCATATACCTGGAAGTCTTTCCTAGCATATCTTGTATCAAACTCATAGTATCAAACAATATTTATAACACAAAGACACAACCCCTATGTAAACAAGGGTACAATACAAGTAGCTGATCTGCATTTATCCTTCTTCATTTACCTGGACCTTCATTTCTTGACTTTAAGGCCCCATCTACACAGCTTTATAAAACCCAGATTATCTGCTTTGATCTGGATTATATGGCAGTGAATACTAATATAATCCCATTCAAATCAGATAATCTGGATTTTATATGGCTGTGTTGATTGGGCCTTAGTGTTCAGTTTCAGATTATAAATCAGTGATTTGCCATCTTCTTGTTATTTAAGCAATGTGTCTGATGCTGAAGTTGTTAAATCTAGCAGTTTCATAATTAAAATAGCATATAATGGTCTGAAATGTAATTTCAGTTATTTGATTTATTGCACAATCTTTTCCTTTTAAATGTAGCTAACCTTCAACTTATATTACATCACAGCACATTCTTGTTTATTAACTTAAGGAGTTTCCTGTTGCAGGAATTTGATTTAGATATTGTAGCTGTGGTGAATGACACTGTCGGGACGATGATGACCTGTGGCTACGAAGATCCAAATTGTGAAATTGGCCTTATTGCAGGTAAAAATAATAATGGCTCTGGTGGTTCTAATAGGTAATTCAGTGCTGGTTTGACCTCTAAAGCCCTAGATGGTTCAGGTCCAGACTATTTGGCTGACTGCATCCCCTTGTACAAACCTGTCCGAGCCCTGAGATCTTCAGGAGAGGCTCTTCTCTCGGTCCCACCTCCATCTCAAGTATGGTTGGTGGGAATGAGAGGGTGGGCCTTTCTTCTTGGTGGCTTTCCCTCAACTCTGGAACTTCCTTCTTCCCAGGGAAGTCAGAATGGCCCCCTCCTGGCTGTCCTTCTAGCAACAGGCTAAAACCTTTTTATTATTAACTAGCTGTCCCCTGCTACGTGTTGCTGTGGCCCAGTCTGGTGATCTGGAAAATAAAGTAATGTGAAAGTGTTGGTTTCTAATATATGTAATGTCTTTATGCTTGTGAGTAAACAGTATTTCTCTCTGTTTCTTTGTTAAGTGTTGATGTGGAGATTGTCTGGTTTGCCTACTCTGGAACATGCAACAGATAATTGTCCTTCTTTAGGGGTCCCTTTCAAATCTAGGATACTATCTCTCTCTCTGTGTGTGAATCTATCTATAGCTGTGGCTGGATGGCTTTTTGTCAGGAGGGCTTTGATTACATTTTCTTGCCCTGGTGAAGGGAGTTGGACTGGATGACCTTAAGTATTTTCTGTTGGTCATGGGGGTTTGGTGTGCAAGTTTCCCCCAATTCTGTCGTTGGTGGGGTTCAGAATGCTCTTTGATTGTAGATGAACTATAAATCCCAGTAACTACAACTTCCAAAAGTTGATTTAATTTAGACCTTGGTCTATTTCCCACAAATATTCATGCCAAGTTTGGCCACAGTGGTCCATGCTCTTGTTACATCCCGAATAGATTACTGCAATGCGCTCTACGTGGGGAGGCCCTGCTCTCGGCCCCGCCTCTATCACAAATGAGGCTGGTGGGGACAAGGAGCAGGGCCTTCTCAGTGGTGGCCCCTCGCCTGTGGAACTCACTCCCCGGGAAAATTAGGTCATCAACATCCCTCCTCTCCTTCAGAAGGAAGCTGAAAATATGGATATGGGACCAGGCCTTTGGGTAATCTGGCAGACTGACAAGGTAATGACGACCAGAATTTGGAAAGGACTATGGTAATGCTGAATGGACTTACGGATTTTAGAACTCGGTGAACGTTTGGCCACTAGATTGGCTTTTTAGTTGTTATTGTATTAATTGGTTGTTTTAACTTGTAGTTAGTGTTGTTATGTATTTTATCTGTTGAATTGTTGGCATCGAATTGTGCCGGTTGTAAGCCGCCCTGAGTCCCCCATAGGGGGTTAAGAAGGGCGGGATAGAAGTGCCCGAAATAAATAAATAATAAATATGTTTGGTCCAGATCCATCATTGTTTGAGTCCACAGTGATCTCTGGATGTAGGTGAACTACAACTCCAAAACCAAAGGACACTGCCCACCAAACCCTTCCAGTATTTTCTGTTGCTCATGGGAGAACTGTGTGTCAAGTTTGGTTCAATTCCATCATTGGTGGGGTTCAGAATGTACTTTGATTGTAGGCAAACTATAAATCCCAGCAACTACAACTCCCAAATGACAAAATCATATATATATATTTTGTGAAGGACATACATTGGATTGTTAGGTGTCTTGTGTCCAAATTTGGTGTCAATTCGTCCAGTGGTTTTTGAGTTCTGTTAATCCCACAAACGAACATTACATTTTTAGTTATATAGACTAGCTGTCCCCTGCCATGTGTTGCTGTGGCCCTGTCTGTGTATATGTGTTTTGTGTGTGTATATATTTGTGTATATGTGTATACATGTGGATTTGCACCTGCTTTATAATGTATTTTTGTTTTTGGCTTTTTAAGTTTCTGTTGTGTTTTTCAGTGTTTTTATGAGTGATGGTCTGTTGTTGGCCTGCTTGGTGTATTGTGTCCAAATTTGGTGTCAATTCGTCCAGTGGTTTTTGAGTTCTGTTAATCCCACAAACGAACATTATTTATATAGAAAATCTGGCTACCAGTATTAAAAAACTCTAAAATTAGAACAGCACAACAACAGAGAGGAAACAAACAAGGACATCTAATCACCTCTCCACAAAAGATTGCTCCAGGCACTACCAGGCAATCAAATGCTAATCAAGGTGGTCAGTTGAAACATTCACACCTAGCTCCAGCAGACAAAAGTCCTTTGTCCCACCCTGGTCATTCCACAGATATATAAATCCTTTTTCCTAGTTCCAACAGACCTCACTACCTCTGAGGATGCTTGCCATAGATGCAGGCGAAACGTCAGGGGAAATGCCTCTAGAACATGGCCATATAGCCCGAAAAAACCTACAACAACCCAGTGATTCTGGCCATGAAAACCTTCGACAATACATTAAATTGTATTGTAATGCTTTTAATTTAGCTGGTTTGAGTCTCCTTATGGAGAGAAAAAGGACATAAATAAACATAATAAACGACAACAATAATTTAAAAGGAGTGTAATTCATAGAACTGTTTTCTTGTTTTTTAGTTTGTGTGCATATGAGTGTGTATGTATGCATTTTGTTTTTTGTGTTTTGATGTAGATTCATAGTGGTAATATGTAAAATGTAGCTGTGTATTTTTGGTATTACATATTGCAAAACCTTGCTTGTTTGTATTACTATTGCCATTCTAATGTTCTTGCTATCCTTCTTAAAAAAAGAAAACAGACTTTCTTTTCTATGCTTAATGGTTCTCTTCCAATATTAAATATGGTTTGATCAAAATAAAGTATATATGACCCTTGTTCTGTTCCAGGAACAGGCAGTAATGTGTGCTACATGGAGGAGATGAAGAATATAGAAATTGTAGAAGGAGAAGAAGGCAGGATGTGCATCAATACAGAATGGGGAGGATTTGGTGACAACGGCTGCCTAGATGATCTCAGAACAACGTATGATGAAGATGTGGATGAGGGCTCCCTGAATCCTGGGAAACAGAGGCAAGGATGAGTATTTTAGTTCAACTGTGGCAATGTTTTCAGAGCAATGTATGAACTTTTGATGTTTCTTTCTATCTGGCAGACACCTCCAATATTTCACTTTGCTGGCATTAATGTTGTTGTTCATTCGTTCAGTCGTCTCCGACTCTTCGTGACCTCATGGACCAGCCCACGCCAGAGCTCCCTGTCGGCCGTTACCACCCCCAGCTCCCTCAAGGTCAGTCCAGTCACTTCAAGGATGCCATCCATCCATCTTGCCCTTGGTCGGCCCCTCTTCCTTTTGCCTTCCAATTTCCCCAGCATAATTGTCTTCTCTAGGCTTTGCTGTCTCCTCATGATGTGGCCAAAGTACTTCAACTTTGTCTCTAGTATCCTTCCCTCCAATGAGCAGTCGGGCTTTATTTCCTGGAGGATGGACTGGGTTGGATCTTCTCGCAGTCCAAGGCACTCTCAGAACTTTCCTCCAACACCACAGCTCAAAAGCATCGATCTTCCTTCGCTCAGCCTTCCCTAAGGTCCAGCTCTCACATCCGTAGGTTACTACAGGGAACACCATGGCTTTGACTAGGCGGATCTTTGTTGCCAGTCTGATGTCTCTACTCTTTACTATTTTATCGAGATTGGACATTGCTCTCCTCCCAAGAAGTAAGCGTCTTCTGATTTCCTGGCCAGTCTGCATCTGCAGTAATCTTTGCACCTAGAAATACAAAGTCTGTCACGGCCTCCACATTTTCTCCCTCTATTTTCCAGTTGTCAATCATTCTTGTTGCCATAATCTTGGTTTTTTTGACGTTTAGCTGCAACCCGGCTTTTGCGCTTTCTTCTTTCACCTTGTTTAGAAGGCTCCTCAGCTCCTCCTCGCTTTCGGCCATCAGAGTGGTGTCATCTGCATATCTGCTGGCATTAATAGCAATCATCTTTTCAAAAAATGGCAAAAAATGTATTGCTACCTGTAAAGAACGGCAAACAAATGACACACATATACACACATATAAAAAAACCCAGGGCGATGAGGTTACTAAAGTAGTGGTGGTGCGTGTTGCTGAGGCTTGTCTTTTAAACTGTTTTTTTTTAAAAAACTTGAGGCACTTTTTACTTGAGAATCCTTTCTTCCAATATCTTCAGCCGCCTTCTTCTGAGGTAAATCTTCTTCTCAATAAATGGACACGAGTCTTAATTATAAATAACTCCACTTAGGCAGAAAAAACGAAATGCAAAGATACAAAATGGGGGACAATGCCTGGCTCGAGAGCAGTACGTGTGAAAAAGATCTTGGAGCCCTCGACAGGTTAAACATGAGCCAAAATGTGATGTGGCGGCAAAAAAAGCCAATGGGATTTTGGCCTGCATCAATAGGAGCATAGTGTCTAGATCTAAGGAAGTAATGCTACCCCTCTATTCTGCTTTAGTTAGACCACACCTGGAATATTGTGTCCAATTCTGGGCACCACAATTCAAGAGAGATATTGACAAGCTGGAATGTGTCCAGAGGAGGGCGACTAAAATGATCAAGGGTCTGGAGAACAAGCCCTATGAGGAGCGGCTTAAGGAGCTGGGCATGTTTAGCCTGAAGAAGAGAAGGCTGAGAGGAGATATGATAGCCATGAATAAATATGTGTGAGGAAGCCACAGGGAGGAGGGAGCAAGCTTGTTTTCTGCTTCCCTGGAGACTAGGACACGAAACAATGGCTTCAAACTACAAGAGAGGAGATTCCATCTGAACATGAGGAAGAACTTCCTGACTGTGAGAGCCGTTCAGCAGTGGAACTCTCTGCCCCGGAGTGTGGTGGAGGCTCCTTCTTTGGAAGCTTTTAAACAGAAGCTGGATGGTCATCTGTCAGGGGTGATTTGAATGCAATATTCCTGCTTCTTGGCAGGGGATTGGACTGGGTGGCCCATGAGGTCTCTTCCAACTCTTTGATTCTATGATTCTATGGGTTCGGTTTCTCCACACATCAGAACCCAACTTCCACTTTGACTGACTAAAAGAAACTGACTTTTTAAAAATGCCTGCCCCTGCCAGGTGGCAGTTAGCTCCGCCCCTTTGGCTTCTCTGACTTGGATACATTCTGACAGCCGGCTCCATCACTACGGCAATGCATTCTCTAAGGCATTGGTTCTCAACGTTCCTAATGCCGTAGCCCCTTAATACAGTTTCTCATGTTGTGGTGACCCCTAGCCATTAAATTATTTTCATTGCTACTTCATAATTGTAATTTTGCGACTGTTATGATTCGTTATGTAAATATCTGATATGCAGGATGTATTCTCATTCACTGGACCAAATTTGGCACAAATACCCAATATGCCCAAATTTGAATACTGGTGGGGTTGGGATGAGAGGATTGATTTTGTCATTTGGGAGTTGTAGTTGCTGGGATTTATAGTTCACTTACATTCAAAGAGCATTCTGAACTCTACCAATGATGGAATTGGCCCAAACTTGGCACACAGAACTCCCATGACCAACGGAAAATACTGGAAGGGTTTGGTGGGCATTGACCTTGAGTTTTGGAGTTGTAGTTTGCCTACATCCAGAGAGCACTGTGGACTCAAACAATGATGGATCTGGATCAAACTTGGCATGAATATTCAATATGCCCAAATGTGAACACTGGTGAAGTTTGGGGAAAATAGACCTTGACATTTGGAAGTTGTAGTTGCTGGGATTTATAGTTCACCTGCAACCAAAGAGCATTCTGAAGCCCACCTATGATAGAATTAGGCCAAACTTCCCACACAGAACTCCCATGCCCAACAGAAAATACTGTCTATGATGGTCTTTGGCGACCCCTC
This sequence comes from Anolis sagrei ordinatus, assembly GCF_025583915.1. NCBI lineage: Eukaryota > Metazoa > Chordata > Lepidosauria > Squamata > Anolidae > Anolis > Anolis sagrei. The sequence continues at coordinate 106,473,601 of NW_026846588.1, read as the reverse complement.
TGACACCCCCTCGCGACCCCTCCAGGGGTCCTGACCCCCAGGTTGAGAACCAGTGCTCTAAGGCAATCACAGCAAATGTTGACCTTCACCTGTCATATCACAACATCAATACACACATTTAAAACATACAATATAATTAGCTATTTCATTACATTACCATATTGTATTGTGCACTCTTCTCAACAGCACTTGGGTTTAACGCTTGGATTTCGATGGAAAGAAGTCGAGTTGGGTGTCATCAGCATAGCAATAGGGATGCAGCAATACTACATATGAAATGTATGAAAACATCCTATATTTTTCTTTTGTGTAACAGGTATGAAAAAATGACCAGTGGCATGTATTTGGGAGAAATAGTAAGACAAATCTTGATAGACTTGACTAAGAAAGGACTTCTCTTCAGAGGTCAGATTTCAGAATCACTGAGAAGAAGAGGAATATTTGAAACCAAATTCCTGTCTCAAATTGAAAGGTAACATCATACATTGCACGACCCCTAGACATATCATTTTTTTCTCATAAAGCTGTTCAGATGATGAATGCTTGAAGGTTAACATACTGTATGTGATGGGAAAATATGACATAGGAGATCTGCTGTCTGCCCTAAACACTTATGCTTTTCCTTCTCTGTATGTGACCAAAAATGTGATGTAGTCAACAAGCCTCTGCAGAGAGATGCTTGCTGGCAGTGATGTGTTACGACGGCAGCCCCAATGCAACCTCAGTTGAGCTGGATGTTTGGATGTCTAAGGGACTCTGGGGTTGCTATACTGAAATTGAATCCATACAAGACAGAGTTACTCCTGGTCAGTCACAAGGCCGAACAGGACATAGGGTTACAACCTGTGTTGGATGGGGTTACACTCTCCCTGAAGACGCAGGTTCGCAGCTTGGGTGTGATCCTGTATTCATAACTGAGCCTGGAACCCCAGGTTTCGGTGGTGACCAGGGGAGCATTTGTATAGTTAAAGCTTGTGCATCAGCTGCACCCATACTTGGCCATGGTAGTCCATGCTCTGGTTATATCCCGTATAGACTACTGCAACGCTCTCTACGTGGGGTTGCCTTTGAAGACTGTCTGGAAGCTTCAATTGGTCCAACGGACAGCAGCCGGATTGCTAACAGGGAACATACAACTCCTCTGTTGTGACAGCTCCACTGGCTGCCAGCCTGCTACTGGGCACAATTCAAAGTGCTGGCTTTAGCCTATAAAGCCTAAACCAGGGGTCCTCAAACTTTTTAAACAGAGGGGCAGGTCACAGTTTCTCAAATTGTTGGAGGGCCGGATTATAATTTGAAAAAAAACTTGTATGAATTCCAATGCACACTGTACATATCATATTTTTAGTGTAAAAAACATTTAAAAACAATACAATAATTAAAATGAAGAACAATTTTAACAAATATAACTTATTAGTATTTAAATGCCAAGTGTGGGCCTGTTTTCAACTGATGAGATAGGATTGTTGTTGATGTTGTGTGCTTTCAAGTCATTTCAGAATTAGGTTGACCCTGAGCGAGGGCCGGGTAAATGACCTTAGAGGGCCGTATTTGGCCCCCAGGCCTTAGTTTGAGGACCCCTGCCCTAAACGGTTCTGGCCCAACTTACCTGTCTGAACGCATCTCCCCTTATGAACCCTCCAGGACTTTAAGATCGTCTGGGGAGGCCCTGCTCTCGGTCCTGCCTTTGTCACAAGTACGGCTGGTGGGAAACAAGGGACAGGGCCTTCTTGGTGGTAGCCCTTTGGCTATGGAATGCCCTCCTTAAGGATATTAGATCGGCCCCCTTTTTTCTAACTTTTTGAAAGAGAGTCAAGACTTGGCTCTTTGAGCAGGCATTTCCAAATATAATGTGTTGTTGTTGTTCAATCGTTCAGTCGTTTCCGACTCTTCGTGACCTCATGGACCAGCCCACGCCAGAGCTCCCTGTCGGCCGTTACCACCCCCAGCTCCCTCAAGGTCAGTCCAGTCACTTCAAGGATGCCATCCATCCATCTTGCCCTTGGTCAGCCCCTCTTCCTTTTGCCTTCCACTTTCCCCAGCATAATAGTCTTCTCTAGGCTTTCCTGTCTCCTCATGATGTACAGATATAGAATTTTTTTTTGTCGTGTCAGCAGCGACTTGAGAAACTGCAAGTCGCTTCTGGTGTGAGAGAATTGGATGTCTGCAAAGACGTTGCCCAGGGGATGCCCGTATGTTTTGATGTTTGACCATCCTTGTGGGAGGCTTCTCTCATGTCCCTGCCTGTAGGTATCAGCTGGAGCTGACAGAGGGAGCTCATCCACGCTCTCCCCGGATTCGAACCTGCGACCTGTCAGTCTTCAGTCCTGCCGGCACAAGGGTTTAACCCATTGCACCACCGGGGGCTCCACATAGAAAAATGGAATGGTTGGATTATGTGACTGGACAATGTTTTTAATAGGAGACTCTAATGTTCATGTTTTTACTGATTTTGTTATGGTTTTATTAATTAATGGTTTTATTGTATTGATATTGTATTTTATGGTCTTGGTACCAACTGTAAACCGTCCCGAGTCACCTGCAGGCTGAGAGGGGTGATATATAAAAATGGTAAATAAATAAATAGTTCCAGAGCACTTCCACCTAGCATATTTGGGTAAGAGTAGACATGGCTATTATCACTTTAAGGATTTTAAACATCACTGCCAACATTCATCTTTCATGTACTGTCAAAATAAAAAGGCAAAACCAATCAGGGGGATACTGCATTTTGACATTGGTGTGCTTTTCCTTTTGGCCCCATTCAGGGTATTATATTAGGGAAAACAATGGCCCATG
>NW_026846588.1:106448725-106470702 GCF_025583915.1 Anolis sagrei ordinatus | reverse complement strand
AGGGAAATGTGTAGTGTATGTTTATATAACTGTGTTTTGTTCTCAAATAAAATTTTATTAATTTTTTAAAAAGACAGCTGTGTGGAAAGGGCCCCGGCTATACAAGCCAAGGAACAATGGGAGGAAGAGTTCTTCATTGGTTTTCTGTTTCTGAAACACCTTTTGCATAGTATAAGAATGGTATTTTTTCTTATTACAGGTATTTAAAACCTTAACACCTTTCAATCCTTTGTGTCTTCCCTTTGTATATTAGTTTTTCTAGGATCTTGCAAGAAACAGTGAAGGAGCTGGCTCCTCAGTGTGATGTCTCATTCATCTTGTCTGAAGATGGGAGTGGAAAGGGAGCTGCCTTGATTACTGCTGTTGCGAAAAGGATGCATACCGGCTCTGAAAACTAAGAGGATCCAACATACAGGCACGTGTGTGCAGCAGCAATATATTGTGGAAGGTCTCATAAAACCCATGGAAGATAGCTGCTCAGAAGTGGAACTCAGTTCCATAGTTTTTGCTAGCTGCATGAACAGAAAGGAGGTTTTGCCAAAACATGCAAGTTATTTTTATTGTCACGCGACCCGAGTTGCCTTATATACTTGATATGTCTGCACTGTGCCTAATGTTGTTCATTAACATGAGACAGCCAAGTCATTTAGCTATTATTTCAAAAATCAGTAATTTTTTTAGGTTCTTGTGGTTTTTTTCGGGTTATAGGGCCATGTTCTAGAGGCATTTCTCCTGACATTTTGCCTGCATCTATGGCAAGCATCCTCAGAACCTTGAGGATGCTTGCCATAGATGCAGGCGAAATGTCAGGAGAAATGCCTCTAGAACATGGCCCTATAGCCCGAAAAAACCCACAAGAACCTAGTGATTCCAGCCATGAAAGCCTTCGACAAGTAATTTTTTTTTAAAAAAAGTATTTATAAGATAATCTGTCCCTGATGTACTACTGTTTAATACTTTCTCATACATTTGAACTAGACATGTTGTAACATGGATGTAGGCATCATGTTCCCATATTGCTGGATGTAGGTCTGATATTCCTGTACCTCCTTGGTTAGATAAGTGCTAAGGCACACTTTTTAAAAACTGTAATTGTTTTTTTTAAAGAAAGCAAGACATAATAATAAATTAATGGGGTCTTTTCCCAACAAAACTTTGTCTTTAGTGTCTTTAGTTGTATTTTCTTTCAGTTTGTTTGATGCTGGATGTCAGGGAAGGGGAGTAGCTCAGTGGTAAATTTATTATTTATTTATTTACAGTTTTTATATTCCGCCCTTCTCACCCCGCAGGAGACTCAGGGCGGATTACAGTGTACACATATATGGCAAACATTCAATGCCAATTTTGACATACAAACATATACAGACATACACAGAGGCTATTTAACTTTTCTGGCCGCCAGGGAAGCTGTCGCTTTCATCGTCCATCTGCGACGCTGATGAAGCACTTCCACATTCCCCACTGGAATGTTTTGCTGGAATCTTCATAGAATCATAGAATCAAAGAGTTGGAAGAGACCTCATGGGCCATCCAGTCCAACCCCCTGCCAAGAAGCAGGAATATTGCATTCAAATCACCCCTGACAGATGGCCATCCAGCCTCTGCTTAAAAGCTTCAAAAGAAGGAGCCTCCACCACACTCTGGGGCAGAGAGTTCCACTGCTGAACGGCTCTCACAGTCAGGAAGTTCTTCCTCATGTTCAGATGGAATCTCCTCTCTTGTAGTTTGAAGCCATTGTTCCGCGTCCTAGTCTGCGAGGAAGCAGAAAACAAGCTTGCTCCCTCCTCCCTGTGGCTTCCTCTCACATATTTATACATGGCTATCATATCTCCTCTCAGCCTTCTCTTCTTCAGGCTAAACATACCCAGTTCCCTAAGCCGCTCCTCATAGGGCTTGTTCTCCAGACCCTTGATCATTTTAGTCGCCCTCCTCTGGACACATTCCAGCTTGTCAATATCTCTCTTGAATTGTGGTGCCCAGAATTGGACACAATATTCCAGATGTGGTCTAACCAAAAGCAGAATAGAGGGGTAGCATTACTTCCCTAGATCTAGACACTATGCTCCTATTGATGCAGGCCAAAATCCCATTGGCTTTTTTTGCCGCCACATCACATTGTTGGCTCATGTTTAACTTGTTGTCCACGAGGACTCCAAGATCTATTTCACACGTACTGCTCTCGAGCCAGGCATCCCCCATTCTGTATCTTTGCATTTTATGTTTTCTGCCTAAGTGGAGTATCTTGCATTTGTCCCTGTTGAACTTCATTTTGTTAGTTTTGGCCGATCTCTCTCTCATCTGTCAAGATTGTTTTGAATTCTGCTCCTGTCCTCTGGAGTATTGGCTATCCCTCCCAGTTTGGTGTCGTCTGCAAACTTGATGATCATGCCTTCTAGCCCTTCATCTAAGTCATTAATAAAGATGTTGAACAGGACCGGGCCCAGGACGGAACCCTGCGGCACTCCGCTCGACACTTCTTTGCTGGAGTCTTCTTTATGGCCTCATAAATCAGTTAATTTAGCCTCCCCCCACTTTAAGGTGGTACCTTATTTTCCTACTTGACAGATGCAACTGTCTTTCGGGTTGCAAAGGTCGACAACAGGCTACACACAATTGGTTGGAAACCCACTCCAACCCGGGCTGGCTTCGAACTCATGACCTTTTTGGTCAGAGTGAACTTAATGCAGCTGACACTCAGTCTGCTGCGCCACAATCCCGGTCTTGACTCTGAATGCTGCAGATTCAATCCCAGGTATTGCCAGGCAGGGCTACTTGGATCCCTGGAGAACCGCTGCCAGTTATTGGCCATGCCAATAGGACAGTTTTAAGCAATTAAGTTTAATAATAGTCCTCAAAAATTTGTTTATTTGATTAAAAATGAATGGATACTTCTAGTTCCCTCAGGCCATGTCCATTATGGTTGTCGTGACTTCAGGGAATACTTCTCTTGCTCCCTATATGCTCCTTCATGAGCATATAAGGAGCATATATGCTCCTTCGTGAGCAATATGAGTCTCCCTAGGGGTGAGAAAAGCAGTATAGAAATACTTTAAATAAATAAATTCATGAAAAACCACTGTGTAGCGAGTTACGAGACCAAATTTTGAAACCACTGTCACAACAGGTTGTTGTAATGCTGCCCTTCTCCCATTAGGCCACCTTGATTTTGGCTCCTATGAGGGAGAGAGAAATGCTGTGAATTAAAACAGCCTCATTGACTTGATCTGGTAAATCAGGATTGGAAATATAGCAGCCAAACTGCAAGATTAATATATGCAAAAATTTGGAGATTGGAAGAAACCCCCTCAAAAGACCAATCTATATAAATACAAATGTAATGTTCGTTTGTGCTATTCACAGAACTCAGAAACCACTGGGGCAATTGACACCAAATTTGGACACTATGTCCCTAACAACCCAATGTATGTTCTCCACTCAAAAAAACAACGAAAACCAAAAGCAGAAAGGACTTCTAAACTGCATGTCCACAAAGGAGAAACTGCATGTCTACCGAGACCAATGGCCACGCCCCCTCCTCCTCGCGGGGAAACAGCCGGCCATTAAAGCCAAGTGAGTGGAGTAGAGGAGGTGGAGGCAGTCTCCTCCTTCCTGTCCCTCCTTCCTTCTTTCTTTTCTTCTTTTCCTCCCTCCCTCCCTTCTCTTCTTCTTTCCTTTCATTTCTTTCCCCCTTCATTTTTCCCTCCCTCCTTTCTTCATCCCCTTCCTTTCCTCTTCCCTCTTCCTCCTCCTCCCTCCCTCCCTCCCTGTCCCTCCTTCTTTCTTTTCCTTCCTTCCCTTTTTCCCTCCCTCCCTTCCTTTTTCCCTCCTTCCCTTCCTTCTTCCTTTCCTTCTTTCTATGTAAGATATAAATACAATATTAAATGGAAGGGACAGTCAAGAAGTAACGAGAGAAGGAGGGAAAGAGGGAAGGAAGGAAGGAGAGAAGCAGGGAGGGAAAGAAAGAAAGAAAAGCAAGGAAGGAGAGAAGGAAATAAAAAAGTGAAAGGAAAAAGAGAAGGAAGGAAGGAGAGAAGGAACAAAAGATAGGGAAGGAAGTATGTAACCGAAGAGCAAAGAAAGGGAGGAAAGAAACAGGTAGAGATGGAAGAAAGAAGAGAGATAGGGAAAGAAAAAGAGGAAAGGAAAGAAAGAGGGAAGGAAGGAGAGAAAGAGGGAGGGAAGGTTGGCCACAGCAACGCGTGGTGGGTACAGCTAGTTATAAATAAGGTTTTTAATGAAAAAGTCATGGATACAACAGGCGAAATCAAGCGATCAAAAATTAATACACTAAGGTAAGCCACCACATACTTTTTTTTTTTTTTTGGGAAAGAAAAAGAGGGAAGGAAGGAGAGAAAGAGGGAGGGAAGGTTGGCCACAGCAACGCGTGGTGGGTACAGCTAGTGGCAAATAAAAATAATGGATGTAATGAACGTGGATAAATTGACCCAACTCCTAATGAAACACCAAGGAACATCAAGGAAGAAAACAGACTGGCAACCATTTAAGAAATACATGGGAAAAGAGAACAAAACATTAACTATCTAAATAGGGAGGAAAATGGAAGCACATGCCTAGGAAATCAGCACAAAGGGAGAAAGAACATATAAATACAAATATTAGTTACTAGTTGTACCCGCCACGCGTTGCTGTGGCCAACCTTCCCTCTTTTTCTCCTTCTTTCCCTCCTTCCTTCACTCCCTCTTTCCTTCCCGTCTTTCCTTCTTTTCTTCCTTCCTCTCTCTTTCCTTCCTTCCCCCTTTTCTTTCTCTTCTTCTGTCTCTCTTTTCTTCCTTCCTTCCTTCCCTCCCTCTTTCTCTACATCTTCCCCCTTCCTTCCTCTTTCCTTCCTTCTTTCCCTTTTTTCTTTCCTTCACTCCTTCCTTCCTTCTCTAACTTTCCTTCCTTCCCCGTTTTTCTTTCCTTCCCTCTTTCTCTCCTTAATCTTCCTTCTCTACCTCTTTCCTTCCTTCCTTTCTCTTTGCTTCCATGCTTCCTTCTTTCTTTCCTTCTTTCTTTCCTTCTTTCTTTCCTTCCCCTTCTTTTCTTTCTTTCTTTCTTTTTCTCCCCTTCCCTCCTTCTTTCTTCCCTTCTTTCTGTATTGTCATTTAGCTTTTCGTCATTTAGCTTTTTGGGGCTTTTAAAGTCCCTTCTGCTGCATTTTTCAGTGCTTTTATGAGTGAAGGACATACATTGGGTTGTTAGGTGTCCTGTGTCCAAATTTGGTGTCAATTCGTCCAGTGGTTTTGGAGTTCTGTTAATCCCACAAATGAACACTACATTTTTATTTATATAGATTTCTTTTTTCCTTTTTTCACTTTCCTTTTTAAGGAAGAAATGAAGGACATAACAAGCAAGGAAGAAGACCGGAAGTACAGAAGCTTAATATTGTATTTTTATTTTTATTTTTGTATCATTTTCTTTTCTTTTTTTTTCCTTCTCTTTTCTTCCCTTCTTTTTTCTTTTTTCCACTTACCCTCTTTCTTTTATTGCATCTATCAAAAATTACCTTTAATAAAAATTATTCAAGGAAATATAGCAGCCACACTGATGTTTCTGGACTGCAAGCAGAGGCAGCCCTAGGTAATTTTCAATGGTAAGCAAACAGTATTTTGGTGCCCCCCCCCCCAACCAATCACTGATATATATTTTCTGTTCGTCGTGGGAGTTCTGTGTGCCATATTTGGTTCAATTCCATCATTGGTGGAGTTCAGAATGCTCTTTGATTGTAGGTGAACTATACATCCCAGTAACTACAACTCGCATATGTCAAGGTCTATTTTCCCCCAAGAGCACCTCAAGAGCGCCCCTGGGCAAAACCAACTGTACTGCAAATGCTTACTTTGCGTAAGGGTTGAGCCACCCCTGACTGCAAGGCCCAACAGTCCAACCCAACATGGCCACTGCAGTCCAGCAACATCTACTGGACCTTAAGATGCTCCCTTTGAGTTAAATAATTAATGTATCATGAAATAATTTAAGAGCTGAATTGTGTTTTTAATTGAAAAGGAATGAGATAGGAAATGAGAATTGCACCATTGTTCTGCAAAAAGGTTTATCAACCTTTAGGACTCACTTATTTTTTCTGTCCTTGGTTAATGATACAGTACGTAGTTTCACATTATGCTCATGAAAGCATGAGCAGAATGTTGCAAAGTTGCAATCCCATGTGTACATGCTGTAAGATGAATAGAAATGATCTCTTCATAAGAGTAAAAAAATCATTTGAGAAAACTGCATTATCTACCATATGAAACAGACAAAGACAAGATTACATTTTGTTATGCTAACCAGGACCTGATGGGCTCTGCGGTCCAATAGCATCTGAAGGACTATATATCCCCCTTCCCTGTGCTAGTGTTCATTTGGTCTTAAGCAGAGGGGGCCTAGATAATTTTCAACAGTAAGCAAACAGTGTTTTGGCGCCCCCCCCCCCAACCAATCACTGATATATATTTTCGGTTTGTCGTGGGAGTTCTGTGTGCCATATTTGGTTCAATTCCATCATTGGTGGAGTTCAGAATGCTCTTTGATTGTAGGTGAACTATACATCCCAGTAACTACAACTCGCATATGTCAAGGTCTATTTTCCCCCAAGAGCGCCTCAAGAGTGCCCCTGGACAAAATCAACTATACTGCAAATGCTTACTTTGCGTAATGCGTTGAGCCGCCCCTGGTCTTAATTCAATACCATAAACATTATTAACAACATGAATGATCATAGGACTCATGTTACGTATTGTGCCTTACAAAAATACTGACTCACACATTTGAATTTTCCACACATGTGGAATTGCCCCACAAACAACAGCATTTGGTAAGGTCCGTTGGAACATAAGTACACAACGAAAGTTATTTTCAAAGAAAGTAAATTTATTTTCAGAAAGTACATACTTCACTCTATTTTTCGACATAGTTGCCAAGTTTGTTCAAACACTTATCATACCTCTGAACCAATTTTAAAATACCCTCTTCATAAAAACTTGCCGCCTGCTCCGATAACCAAATTGTCTGTAATCAAAGAAGGGCGACCGGAGCGGTCCTCATCATGGACGTTGTCACGGCCATCTTTGAATTGTCGTACCCACTTACGCACTTTGCTTTCACTCATAACAGTATCACTACACTTCACAAATCTGTCGATGAATTTCTGCAGCAGGCAGGTTCCTTGCTGACAAAAACCGTATCACTGAGCGAACCTCACATGCGGAGGTGAGTTGATAGTCTTAAAAAATTTTAAAGCACAGAACAGAACCGTACAGGTTAGCTACAGAGCGGAAACTGAGCACAGTTGTTCCCGAGGCATGCCGGTACACGACGCACGCGCTCGTTGCGGTATGCGCGCGAACTACTAGTGTCTACAACAAAACGGACCTTACTTAAAAAATACCCCTCGTATTACTACCAGTATTTTAAACCTTACATCCTTGTAATGCTTTGTGTCTACCCCTATTAACCTGATGGCACAATGGGTTAAATCCTTGTGTTGGCAGGACTGAAGACCAAGAGATCGGAGGTTTGAATCTGGGGAGAGCGCGGATGAGCTCCCTCTGTCAGCTTCGGCTGCCCATGCGGGGACATGAGAGAAGCCTCCCAGAAGGATGGTAAAACATCAAAACATCTGGGCACCCCCTCCCGGCAACATTCTTGCAGATGGCCAGTTCTCTCACACCAGAAGTGATTTGTAGTTTCTCAAGTTGCTCCTGAGAACATCATGGGTTTGGGGAGAAAAGGAGGACACTGTACGGTTTCTAAAGGTTTGCAGCACTTTGGAAGATGCTACATTAAGGCTTGCTTCATGGAAAATATGCTCTTGCATTTAGGTTTATAAAAGTACTAGCTGTCCCCTGCCACGCGTTGCTGTGGCCCAGTCTGTTGATCTGGAAAATAAAGGGAATGAGAAAGTGTTGGTTTCTAATATATGTAATTTCGTTATGCTTGTGGGTAAACAGTATTTCTTGCTGTTTCTTTGTCAGTGTTGATGTGGAGAGTGTCTGGTTTGCCCACCCTGGAACATGCAACATATCATTGTCCTTCTTTAGGGGTCCCTTTCAAATCTATGATACTATACCTGTGTGTGTGTGAATCATATCTATCTATCTATCTATCTATCTATCTATCTATCTATCTATCTATCTATCTATCTAATCTATGGCTGGATGGCTCTTTGTCAGGAGGACTTTGATTACGTTTTCTTGCCCTGATGAAGGGAGTTGGATTGGATGGCCTTAAGTATTTTCTGTTGGTCATGGGGGTTCTGTGTGGGAAGTTTGCCCCGATTCTGTCATTCGTGGGGTTCAGAATGCTCTTTGATTGTAGGTGAACTGTGAATCCCAGTGACTACAAATGTCAAGGTCTATTTCCCCCAAACTCCATCTGTGTTCATATTTGTGCATATTGAGTGCTTGTGCCAAGTTTGGTCCAGATGCATCATTGTTTGAGTCCACAGTGCTCTCTGGATGTAGGTGAACTACAACTCCCAGATGGAAGGTCAATGCCCACCAAACCCTTCCATAGTTTTCTGTCGGTTGTGGGAGTCCTATGTGCAAAGTTTGGTTCAATTCCATCGTTGATGGAGTTCAGAATGCTCTTTGATTGTAGGTGAACTATAAATCCCAGCAACTACAACTCCCAAATGACAAAATCATATTTTTGAGTGATGGTCACTCCTTGTGTTGTGAGACATTTTGTTGCCAAATTTGGTGTGATTTTGTTCATTGGTTCTTTTGTTTTAAGGTACTCATTATGCACAGAGCATTTAGATAGATAGATAGATAGATAGATAGATACTTCCGGTTCCGGTATGGTGGCTGGCAGCAAGAACCGCTGTGCTGCTCGGCCAAACTTCCAATCTGGGGGAATCCGGAGCCCCCCCCTGCCTACCACCTTCTAAACCGGGGGGGTGATAAACCCCCAAGCCTCAAGCCCCCGCCAGAGGGGAAGAAGACCGGGAAAGAGGCCGGAGAAAGCTGAAAACTGGGGAGAGAGTGAAGGTGAAGGAAACACCCGTTGCCCGTCGCCATCTTACCCGGCCCATCGGCACTTGCTGCCGAGATTGAGGCCCGGCCAGCCGGACTGCCGCCGTCGCTGGCCCCACCACCACCATCGCTGACGGTAAGGGGATTGCCGAGGGGCCATTGGACCGTAACGGCCGACCGCTGGCCGCTGAAGGAAGGGCTGAAGGAGGACGGCGTTGAAGGAGGGACGCCGGGCTGCCGCTAGGCCGCTAGGCCGCTAGGCCGCCGGCAAGTCACCGCGGCTGAGGGCTGCCCAGCCGGAAGGAGGAGCTGAGTGCTGCCTGGCCTCCCCTGTTGTACCGCTGGGCCACCGAATCGCCGCCGCCGGCTGCTGGAGTAGAAGTGGGAAGCCGAGGGACGGACCGCCGCCGCTGAGCCGCCGAGCCGCCGCTGCCGCCGGCCGCCGGGTGGGGGGGGCTGGGCGCCCCCTGGCCCCCTGCAGCCGCGGCCGGTGAAGAGCCACCGCTCGGCGCCGCTGGGCTTCTGCACCACCCGGCACCACTCGGCTTCTGCTGGCCTTCTGCTGGGCGACTGGACTGTTGCTGGGCTCCTGGGCTGCTGGCCCTTGTTGTCATCAGGCGAGCCCGCCTCCATCCGCCATCTTGGACGAGCCTTACATCGAGCGGCCCCTTCGGCGGCCGAGTCCGCCCGCCTTCTCATCTTCGGGCAAGTCCGCCCCGCCAGCATAAAAGGCCTCGCGCCGCCACCCTCCGCCAGGCTATCGCTGACCATCGAGGCCTCACCCATCAGTTTACTGGACCGCCAAACCACCGCCACCATCATCTGTAAATCGGAGAGGCCGGGTGTTGGGCCACCGCCGCTGAGCCACCGCCGCTGGTCCGCCGCCGCCGCCGTCCGCCACCGGCCGCTGGATGTAGAGACTGGATGTTCCTGGCCTCCGCAACCGCCGCCGGTGGGAAAGTCATCGTCGCTGGGCCAGCTGGGTTGCTGGACCGCTGTTGGACCGCGGAGCTGCTCTACCCTGGGCGAGTTCGATCTCACTGAGCGCCATCCGAACTGGCCACGGCTGCGTAGCCTTTTCATTAGACCTCTAAGTAGGCTTTGTCGCTGTTATTCGCTGAGCAAAGTGTGACTAACCATCCGTGCTGCCCCATCCCCGAGTTATCAACTCCGGAAGCCTATCCGCTGGTTTACCAACCGTCTAGAGTCTCATTAGAGTCTCACCGGGGTCATAGCAATATTTAGTTAATATCGTATAATATCAACTGGTACTTCCGATAGTCATTGTTTGACATCTGTGATCATTGCAGGAGGAATGATTTAGAACACCTAGGCGCCTGCCATCGCTGCTAGATTGCACCAGCACTTTCCCCCCTGCCCTGCCCCTCTGTGCCGCACTTTATATCGCTAAGTAGAGCACTTTAGACCTAGCACCTTATTAATGTGCATTTGAATGTGTTTTGCTGCTAAGAAATTTACGATCATCCTCGCTCATTGACGGACTGCTCCTGAAATCCTTGCACTTTAAGAACTAGCTATATCAATACTACCTTCTACATCGCCGCTACCCATGTGTTCCCCTGCCCCTCTTTGGATACTGTTTATGTTGCTATGGTGTGGTGGAGGGGGCGGGAGAGGTGGGAGTCCGGAGCCTGGGGTTGAGAGTGTGGTAGGGAGGGGGGGGGGGGGGGGGGATGCTGGCAAGAACTAATAAACTTAACAACAAGCATAGGAGAAAGCACTCTTATGGCTCATAACTGCGGCATGGAGGGGGGGAGGTGTTCCACTAGCCGAGGGGCCCCCATAGAGGTCGTGGTGGGAAGGAGGAGATGCGGGAGAAGGAGACCTCGAATTCGGCCTGATTCGGACCGTTTTTCCAAATTGACTATTCCCAATAGGTCTCCTAAGGTAATTTGGTGTAACCAGGTGAGCGGGCCCTCTGGCTTGAAGGTGGTGTTGTTGAACGCCAGGTCTGTCAACGGGAAAACAACTTGGATTCAGGACTTAATCCTGGAGGAGCGGGCAGATCTGGCGTGCATCACGGAGACCTGGCTGGATGAAGCGGGGGGCGTAAATCTCTCCCAGCTTTGTCCTCCAGGTTTCTCCGTGCAACACCAACCAAGAGCTGGAGGACGGGGAGGCGGGGTCGCAGTGGTCTATAGAGATACCATCCATCTAACCAGGAGCCCCATCCCGCAGACCGCAAATTTTGAATGCGTCCACCTGAGGGTGGGTGACCGGGACAGAATAGGGATTCTGCTAGTGTACCGTCCACCTCGCTGCACTACAGTCTCCCTACCTGAGCTAGCGGGGGTGGTCTCGAGCCTGGCGGTGGAGTCCCAACGGCTTCTTGTGCTGGGGGACTTCAACATCCACGCCGAGGCAACCCTCACAGGTGCGGCTCAGGACTTCATGTCTGCCATGGCAACCATGGGGCTGTCCCAACAAATAACTGGCCCCACCCACTGTGCTGGACACACATTGGACTTGGTTTTCTGCCAGGGATGGGAGCAGGGTGGCGGTGTGGAGGAGTTGTCCATCTCTCCGTTGCCGTGGACCGACCACTTCCTGATTAGATTTAGGCTCACTGCGCCCCCTAACCTCCGCAAGGGTGGAGGACCCATTAAGATGGTCCGCCCCAGGAGGCTAATGGATCCGAACGGATTCCTGACGGCTCTTGGGGAGTTTCCCGCCACCGCGGTAGGCGACAATGTCGAGGCCTTGGTCGCTCTCTGGAATGGGGAGATGACCAGGGCTATTGACATGATCGCTCCGGAACGTCCCCTCTCAAGTAACCGAGCTAAACCAGCCCCTTGGTTCACCGAGGAGCTGGCAGCGATGAAGCGAAGGAAGAGGGTTCTAGAGAGCGTGTGGCGATCGGACCCAAGCGAGTCAAATCGAGCACGGTTTGTGTCCTTTTTAAGGGCATATGCCGCGGCAATAAAAGCCGCAAAGAAACTTTCTTTGCGGCCACTATTGCGTCTGCAAAGAACCGTCCGGCGGAGCTGTTCCGGATTGTCAGAGGTCTTTTAACTCCCCCCACTGGTGGGAGCCCTGACAACTCGGCAACGCGCTGTGAAGCATTTGCTCGGTTCTTTGCAGACAAAGTCGCTTTGATCCGTTCTGGGCTGGACGCCACATTAGATGCAGTCTCCGTGGATGTGACACAAGCACCTGCTTGTCAGATTTTGTTGGATTCTTTTCAGTTTGTGAAACCCGAGGATGTGGACAAGGTACTTGGAGGAATGAGACCCACCACGTCCATCCTAGACCCCTGCCCATCCTGGCTTCTGAAGGAGGCCAGAGGGGGATTGGCCGAGTGGGTAACGGTGGTGGTTAATGCCTCCCTTCGGGAAGGCAAGATTCCAGCGAGCCTAAAACAGGCTGTTATAAAGCCGCTGTTGAAGAAACCATCACTTGACCCCACTAAATTGGACAACTTTCGGCCCGTTTCCAATCTTCCCTTCTTGGGCAAAGTCATGGAAAGCGTGGTGGCCTCACAACTCCAGGTATTCTTGAGAGACACGGATTATCTGGATCCGGCACAGTCTGGTTTCAGACCGGGACATGGTACCGAGACGGTCTTGGTCGCCTTAGTGGATGATCTGCGCCGGGAGCTAGACAGGGGGATGTGTCCCTGTTGGTGCTCCTGGACCTCTCAGCGGCCCCCCCCCCCCCCCCCACCCGCCCGCACCCCACCCTCCACCCCCCCCCCCCCCCCCCCTCCGGCTCCCCCCCCCCCGTCCCCCCCCCCCCCCCCCCCCCACCCCCGCCCTCTCCTGGACCTCTCAGCGGCCTTCGATACCGTCGACCACGGTATTCTTCTGGGGCGCCTTGCAGAGATGGGTCTTGGGGGCACTGCTTTGCAGTGGCTCCGGTCATTTCTGGAGGGTCGCACTCAGAAGGTGTTACTGGGGGACACCTGTTCAACGCCGCAGCCGTTGATCTGTGGCGTTCCTCAGGGTTCCATCTTGTCCCCCTTGTTGTTTAACATCTACATGAAGCCGCTGGGTGAGATCATCCGGAGTTTCGGGGTGCGGTGTCATCTGTACGCAGATGATGTCCAACTCTGTCACTCCTTTCCACCTGCTACTAAGGAGGCTGTCGAGGTCCTGAACCGGTGCCTGGCCGCTGTAATGGTCTGGATGAGGGCGAACAAACTGAAATTAAATCCAGACAAGACAGAGGTACTCCTGGTCAGTCGCAAGGCCGAACAGGGTATAGGGTTACAGCCTGTGCTGGACGGGGTCGCACTCCCCTTGAAGGCGCAGGTTCGCAGCTTGGGTGTGACCCTGGACTCATCGCTGAGCCTGGAGCCCCAGGTCTCAGCGGTGGCCAGGGGAGCATTTGCACAGCTTAGGCTCGTGCGCCAGCTGCGCCCGTATCTTGGGAAGTCTGACTTGGCCACGGTGGTACACGCTTTGGTCACATCCCGCCTCGACTACTGCAACGCTCTCTACGTGGGGCTGCCCTTGAAGACGGTCCGGAAGCTCCAGCTAGTCCAGCGCGCGGCAGCCATGTTGTTAACGGGAGCTGGACGCAGAGAGCATACTACGCCCCTGCTGTCCCAGCTCCACTGGCTGCCGATCTGCTACCGGGCCCAATTTAAGGTGCTGGTGTTATCCTACAAAGCCCTAAACGGTTCCGGCCCAAAATACCTTGCAGACCGCATCTCGGCCTACGAGCCCACGAGGGCCTTGAGATCATCCGGGGAGGCCCTTCTCTCGGTCCCGCCTGCCTCACAGGCACGCCTGGCGGGGACGAGAGAGCGGGCCTTCTCGGTGGTGGCCCCCCGGCTGTGGAACACCCTCCCCGCTGAAGTTAGACAGGCGCCCTCCTTGATGGCCTTTCGTAGGGGCCTGAAAACATGGCTCTTCGGGCAGGCCTTCAACTGAGTGTAGTGAATGACAATTGGATTGAACTAGGACTACGATTTTTGGCTATGACCCCAGGACTTGACGAAGCGGATTTTTAGTATAAGTATATGTTATGTTGTATTGTCTGGTCTGTATCGTTTTGCTCACTGTACACTGTCCTTTCTGTTATTGTTCACCGCCCCGAGTCGCCCTCGGGCTGAGAGGGGCGGTCAATAAATGCAAGAAATAAATAAATAAATAAATAGATAGATAGATAGATAGATAGATAGATAGATAATGATTGAACACCCCAGAGAAGAGAGTTATTGAATTAAAAATAAAGTCTGCCATACCTAACTTGACAAGAGGTGGCAAATAATCAGAATAAGTTTCACAAATGCACGCAGATGAGAGAAAAGCAAATTAGATTACCCAAGCATTCTGTCAATAAGCTTTATTTATTTAAGTTAATTTGAAACTTTGTTGTTCCCCTTTAAGATCCCTCCTCATTTCAGTCTGACGTTTGCAATTCATGCTGTAGGGCAACCAGCCTCACGACTGCATGCCAAAGCACAGTCTTTGGACAATGAGTGGGCCTGGCACATCCTGCCAGGCTGCGGTAACTGGCTCTCTGGGCCAACATGTCACAAATCACCATCCTGCATCTGGGATCTCCAAATTATTCAGATATAAGAGACACCAGTATGGATGCATATTTTTCACAGGCTCTAACGCTTCTGGCGTAATAAGGCAGCGTTACAATACCGGAAAGGAAAAAGTTGCAGGTTTTCCTTTTTAAACATGCACACTTTTACATTAGAATTGGCCCCTGTTTGGAAGACTTAATAGAATTAAATGGTAAGTCCCAAAAATGTAATTCTCACTTGAGATCTACTGCTGCATGATGAGGGACTCCACCTGCTTTATAGGAGTGTTAATGATTTCTACAATATCCAAACAATGGCTGTGATATTGGCAGTGGCTAGAATCCTACATGGAAGGTATGTCTCCATAAGTGGATTTCAATATGCATGGATTAAAATTGGGTAGTCTTGTAACATTTGCATCCAATAGAGGACAATTGTTATGTTACCATGTAGCAGAGCCAGCAATGTAACAGTGATGGGGAGATATTGGAAAAATAGATATTTATTTATGCATATATTGTATGTACTTTACCAGCACTGAAATGTAAGAAAAATCAGGTTCTCTCTGTGTAAGAAAGCCAGCAGGACAGAGAAGGAATGTTGAAAGGAGGAGGAGAAGGGGGACCTGTGATCTATACATTCCACAGAGAATGTATAGCCTCTACAATATAGGTACAATATAGCCTCTAACTTCTAAGTAAGGAGCCTATCTCTCTCCCTCCTGAAAGGTCAAAGTAGGCCACTTGATTGATGAATGTAAGCTGTAAGCTGTATGCTACTCTCAGAAAAAATATAGAGACATGCCTTTTGTATGTTGGAAGATAGAATTTGATATTTCTATGATGCTAAAGTGACGTAGTGAATTATGTCAATGTATGTAGAAGCATATTTCTTAGTTTGCCTGCATTTGTAGAGTTATACGAGGGGTATTTTTTAAGTAAGGTCCATTTGAACATAAGTACACAACGAAAGTTTATTTCAAAAAAGTAAATTTATTTTCAGAAAGTACATACTTCACTTTATTTTTTTTTATTAAATATTTTTTATTGAAAGATTTTAATAGCTTACATTACAAAACGTTAGGGGAGGGGGAAGAGGGTATGAGTCTATACAAAACAGTTAAAAAGGGGGGACTCGGGGTAGGGAAGGGAAGGGGAGGAAGAGGGTGAGGGTTGGGGGGGGAAGGAAATTGTGTGGGGGGATGGTGGTGTGGGGATAGGTTATGGGGAGAGAAAAGGGTAGGGAGTGGACTTCCTCATCCACCTTCTCTGCGTTCAATGTTGGATTTTCTTCTACTTTGTTTTCTAGATGTAGTCTATCTCTTTGTGTTCTTGGTTATCCCTTATTTGGAGGGTCCTCTCATCTTATTCGTTTCTTTATCTAGATCACCTCCTAGTATAAGTGAAGGTCATTTAACAGATTCCAGTTTGTTCTCTTCAGAGGACGACCATTCGATTCCTTTAATGCATATGTCAATCTATCCATTTCCCTAATATCCATTATTTTATCAATCCAATCTTGTTCTGATGGGATTTCCTTGGATTTCCATTTTCTGGCGTAAACTATTCTTGCCGCCGTTGTTAGGTAAGTAAATAATATCTCTTCTTGGGAAAATCGCTACAATTAAAATGAATATCCTACCTAGAGTCCTCTTCCTCTTCCAAAATCTTCCGATTATACAAAACAAAACTCCATTTAAGAACTGGAATAAGATAATAAGAACATTCATTTGGAGCGGGAAAAAACCAAGGATTAAGCATGTACATATGGTGGACGCAACCAGGAGAGGAGGCCTGGGCCTTCCGGACCTGACACTCTACCATGATGCTTGCGCTTTAACCTGGATTAAGGACTGGATTCTCCTAGAGAAAGATAAAATGTTAATGCTAGAAGGGTTTAATCTAAGAGTAGGCTGGCACGCCTACCTATGGCAAGATCAAAGCAGGAAGGAAAATTTTTTTAACAATCACGCAATAAGGAGACCCCTACTGAGAACGTGGAACAAATACAAAAGGAATTTTTACCCAGGTAGAACACCTCTGTGGCTGTCCCCCTTGGAAGGGGAACAAAGAAGACTATTGGGCTGGAGAATCTGGCCCACCTATAGGACTTCAACTAAGAAGAAAGAGGGCTCCCTTCAACTGAAATCAAAGGAAGAGCTGTCTAAGGAATTCCAATCTTTTTCGTGGCTCCATTACTTTCAGTTAAGAGAACACTTCAATAAAGACCAAAAAGAGGGCTTCATGGAAAAAGACATACTTTGGGAAAAGGTCCTGCGGAAAGAAAAAAATCATATAACAGCATTATACAACATTCTACTGGAAAGAGAAACAGAACAAGAAAGGGTTAAAGATTGTATGATTAAATGGGCGAGAAACATCCGGAGACCAATAAGACTAGAAGAGTGGGAACAAATATGGAAGAAGAAGCTCAAGTATACCTACGCTACTGTACTAAAGGAAAATTGGTACAAAATGTTCCATCGCTGGTATATGACGCCCAAGACAATAGGCCAAATGTACAAAAATGCCAACAACAAATGTTGGAAATGTGCAAACCAGGTGGGCACTTTTTTCCACCAATGGTGGTCTTGCCCCCTGGCCCAAAAGTACTGGAGAAGAATTAATGAAATCTGCGAAAAGATCTTTAAAATTAAGATCAAAGACAGAGCAGAATGTTACCTACTGGGTATCTTCAAGGAAGAATGGGACCTGGACACAAACAAGGACTTCACTTTATTTTTTGACATAGTTGCCAAGTTTGTTCAAACACTTATACCTCTGAACCAATTTTAAAATACCCTCTTCATAAAAACTTGCCGCCTGCTCCGATAACCAAATCGTCTGTAATCCTAGAAGGGTGACCGCAGTGGTCCTCATCATGGACATTGTCATGGCCATCTTTGAATTGTTGCACCCACTTACACACTTTGCTTTCACTCATAACAGTATCACTGTACACTTCACAAATCTGTCAATGAATTTCACTGAGCGAAGCTCACATGCGGAGGGTGAGTTGATAGTCTTAAACATTTTTAAAGCACAGAACAGAACCGTACAGGTTAGCTACAGAGTTGAAACTGAGCACAGTTGTTCCCGAGGCATGCCGGTACACGACGCATGAGCTCGTTGCGGCATGCACGCGAACTACTAGTGTCTACAACAAAACGGACCTTACTTTAAAAATACCCCTTGTAAAAGGCACAGACAACACCTTTATCGGGCACTCTGGTTTGCTTTTGGACACAGCTCCTCACCAGATTCCCAGCTGGAAATAAAGCCGTACTTTTCTTTCTCTGGAGAGGATCTCTCTTGATATTATCTCTCCTATAATGCGGCAACAAAAATTCTTGAGAGGATTATGGAGGTAGGAAATGTCCATGCGGCCAGCGAGTCCTGGGGCCTGCGAACCAGCCATTCCTATTGTCATTGAGTGGCTGCAATAAACATTGATGTTTGGCGATCCTGCCAAGATCCAGATTTTTCCAGTGCAGAGATATGGGAACAATGGGGAACTTTGGCTGAAGTCTTTAGTGAAAGAAAAGTTGAATGGGTGACGGATTAGGACAAGGTGCAGCTTTCCTAAGGCCCCCTCCATCATATTGAGATATGATCATAATTGCCAAATGACCGCTTCCTCTGGGGGACCAACTCCGAGCCCAGAGGTTATGGTCCTTTGTTATTGTGTGTGCTAATAGTGACTTTTGATAAAGGTCTTTTTCAACTGGAGATTTCCCTCTTTCCAGGGTCACGCAGGGGTGGCTGCCTTGTATTTTTATATTTTCAATAAAGGGGAATTGGGCAAAAGGGTCAGGAAAAGGTCAGATACACAGGGAGGAAATACAGAAATATAGAAATCATGTTACAGAAAACATACCCACTTATCCCTCCCACCAGAGTCCCATAGAAGTTCAAGAGAGCACAAAAGTGTAAAGGGAGATGGTTTCTCAGTAATAAATGTGCTACCTTCTGCTATATATGAAACCTAGGGCATAAAACCTTGATTAAATGTACACACTATCTAACATGGGAAGGGTCCTTGTTGTTGTTAGTGTCTTGGCAAATTGACCAAGGCTTAACCCTTATTATCCAGTCTGGTGTCCTTGTCCTTAGCAAAACTATAAGTTACTATCTTTTATGGGGGTGGGGGTGGGTGTCGTGTTGACTTCAGTTCCTTTTAAGAGAGGAAGACGTCCACCACGATTAAGTCGCAGTCAAGCATGCCTTAGGAGAAGCCTGTAAATCAGTGTTTCTCAACCTGGGGGTCGGGACCCCTGGAGGGGTCGTGAGGGGGTGTCAGAGGGGTCGCCAAAGACCACCAGAAAACACAGTATTTTCTGTTGGTCATGGGGTTCTATGTGGGAAGTTTGGCCCAATTCTATCATTGGTGAGGTGTGCTCTTTGATTGTAGGTGAATGATAAATCCCAGCAACTACAACTCCCAAATGTCAAGGTCTATTTTCCCCAAACTCCACCAGTGTTCACATTTGGGCATATTGATTCATGCCAAGTTTGGTCCAGATCCATCATTGTTTGAGTCCACAGTGCTCTCTGGGTTGGGTGAACTACAATTCCAAAACTCAAGGTCTATGTTCCCCAAGCCTCTCCAGTATTTTCTGTTGGTCATGGGAGTTCTTTGTGCCAAGTTTGATTCAATTTTATCATTGGTGAAGTTCAGAAAGCTCTTTGATTGTAGGTGAACTATAAATCCTAGCAACTACAACTCCCAAATGATGGAATCAATCCCCCCAAATCCCACCAGTATTTGAATTTGGGTGTATCAGGTCTTTGTGCCAAATTTGGTCCAAAAGATATACATCCTGCATATCAGATATTGACATTACGATTAATAACAGTAGCAAAATTATAGTTGTGAAGTAGTAATGAAAATAATTTTATGGTTGGGGGTCACCACAACATAAGGAACTGTTTTAAGGGGTCACAGCATTAGGAAGGTTGAGAACCACTGTTGTAAACGTTCACTCATATAGTTTAATGTGACAACAGACCTAGACAGGCAAAAATATCTGTAATCTAGAGACCAGAATGGTTTCTTTCAGTGGACAGGATGGTGTTTCCTGGATTATGCTTTCCCCACATATGACTTTAATTCATATAACTTCTTTTGTGAAGTAAGGGGCTGCATGAGGACTATTGTTTACATAAATTGCTTTTAACTTAAATTTATGGGAAGCCTTAATGCTTATAGGCACTACTGTTTAACTTTCCAAATCAAGCATCCCAAGTTTGCTCCATCCATGTTCAACATCTATACAAATGACCAGCCACTGCCAGAAGGAACAGAGAGTTTCATCTATGCTGATGATCGTGCCATTACTGCTCAAGCAGGGAGCTTTGAGATGGTAGAACAGAAGCTCTCCGAAGCTCTAGGTGCTCTCACTGCCTATTACAGGGAAAACCAGCTGATCCCTAATCCATCTAAAACACAGACATGCGCCTTTCACCTTAAGAACAGACAAGCATCCCGAGCTCTGAGGATTACCTGGGAAGGAATCCCACAGGAGCATTGCAACACACCCAAATACCTGGGAGTCACTTTGGACCGTGCTCTGACCTACAAGAAGCACTGCCTGAACATCAAGCAAAAAGTGGGTGCTAGAAACAACATCATACGAAAGCTGACTGGCACAACCTGGGGATCACAACCAGACATAGTGAAGACATCTGCCCTTGCGCTTTGCTACTCTGCTGCTGAGTATGCATGCCCAGTGTGGAACACATCTCACCACACTAAAACAGTAGATGTGGCTCTTAATGAGACATGCCGCATTATCACAGGGTGTCTGCTGCCCCACACCACTGGAGAAATTACACTGCTTAGCTGGTATTGCACCACCTGACATCCGCCGGGAAGTAGCAGCCAATAGTGAAAGGACCAAGGCAGAGACATCTCCAGCTCATCCCCTGTTTGGGTATCAGCCAGCACGTCAACGACTTAAATCAAGACATCGTTTTCTTAGATCTACAGAGACACTCGCTGGAACACCCCAGCAAGCGAGAGTCCAAAAGTGGCAGGCCCAAACCCAGAACCTCAATCCATGGGTGATACCAGATGAGAGACTCCCCCCTGGGCACACAGAAGACTGGGCGACTTGGAAGGCGCTGAACAGACTGCGCTCTGGCACCACGAGATGCAGAGCCAATCTTAGGAAATGGGGCTACAGGGTGGAATCCACGACATGCGAGTGTGGAGAAGAGCAAACCACTGACCACCTGCTGCAATGCACCCTGAGCCCTGCCACATGCACAATGGAGGACCTTCTTGCGGCAACACCAGAGGCACTCCAAGTGGCCAGATACTGGTCAAAGGACATTTAACCAACTACCAAGTTTGCAAAATCTGTGGTTTTTTTTTTGTTTGTTTTTTTAATCTGTGTGTTTGTTTTGTTCTGTTAGAATTGTAACACAATGGTATCATTGCTGATGACACAATAAATAAATAAATCCCAAGTTTAGAAAAAACGCAGTATATCTATATCAAATTTATTTACTCCTGGCATTTCAGGGACTTTTCCATTGCTTTCAAGTGAGTTATTTTCAGAGCAGCATTGTTTCTAAATCCCAGGCAGTTAGTCTGAAATTTAAATAATTGCACGGTCATTAAATTTTATACAAAAACGGAATTGACTCTAAAAAAAGCAGCTGCTATGTTATCATGATCAGAGCAAAAGCAAAGCCTTCATTCATCACAGCAAAGTTACATTGTTGAAGAACATAATTCACAATTATTATGCCTTTTTTTTCTTTGTCCCTGAATGATTAAGAAGAATGTGTTTTCAGACAAAGAGGTTTTAATTCAGCAAAGCAGATGGGAGTGTGCAGTAAGTAACGTTTTTATCGAACAAAGCTTTTTTCAACAGGGCAGGCTTTTGGATACAGAAGCTAGAGAAATCCATAGCTGATCTTCTCCTAAGACAGTCAAAGTTGCATCTTAATGACTGAGAATCAGATGCCATAACATTTTGAGTGTGGGGACACACGTAGGACTATTTACGTTCAATGCTCTTTGAGAAAGTATCCTTTCGGTCAACCGCATTGCCTTGGTCTGTTTCTCTTGCAGATAAACCAACATCTAAAATTTCTGAGTTTGGGCCTCCACCAAGAACCCTTCGGGAGGATACCCATCAACATGCAGCAAAAACAGGTAATTATCTATGTGTTGCACAAATTTGTTTTACAGGAACAACTTCCCTTTTTGAACAGGAATCAGGAGCTGGTTAGGAAAGTTGCTACTTTAGTTATTCGTGGGTTATAAATGTCATTTCTTAATTTTATTTATTTTTATTTATTTATTTTACGAGTCATCAGCAACCAGTCAATTATATTACATTTCTAACAGAACAAAGCAAACAAACAGACAAAATACAAAAATACAAAATACAGAATACAAAATTTGGAGTGAAATTCTACAGATTCCACTGAGATTGTGTGCCGCAAGAATCCCATGTCAGTTTCATGGCCATTTATGCATCATTTCAT
>NW_026846588.1:106370264-106442552 GCF_025583915.1 Anolis sagrei ordinatus | reverse complement strand
ACATCACAAAAGTTTCATTCTTCTTCTCAAAAAGTCGAGACACTGAAAAAACCTGCATGCTCCACCTGACGACCCTTACGTTTTTTGGCAATATTCTCCCCATCCCGCTACATAATGATGAATGACATTGTTGCAATGTGGTCAGCCACTAAAAATGAACTGATGAAATATAATGCCAAAACAAACACGAAGCATCAACACACTACACTAGTGAACCAACAGCAAAGATGGACAAACAAAAGCACTAACCAAAGAAAGCACACAAGAGAAACGTACAATGTGAAATAGCCAACATAGTGCACTAACAAACAGCACTGATTATAGCGTGCCCTGTTGCGCCTGTTTTTTTTTTAACTAGGTTCAACAGGAACACACACAACAACCCTAGAAACAAGAAGAAGACAGGTCCTGCTGCCTCTGACCAAGGGAGGGGCTATAAAAATCTAGTGATATTTCTTATTGTGTTTTTCTTATTAACTATTATATTTTCTTTCTTTTTTTTAACTTTTTTATATTTTAATTTTTTTTTTTTTTCTTTATTTTTCCATTACTAACTAACTTTCATCTGGGTTTCTGGTAAAAGATGAGTATTAAAAGGTTGCCATTGCTAATATCGTCTGGTTGCTGTATTGTGGAAAAAGAGAAGGGGGGGAGAATACATGATCCTAGGTTTATTGTAGAAAATAATATAAAAAAATTTTATTTAGATTTATTTTTGTGTGGTTTTTGCATGGTTTATACTCACCTTCGTGAAGCTGTCAATGAACCGAAAGAAGGTGAAGAGGCAGGTAGAGAGCATAAAGCAATGAATAAAAAATAAAGAAAGAGACCACATCCTGTCGACGGCCCGAAAATAGTCACAAGATAGAGAGTAACAAAGAACAAAAAGGATGTCTATGCGACCCAGACCATAGTCCTCAGAACGCCAAATGCGCGCACCCCCCGCCCATTTTCACTACCGACCGAAAACAACAAAAATGAACCTAATAAAACCGAAAAACAGACACAACGGTAGCTAGATTACTCACCGGAGTGTCATACAGGGAGCATCCCACCCCCCTGTTGTGCCAGCTCCACTGGCTGCCGATCCAATTCTGAGCACAATTCAAAGTGCTGGTCTTGACCTATAAAACCCTATACGGCTCCGGTCCAGCGTACCTGTCCGAACGTATCTCCTTCTACGTCCCACCTCGGAGCTTAAGATCGTCTGGGGAGGCCCTGCTCTCGGCCCTGCCTTTGTCTCAAACACGCTTGGCGGGGACGAGGGACAGGGCCTTCTCGGTGGTGGCCCCCCGCCTGTGGAATTTGCTCCCCGGGGAAATTAGGTCATCGTCATCCCTCCTCACCTTTAGAAAAAAGGTTAAAACGTGGCTGTGGGACCAGGCCTTCGGGCAATCAGGTTAAAGGACAATTGATAATGTTTGACTATGGCATGGAAGAGGATTTGGATAAGTTAAGCAGAGTAATCATTAGTAGATGGCTAGCTAAACAGCCACCAGACGGGCAATAGCTAATCAGAGTGTAAGTATACTGTTTTAATCTTTATTTATTAATGTTCATGTTTAATTGTTATATTTCAATAATAATAATAATAATAGGTTCTTGTGGGTTTTTCCGGGCTATAGAGCCATGTTCTAGAGGCATTTCTCCTGACGTTTCGCCTGCATCTATGGCAGGCATCCTCAGAGGTGTGAGGTCTGTTGGAATTAGGACAATGGGTTTATATGTCTGTGGAATGGCTGGGGTGGGGCAAGGAGCTCTTCCCTGCTGCAGTTAGGTGTGAATGTTTAGCTGATCACCTTCATTAGCATTTGAAGGCCTGCCTGAGCCTGGGAAAATCTGCTGCTGGGAGGTGTTAATCTGTGCCTGGTTTTTTATAAGTATACTGTTTTAATCTTTATTTATTAATGTTCATGTTAATTGCTATATTTGTTATTCTGTATTCTGTATTTTATGATGCGGCATTAAATTATTGCCAATTGTAAGCCTCCCTGAGTCCCCCCAGGGGTTGAGAAGGGCGGGGTAGAAATGTTCGAAATAAATAAATAAATAAATAAATAATTCTAAACAGTAGACATGGGATATAACATTTTCCCTACATAGGTTTCAGTGACTCCCCTGTTATCAGAAAACAAACAACTTTACTTTACAAATTCTGAGGTATATGGGCTACAATTTCTTCAATTTTTAATTCAAATAAAACACTGGGTTCAAATGACAAGAAAGGAGATTCCGTCTGAACATTAGGAAAAACTTCCTGACCGTAAGAGCTGTTCAGCAGTGGAACTCTCTGCCTCAGAGTGTGATGGGAGCTCCTTCCTTCGAAGCTTTTAAACAGAGGCTATTTGCGTGTGGATGGGCGACGCTCCTCCCGCTCGCAGAACCAGAGATTACACGAACACATAGATGGAGTAAAAATGGCCACAACTTAATTTATTAATTACAGGAACACAGGGTTGGCTGCTAGGCATGGGTTCTGGATCAAGATCGATCAGCCCGCTGCTGACCGATACCTGATGAGTCCAACAGGGGGCCCACCGGCACAATACCGGGCCACAAGACACGGCACCCCTGGTAACCGCCGGATGTTCCCTCCCCGGCCAGTAGGGGAGGGGCAGAACCAGATCCAGGGCCCATGCCACATGCCAACCGGAGTTGTGACGAACAGATAATGAACAACAACTGCAACACTGAACAAAAACATGAACATGCAGGGTGGGTGGGAGGACAACTCGAAGCAGGCCTGGTACCTGCTAGGCCCTGCGCAGCCTATTTAAGGCTGCTGGGCACAGGGTGCAACCAGCCCCTGGCCAATGCCAGGAGCTGGGTGGGGCTGGCCGCTGGTTGGCCAGCTGACCCAGTGGCGGGAAACTTCCCACCACGCAGGGGCTTCTGGGAAGGAGAAGCCCCTGCTACCAACATGGCCAGAGGGAGGGGCACCCCCCCACCCCCCCATCGCAACAGGCCTTGCCCGGTAAGTCGGGCAATGAATTTATTTATGGTGTCAGGAGCAAACCAAACAGTTGTATTGCATTTTTTAACAAACAAACAAACAAAACACAAAACACAGACAAAAAACAAAAAAACCGAGGCTGGATGGCCATCTATCGGGGGTGTTTTGATTGTGCTTTTCTTGCATGGCAGCAGGCAGGCATGTAGCCGGGGGGGGGGGTGGGGGGCTTCAGTCCCCCCCCCCCCCCGAAATTCTCATGGTGGTTCGCGAAAAGGCCTTACTGGTGCATTATTTAAACTGTTATGTTTATTCATATCATGATCTGATCACCATACTCAATATATTTATTTATTTATTTATTTATTTATTTATTTACTTTGCTTACACACCGCTTCTCAAGCCCGAGGGCGACTCACAGCGGTTCACAAACAGTAAAAACAGTAGAAACAGCAGTGGTTCCATACAACATATAACAATTTACTTAACACATTATCCATAAATTACCAATAAGCAATTACAATGCACAATTATTACAAAAAACAACCGTACCCAATCTTCTCATCACCCAAGCGTAGTCCAGGTTCGTCGTCCATTGTTCCATTCCTATGTTCCATTACCAGATTGCACTAAATTACTCAAACGCCTGCACAAACATCCAGGTCTTCACCTTTTTGCGGAATACCATTAGAGATGGTGCCAGTCTAATGTCCGTAGGAAGGGCGTTCCACAGCCGAGGAGCCACCACCGAGAAGGCCCTATCTCTCGTCCCCGCCAGCCGAAGCTTGAGAAGCAGGCGGGATCGAGAGCAGGGTCTCCCCGGAAGATCTCAAACTCCTGGTGGGTTCATAGGCAGAGATGCGGTCCGATAGGTAGCTTGGGCCGCCATGCTCAATATATCCCATATGCATGGGGTATTGGGGTAATGATACAAAAGGTTTGCTAGGCTAGACCCTCTTTCACTCAGACTCAGCCCCCCCGAAACTCAGCCCCCCCGAAACCCCCCCTGAAAAAAATTCAGCCCCCCCCCGAAACGAAATCCTGGCTACGGGCCTGGTGTGCACTAAATGTGGTCTCTTCCAACTGGTAACGTTGCTTCATGAAGGCTAAGATGTACATAACCAGGTGACACGGCCTACAAGAAAAGGGGAGCAGGCTCTACAGGCTTAGCAGAGAACAACTTCTCCATTCAGTTGAAAAGGCCCTAATGGGACAAACAAACAAACAAATAAACCCAGAACATGCTCAGTGGTTACAGTATGCTGACTAATGTTTGGGGGAGGATACAGAAAAACAAAAAGTATGTGCTTATGTGGGGGTACTGAAAGGAATGTCCTGGAGGAACACAAGACTGACTTGAACACTAAGCAGAAAGACTTTACATTGCAAGATTATGTTACAGCTTCCATTTGTCTGTCAGATTGTATATATTTTCATTTAGAAGTCAATGACACAGAACATGTGAGTGTTAATCTATCATATTTATAATTAATACCCATCTCGATTAATCTGTATCATATTTATATTTCATTCTCCTTGCATTTTTCAGACTGCTGGAACTATGATGTAACAAAGCAAGAAATACTCCTGGTATGGCCACAGAAGAGCAGCTTTGTGGATCTGACTACAGCTCTTCAGGATGCAAAGTAAGTGGCTGGTCCAGAAATGTAAAAGAAAAACCAAAAGTAAAATTGAGTACCGTATTTTCTGGTGTATAAGACTACTTTTTAACCCAAGAATATCTTCTCAAAAGTCAGTGGTCGTCTTATAATAATATAATAATAATAATAAACCTTTATTTGTACCCCGCTACCATCTCCCGAAGGACTCGGTGCAGTTTACAAGAGGCCAAGCCCAAATACAACAATAAAAACAGCAGCAGCAACAACAACACAATAACTAAAAAAACACACAAAGCAATAACATTAACAACACCCAATGATGCAATTAAAAACAATGGCCGGGCCAAATGTAATAATTAAAAATTAAAAGTGCTGGGCATGACAAGGTGGGGTGTTTGGAGGGGGATGGGCATGCAAATATCCTAGATCTCTGATAAAGTGTGTTGGGACATAATGCTAGGAGTTTCCTTATTCTGGAAAGGCACACTGGAACAACCACGTTTTCAAGCTCCTCCTAAAGATTAGCGACAGGGCCTGCCTGATGTCCTTAGGGAGAGAGTTCCAGAGTCGAGGGGCCACCACCGAGAAAGCCCTATCCCAGCAACTACAACTCCCAAATGTGAGGAATCTATTTTCCCCAAACTCCACCAGTGTTCACATTTGGGCATATTGAGTATTCTTGTAGAGTTTGGTCCAGATCCATCATTTTTTGATAGTGAAGGAGAACTGGGGAAACACAGAGATTCAGTATCAGGTCTGTAATGAACAGCGTAATAAAATATAATAGTAACGGAATTGGATTCTGTTCTAGCTGATCCTGTGGTGCCTGTTTACAAGAGGCAAGGTAAACAGCAGCTGTCTTCACAATCCTAACCTGATCATGTATGAAGAGCAAAACACACTGCCTATATCCCAAGATCTGATCCCAGATTATCTGCTTATTGCAGATTATCTGGCAGTGGAGACTCATATAATCCAGTTCAAAGCAGATAATTTGGATCAGACAGAGGGCAGTATGGAAGGGACCAGAGAAAAATGGGGAAAGCCGATAAGCCAGCCCAACCAGCTCCACTCAGTATTGAAAACACTAATTTCTCTCCCCCTGCTGCTTTCTTAATGACCACTAGAGGATGCTGGTGCAATTCACTAAATCTATTTCAATCGAGTGTTGCAGTTATTATTTTGCAAACTCAATGATGTAGAGGAAATCTATGCAAGCAGCTAGATTGTACCCTTGACATAAAAGTGATACACTTCTGCTGTCATTGCAGAATTATTATTGTGCATAAGTTGTTTTTTTTTCTGTGTCAGGAGCAACTTGAGAAACTGCAAGTCACTTCTGATGTGAGAGAATTGGCTGTCTGCAAGGACATTGCCCAGGGCCCGGATGTTTTGATGTATTACCATCTTTCTCTCATGTCCCTGCATGGGAGCTGGAGCTGACAGAGGGAGCTCATCCATGCGCTCCCCGGATTCGAATCTCTGACCTGTCAGTCTTCAGTCCTGTTGGCACAATAATTTAACCCATTGCATTACCAGGGGCTCCTGTGCATAAGCGAAACAATCCTGATAGGGAGGTGCTACATTGAAAAGGGGGACCTTCGTGGTGCAGTGGGTTAAACCGCTGAGCTACTGAACTTGCTGACCAAAAAGTCGCAGGTTCGAATCCGGGGAGCGGCGTGAGCTCCTGCTGTTAGCTCCAGCTTCTGCCAACCTAGCAGTTCGAAAACATGCAAATGTGAGTAGATCAATAGGTACTGCTCTGGTGGGAAGGTAACAGCGCTCTATGCAGTCATGCCAGCCACATGACCTTGGAGGTGTCTATGGACAACGCCGGCTCTTTGGCTTAGAAATGGGGATGAGCACCACCCCTCTAGAGTTGGACACGACTGGACTTCATGTCAGTTGAAAACCTTTACCTTTACATTTAAAAGTTCCTTTCAAAAAAAGGTGCACATGTGTGCACCCACGTGGCTATGGTAAGAAAAAAAATGAATATTCTGTGATTACAACAGTAGAACTCTGATCTCTTTGTCTTAATCTATAAGGGCACTTCCTCATTTACACTATTTACACTATTTTTATTCATCATGTCATCAGCAACCATACCATTGTATTACATTTCTAACAGAACAAAACAAACAGATTTTGCAAGCTTGGTAGTTGATTAAATGTCCTTTGACCAGTATCTGGCCACTTGGAGTGCCTCTGGTGTTGCCGCAAGGAGGTCCTCCATTGTGCATGTGGCAGGGCTCAGGTTGCATTGCAGCAGGTGGTCAGTGGTTTGCTCTTCTCCACACTCGCATGCCGTGGATTCCACCCTGTAGCCCCATTTCTTAAGATTGGCTCTGCATCTCGTGGTGCCAGAGCGCAGTCTGTTCAGCGCCTTCCAAGTCGCCCAGTCTTCTGTGTGCCCAGGGGGGAGTCTCTCATCTGGTATCACCCACGGATTGAGGTGCTGGGTTTGGGCCTGCCACTTTTGGACTCTTGCTTGCTGAGGTGTTCCAGCGAGTGTCTCTGTAGATCTAAGAAAACTATGTCTTGATTTAAGTCGTTGACGTGCTGGCTGATACCCAAACAAGGGATGAGCTGGAGATGTCTCTGCCTTGGTCCTTTCACTATTGGCTGCTACTTCCCGGCGGATGTCAGGTGGTGCAATACCGGCTAAAAGGTAAATACGATCGACCCCATCCCTCCTGGCATTCAGGAAGAAATTAAAATCTTGGTTTTGGGACCAGGCTTTCAGACAATAAACATAAAGCAGCACTTTGATTGGAAATGGATTGGCAAGACGATATGTATGAGGATACGGTTTTATGGTTCTATCAGTGGGTTTGTGGACTGAGTATTGTTTTAATGACTGTTATGATAATTGGTTATAATTAATTGCTATTGTTTTAACTCTGTATGTATTTATGGTTTTATACTGTGTTATTGATTGTGGCATCGAATTGCTGCCTTTGTTAGCCGCTCTGAGTCCCCCCCCCCCGGGGCTAATTGGGAGATGCCCTAGCACCTCCTGCATGGGAAATTCAGGGCTATAAATCAGAAGCAGGAGCAGTCAGCTTTCGCTGGTAACAACGACCCTGATACTGATGTTTTCACTCCAATGGAACCTGCTTTGCGTCTGCTGCTAAGGACTTAGTTCATTGCTTGTTGTCTGATGGAAGACTGGTGTTTCTTTTGGGACTTTGTAAGAGACTTTAATTTGTGTCTGGATTAAGACTTCCTTGCTTTCTTTTGCACTTTTTAATTGCATTTGCTTATTTTTTTTTGTGTCTGCTGAAGTAAAGCATTTTTCTTTTACTTCCAGCATTGTATTAAGGCTGTTTTTGAAGGGCAATTCAGGACACATAGGGAAAAGGAGAAAGAAGCATGGCTAGGAGATGAGAGATCGTATTATAGGAAATTTGTGATTTGCATTATGAGACTGATACCCAAGATTTCACCAACCCGCATCCAACTAACTATGGCCCTATCTACACTGCCATATAATGCAGATGGCAAGCTATTCAACCTCAGCAGACTGAAAGCCAAAACCAAGGTCACAACAACATCTGTTATAGAACTCCAGTATGCTGATGACACGTCGTCTGTGCGCATTCAGAAGAAGATCTACAAGCCACTCTAAACACCTTTGCAGAAGCATACGAGAAGCTCGGCCTGTCATTGAACATTGAGAAAACCAAGGTGCTGTTCCAGCAGTCACCAGCCAATCCCTCTCCAATGCCAGTGATACAGCTTAATGGTGTAACATTAGAAAATGTTGATCATTTCCGCTACCTTGGCAGCCACCTCTCCACCAAAGTCAACATTGACACCGAAATACAGCACTGCCTGAGCTCTGCAAGCGCAGCATTTTTCCGAATGAAGCAGAGTAAACGAGGGATCGCCTAAGTAGTAAGTAAGTAATAATGCAGTTCGAATTGCATTATCATGGACATTGTAGACTCATATAATGCAGACTGAACTGGATTATATGAATCTACACTACAACTTACAGCTGGCATCATACTCCTTGAGCACATCCACAACGATGACATCCGGCAATGCTTTGGTATTGCTCTAATTGCTGACAAACTATGTGAATCATGCCTCAGATGGTATGTTCTTACTCTCCGAGGTGAAGATGAGTCCATCTGCAAGATTTCTCTTGATTTAGAAATGCCTGGGAAGAGGCCAAAGGAACGACTGAAGCAACGCTTGCTGCACAATGATCTGAAGACATACATCCTGATCAGGCACATGATCTGGTGAAATGGCACCAACAAACCAGTAAAGCGGACCCTGCCAATCAAGCTGGACAAATGCTGAAGAAAAAGATAATTTGCCAGATAATCCAGTTCAGTACAGTTAATCTGCATTCTGAAATGATATCATATAGTAATGTAGATGGAGTTTATGTCTTCCCTAGGACTTTTTTGGTTCCTCCAGGTAACTATATGGTTTGCTTCTGCTGGAAATTACCATAGAGTAGGCATGTCCAAAGTCCAGCCCATAGAGACTTGGCCACTAATTTGCAATGATGCCACTAAATTGTAAGGATGTATAGATATAACTGCTACCAATACGCAGAGAGTTGGTAAAAGTAGTCACCTCTTTGTGAGGGCTTATTAAATTGATGACACAACCAATAACTTGTAATGTTGCTTTGATCTTTCTTCAATATGTAGTGTGACTTGACTTGGAAAAGAATGGTAACATAGGCTTGACTTAAAAAAGAAACTGTAACAAGTTTATTGAGGTACAGAAGCGTGATGGTTTCAACGTTTCCTTTCTCTTAGAGGTACAGTTCTTTAATGGTTACATTCATAACAGTCCTTAAATAACTCTTAGGAGGTCTAATTCTTCTGACAAACAGGTCTTAAACTTAGTTCCTTTAAAAAGATGTTTCTTTCTTTAACAGGTTGTTTCAGGCACACACTTATCCTTTCTTTATGATAGTTCTGTTACAATAAAGATGCTTATTAGGGCTTCCCCTCTTTTTCCACAACTGTTACTTTTAATATAAATAAGTCACTCAACTTATCTGAACTGTATTGGCTCAAAGCCTTCCTGATTCTTAATACCAAAGAATCAGTCTTCCCCTGTAGTTCTTTGACTACAGAATCCTCACTGGTTCTCCACACACGACAGAACCAGTCACCTCTGCAGTTCACCGACCACAGACTGACTGCTTCAAAATGGCTGCTCTGCCAAGTGGCAGTTGGCTCCGCCCCTATCTCCATAGCAACTCAGCTCAAAGCAAGTTAAGCTGGCTACCATCCCCCAATATTATGCGATACTATATACTTACCATTACAAACACTTATCTATAACAATACATAACTGTAGATAAAAAATTACACTTCATCACAGATGGTTATTCTGTATTCCTTTAAATGTTCTTACAGTTGACTTTTATTAAACAGTTTCCAATATAAGTATGGCTTTTACTTCCACCAGACTGGTTTTAACTTATTTTACTGCAAAGTATCTTTCTTCTCTTAACTGACAGTTCAAGGCACTGGCTTGCCTTTTAATCCCTTCAGCTATCCCCACTGAAGTTATGGATTTCTACTGGGGTTTCTTTGCCCCCTAAGCTCACAAGCTACTTGCTCATTTAAACAGGTCCAATTGACTCTCTAAACACACAGGCTGAAGACTTAAATCCCTTGGTTCGGTTTCTCAACATATCAGAACCACTTTACTCTTTGGCTTCCTCACCAAAGACTGACCAAAAAAAGACTCTCTTTTTAAAATGTCTGCCCCTGTCAAGTGGCAGTTAGCTCCGCCCCTTTGGCTTCTCTAACTTGGATACATTCTAACAGCCAGTTCCATTGCTATGGCAACGCCTCAGCTCAGGCGACACATAAGCTGGCCTGCACTTGTCATATCCCAACATCAATAAATACATTTAAAACATACATTATAATCAGCTATTTCATTACATATATTAATGTAGATGGAGTTTATGTCTTCCCTAGGACTTTTCTGGTTGCTCCACGTGACTATATAGTTTGCTTCTGCTGGAAATTACCTCTTCAAACAAAATTACGGTCTTCAAACAAAAGTTAATAAGTTTATTTTGCACAAAGCGTATGGTTGCAGGCTGTTGGTTTACTTGGAATAACTTAGAGAACTTGTAGAACTTTAAATGTAACTTGGTTTGCAATACAGTTCACACTTCTGGATGATACAACTTGTAATTGACTTTTACTGTGGTGAAGCATTTTCTTAAACAATGTTTCCTGAGGTGAATAGTAGGCCTGTGCGGTTTCGTTCGTTAATTCGTTATTAATTCGTTATTTTTGGCATTTCCGAAGCGATATTGAAACATATTTCCAAACCCGGAAGGGTTTTTAAATATCGAACCAGCAACCCCCATAGTTTTAACGAGCCTCCGCTCGTTTCGTTAATGGGGTGGAGGCTGCTGGAGTGCTGGTGCCTGGGAGCCAATCCTGCGCTCCCAAGCAGTGCACCGTGGGTCCGTGGCTGTTTGTTTTTGATTGGCCGGCGAGCCCTTTCAAAGCGGCTCCGCGCGGCCCGTAGCTTGCTGCAGAGGGCGAGGGAGTTTGCATTGGGTTGGCTTGGCGCTGCTAGCAACTGGGATTGGATTCATTCCTTGCTGCTGTGAGTGCTGCTTGCTTCATTTGCTGTCTCTGCCTGTGTTTGGTCCACATTTGGGCCATTTTTTGGTTAATTTTCCATTTTAAAATATTTTTAATATTATTTTTAATATTATTTTTTAATATTATTTTTAATATTATTTTATATTATTTTTTAATATTATTTTTTAATATTATTCTTAAAAATATTCTAAAAAAGAAAAGACTCTTCTGTTGGTGTGTGCTCTCATTTGCTGTATCCTGCCTGTGTTTGGTCCACATTTGGGCCATTTTTTGGTTAATTTTCCATTTTAAAATATTTTTTAATATTATTTTAATATTATTTTTTAATATTATTTTAAATTAATATTTACAAAATTTCTTAAATACCAAAACTTTTTTTTTGGAAAGTTTTGTAATTATTTTAAATATCGAAACAAAAAAACACCCCAATTACAAATCGATTTTAGAAACAAATTTTTTCTTGATCAAACAGGCCTAGTGAATAGCCTTCTGGTTTGATCTCTTCGTGATCAAACCCCAGATCTCTAGTTCTTTTCTAACTAGTGATCTAAACAAGCTTCCCTTAGTCCTCTCTGACTAATGAAACTAATTAGGTTTCCCCTTCAACCTTCCTAGACTGAAGAAACCTCTAACTATTCACAAACACTGCTTCTCTACTTCCCACTCTCTCTCTCTCAACTGCTAACTCTGACTCCAAACCCCCAACTGACTGCTTCTTTTCAAAACGCAGATAACATTTTCTTGCTAGGCTCTGCCCACTTCTCTCTCTGTCTCCTGCCTGGTCTCCTTGGCAACCTCCTGTGAAGACAACCAGGTAACTCTAGCTTTCAGCTACTGTTACCAAAACAAATATATTCTAACAGTTAAACATATACATAGTTTCAATAACTTCTGTACAATGTCCTTTTTAGTTTTTGATATCCGATTCAAAATCAAATAACAGATTTTTGTTTTTCAATTGTTGATGGTTAATTGAAAAATGAAAGAACGAATGATATACGGATTCATATGGCCCTCAATGTTTTGTACTTCTGAATAAGATAACTGTTAATGTTATTTTCCTGTTCACATGATTCGAATTTAGAGGTTAAGGTGAGCATTTAATAGTGAATAATATGTAATGTTTCACGTGAACTTAGACATGTTTAATCATCCAGATAGACTTTTTCTTTACTTTATGTGGTCTTCAAATGAGAAAAGCAGAGTAATTTTTGTAAAAACTTTAGATTTATTTGTGTTCTGTGTGAAGAAATGAACATTTGCATTTAATGTTAATGGTTCAAAGAATGTCAGGCTGAATGGATTGGCCTCTACACATTTTCACTTCACCAAATCTGGCCCTCTTTGCAAAAAGTTTGGATACCCCTGCCATAGAGACAACTTGGATGGCATAGCAAATTCCTAGAGGGGATACTGCTCTAGGAAAATATAGGACCTGCAGGACAACTCTATGATAGCTACTGGTGGAAGCAGTTCATTTCAGTAGGGTTTGCTATTATCCCTAGTTTCCTGATGGATACAGAACTCATATTATATTACAAAGCCTGCTTGTAAGCCGAGCTTCTTGACCTTCTCTGAATTTACTTTTTGTTTTGGTTGTAAGAAGCTTGGAGTTCCCACATGCCGAGTTTAGCAAGCTCAGCGTGAAATAGTAAGTCGAATGAACACAAACTGATTCAGGTTGTATTTTGTCTCGAAATACAGTGATCCTACATTTTCCTCCTGTCATTATTTCCTGCCATGGCTCAGAGTAAAGAAAGCTGTAGTTGTGATTTAAGCAAACACTGCATTTCACACCCTGCGAGATAAGCAGGGAATAACAGATGACTTATGTACATTAGTAGTGAGAGGTATTTGACTGAGGCAAACAGCTAGAACTGGCAGATAAAACAGAATTCCCAGGGATTCTTGGATTAGGTTTTCCACCTTTTGGCATACAGGAGCACACAACTCCCATGTTACATCAGCTCCATTGGCTGCCTGTTTGTTACCGGGCACAATTCAAAGTACTGACTTTGGCGTATAAAGCCTTAAATGGCCCCGGCCCAGTTTACCTATCTGAACACATTTCCTTTTATGAACCATTGCGAAGACTAAGATCTTCTGGAGAGGCCCTGCTCTCGGTCCCACCACCATCACGGGCGCGCTTGGCAAGGATGAGAGAGGGGGCCTGCTCAGTGATTGTCCCCCAGCTATGAACTCCCTTTCTGGTGAGGTTAGATCAGCCCCCACTCTTGGGAAAGATGGTAAAGACCTGGCTGTGGGACCAAGCCTGTGGGACCAAGTGTGGTAGAGGCTCCTTCTTTGGAAGCTTTTAAACAGAGGCTGAATGACCATCTGTCGGGGGTGCTTTGAATGCATTTTTCCTGCTTCTTGGCATGGGGTTGGACTGGATGGCCCATGAGGTCTCTTCCAGCTTTATGATTCTATGATGCAATAATAGGAAACAAGACACCATGCTGACCAGAGCAGCATGGTGTCTTGAGATGATTTTAAACTGCTGATTTTAAAGCAGACATGACTGATTATTTTTTTTGTCGTGTCAGCAGCAAGTCGCTTCTGGTGTGAGAGAATTGGCCGTCTGCAACGACGTTGCCCAGGGGACGCCTGGATAATTTTGATGTTTTTTTATCATCCTTGTGGGAGGCTTCTCTCATGTCCCTGCATGAGGAGCTGGAGCTGATAGAGGGAGCTCATCCGCGCTCTTCCCGGATTCGAACCTGCAACCTGTCGGTTCGTTCCTCAGTCCTGCCAGCAGGACTGCGCCACCGGGGGCTCCATGACTGATGTTAATGTTAGTGTATATTTATTGACATTTTATATCCCTGCATAAAATGTTTGCCATTTGTATGTTGTGCTCCGCACTGAGTCCCCTTCGGGTGAAATATAAAAGGAATATATAGTGGAATATAAATGTTTCAAATCTATGTATATAATAAAAGTGAATGTTTGTATGTGGCGGTGTATGTGGCAGCCTTCTGATTGGCTCTCACTTTCATAGACCACAGTGACCAACAGGGATGATGGACCTGGACCAAACTTGGCACACACAACCCTGGTGACCCCCTTTATGTCCTGGTGAGGTTTGTGAGAGGATGGACAATGGATGATGGGATTTGTAGTAGTTTCAAACCCTTCATTCCCACAGACCACTGTGGCCCCCAACAAAATCCGATAAAGACCGAACTTGGCACACAGAGCCCCCATGACCTACTCTACATCCTGCTGCTGTGGAGGAGGGCAGACCATGGATGATGGGACTTGCAGTACTTACATTCACTTCCTGAAACCACTGTGACCCTCATCCAATGGCTGATCAAGATCAAACTTGGCACACAGAGCCCCCATGGCCCTCTCTACATCCCTGCGCAGTTTGGAGGAGGATGGACTATGGATAATGGTACTTGCAGTACCTTCACTCACTGAGACCACAGCGACACTCAGCCAGTTATGAATAAAGACCAAACTTGGCACACAGAGCCCCCATGACCTACTCTACATTCTGCTGCAGTTTGGAGGTGGGCGGACCATGGATGATGGGACTTGCAATACTTGCATTCACTTCCTGAGGCCACTGTGACCCCCACCCAATGACTGATCAAGATCAAACTTGGCACACAGAGCCCCCATGACCCACTCCACATCCTGGTGCAGTTTGGAGGAGAATGGACTATGGATGATGATACTTGCAGTACCTTTACTCACTTACTGAGACCACAGCGACACTCATCCAATTACCAATAAAGACCAAAGTTGACACAAAGAGCCCCCATGACCCATTCTACAGCCTGGTGCAGTTTCAAGGAGGATGAACCACAGACGATGCGACTTGAAGTACCTCCAGTCATTTCCCGAACCCTCATGCAATTACTGATGAAGACCAAACTTGGCACACAGAGCCCCCATTACCCACTCTACATCCTGGTGCTGCTTGGAGGAGGATGGACCATGGACAATGCAACTCACAGTACCTTCATTAACTTCCTGAGACCACTGCGAGCCACATAAATAACTGATAAAGACCAACCTTGGCATACAATGGCTTTCTCAAATAACCCGGGCACTGCTGGGTCTCCAAGCTAGTAACTAAATAAATAATAAATTCACATGTTTTAGCCTCTGTCCTTGGTGACACTGATACAGTCAGTATTTGTCTGCCTCATGGAGTTGTTGGCACCAATCATTACTATGAAGTTGTAGTGAGCTTTCTGATTGAGAAAAGGCAGGACCAGTATCAAAAGTTGGTATGTACGTTCACCTGTTGAATGTGCCAACCTCACTAAGTAGCCCATTGACAAAAGCCCTTAGGACCTGCCCCTCCAATTCAACATTGCTTTGTACTGTCGAAGGCTTTCATGGCCGGAATCACTGGGTTGTTGTAGGTTTTTTGGGCTGTATGGCCATGGTCTAGAGGCATTCTCTCCTGACGTTTCGCCTGCATCTATGGCAAGCATCCTCAGAGGTAGTGAGGTCTGTTGGAACTAGGAAAAAGGTTTATATATCTGTGGAATGACCAGGGTGAGACAAAGGACTCTTGTCTGCTGGAGCTAGGTGTGAATGTTTCAACTGACCACCTTGATTACCATACAATGGGCTGACTGTGCCTGGAGCAAACTTTTGTTGAGAGGTAATTAGATGTCCCTGCCTGCTTCCTCTCTGTTGTTGTGCTGTTGCAATTTTAGAGTTTTTTTAATACTGGTAGCCAGATTTTGTTCATTTTCATGGTTTCCTCCTTTCTGTTGAAATTGTCCACATGCTTGTGGATTTCAATGGCTTTCCTGTGTAGTCTGACATGGTGGTTGTGAGAGTGATCCAGCATTTCTGTGTTCTCAAATAATATGCTGTGTCCAGGTTGGTTCATCAAGTGCTCTGCTATGGCTGATTTTTCTGGTTGAAGTAGTCTGCAGTGCCTTTCATGTTCCTTGATTCGTGTCTGGGCAATGCTGCGTTTGGTGGTCCCTATGTAGACTTGTCCACAGCTGCATGGTATACGGTAGACTCCTGCACAGGTGAGAGGATCCCTCTTGTCCTTTGCTGAACGTAGCATTTGTTGGATTTTCTTGGTGGGTCTGTAGATAGTTTGTATGTTGTGTTTCCTCATCAGCTTCTATGCGGTCAGTGGTTCCCTTGATGTATGGCAAGAACACTTTTCCTCTGGGTGGATCTTTGTCTTTATTCTCGTGGCTTGTTCTTGGTCTTGCAGCTCTTCTGATGTCTGAAGTGGAGTATCCATTGGCCTGTAGAGCCCAGTTGAGGTGGTTCAGTTCATCTTGAAGGAGGTGGGGTTCACAGATTCTTTTTGCATGGTCTGCCAGGGCTTTAATGGTGCTTCTTTTTTTGACTAGGGTGATGGTAGGAGTTTTTATGTAGATATCTATCTGTGTGTGTGGGTTTTCTGTAAACGGTGTGACCCAATTGTTGATCTGGTTTGCCACTCAGACCCATCGGGTCTAGTCTAGCAAAACTTTTGTATCATTACCCCAATACCCCCATGCATATGGGATATATTGAGTATGGTGATCAGATCATGATATGAATAAACATAACAGTTTAAATAATGCACCAGTAAGGCCTTCTCGTGGACCACCATGAGAATTTCAGGGAGGGGGAAGGCTGAAGCTCCTCGAGCCCCCCCCCCCCCCGGCTACGGGCCTGGTCAATCAGCATTAATAAAATTACCCATCTGTCAGCTTCAAAAGGCCACCCTACTGGGATCTGCACGTATTATTGGCCCATACATCACACAGTCCTAGACACTTGAGAAGTGTCTGACGTGTGATCCAATACAACAGCCAGCAGAGTGTCTGCTGTGGACTCATCTTGTTGTGTTTCAAATAATAATAATAATAATAATAATAATAATAATAATAATAATATTGAAGCCACTGGTGTAGACAATTGGAGATTTTAATGTCTTTTGGATTTTCAGATAGCAATGTCCACCTAAAAGTATTACGATTATACCACAGGAATACATTTTTCCACCTCCAGCTTTACATTTTGTGGCAAACTGGAGATATTGAACAGAAAGTACCTGAGCAATAATTAGATTGACCATTTTAGTGGAGTCATTTTTCATCCCGACAGGCATTCGCCTGGTTCCCTCAAGCGGCAATCTAAGTGCTGCTTCAACACTGGGCAGCAGAGGCAGCTGATGTTGGGTTCTGGCTGTACTGCTGCCGAGTCTCCAATTTTCTATTGGCATAATGCCTGAGACTTTAATCTCCCTCTGTCTGCAGCACCTAGCTCATCCCAGCTTGAACATTTCTGAGCTTGAATTTTTTTGAAAGTAAAACCACTGCCCTTCACTCTTTGTTTATTTTTAGCTCAGCTTTAAGCATAGCAGACATCTGTTAAGTTCTCCGTAATGTTATATTTCCTACATGCACTTTCCCCATTTACTGTCGAAATCTCTGCACAACCTCCAGCTCTCATCTTCTCTGGTTTCATGTTTCTCAGAACTACTTTGCAAGCACACACTTCTGGTGTGTTTGTTATCACAAAAGTAGTTTGCCAAGTCAGAGCCGATTCAGGCTGGGTGGTGTGTGACCTTTCCATGCATAGAGAGAATCCCCTGAGGACATTCATTACTGATAAAATCTCCTAGTTGGGAACATGAGCAAAGCAGCTTGGTCGGGCATATATTTGTGTCTTTTCTCCTCCCACACCTTCCAACAAAAAAATGAAAATCATGTCTAAATTCAAAGCAGTATTTCCTTGCTTCATTAACAAGGCAAGGTTGAGCAACCGATACATAATGTGTGAGTGTAAAGTTGCATTCCATCTCCTCAATATAGTACTTCAGATATTTTGCTATCTGAGGTTGAACAGATAGCACCCAACCTAAATCAAAGTATATTGTTATTATGTATCTTGGTGATATCGAGCTAGAATTTGGAGGCTCCTGCCCAGGAGAGAGGAGCCCTTAGACCCACCAAAGAGAGTCCGAAACCCTTGGCAAGCGAAAGAGGAGAAAGGCCCAGAATTTTCCCTGATTTTTCCCAAATAAATCTCACCAAGGTTGAAGAAAAGCCATCGAGATTTATTTAGCGATCCAGCTGAAAAGGATGCAGAGCTGCAATCATTCGCCAGCAGAGCATGAGGAGAATACACCAATACAGTCATATTTATAGCAAATTCAAAGTTGTAGAGTTCAAACTTCCTGCCCCGGCTTCCCTGATGTTCCCCTCCGTGATTGGGCAACAGGCGGGAGGCAGCCCTCCCGCCCCCTGGGCTTCAGGACCAATCAGGAAGCTTCAGCGGTGCGTTGGATCCAATGGGAAGGCTCCTGCCGCCTAGCGGCGACAGCGAATCACGAAAGAGGGAGGCAGGACGATAGAACACAAAGGAATCTGTGAATGAGTTTTAAAAAATAATGCCATGTGGCTAGCGAGACAAAAAAGGAAGTCTCAAGCAGGGCTGATCTATTGTGTTTTGATTGGGATGAATCAAAATGTGTAAAGGAAAATCCGGCCAGCAAACATGAGGA
Source organism: Anolis sagrei ordinatus (assembly GCF_025583915.1). Taxonomy (NCBI): domain Eukaryota; kingdom Metazoa; phylum Chordata; class Lepidosauria; order Squamata; family Anolidae; genus Anolis; species Anolis sagrei. The sequence goes on along the minus strand of NW_026846588.1, from coordinate 106,423,880 downwards.
CAATGAGGGCGAAACTGGGGTGAGTGTTCCTTAGCGGGAAGTTAGTTAAATCAACCAGTGTGAAGGTGGGGACTTTTTGAAGGTCCCCTGACCTCCAGGTAGAAAAATGATTAAAGTTTTGCCAGGGGGCGGCAACTTTGTTGGGCGATCCTCCGAGAACAAAGGGCAGCTGCCAGGATATTGTTCATGCAAAGGAAATTCTGGATTAAAGTTCTTTAGTGAATGCCTGGGCTCTGCAGTTTCCTGGGGGGATTTCTTCATGAGGAGAAGGGGGAAAAGGTCAAATGGGGGGGGGGGCCTCTGCCACGAGGAAACCATGAAATACATAATATGTGTCCATAGTTCATAAGGGTAGAAATTCATAAGGGTTTGTACTTGTAGAGGAAGGGAAATGTTTGTGGGGAATGATAAAAGTGTAAAATTCATAAGAGAAAGTCTCAGAGGTTCCACTGAGCTAGCTAAGGGAGACCCACCACATTGAGATCAACTCTGGTCCTTTGCCCTTGGAAAACTGTAACTCTTTCCAAGTGTTGGAGCCCAGGGACCAATCTGCTCCCTGAAAGCCTCCTGGGGTCCTTGCTGTTGTTAGTGTCTTGGCAAATTGACCAAGGCTTAACCCCTATTGTGCAGTCTGGTGCCCTTGCCCTTTGCAGAACTATAAGTTAGCACCTCTTATTGGAGGGGGGGGGCATGCTTGGCTTCATTGGAGTCATTTCTCTGTTATGGCAACCCTAAAGTGACTTTATCATGATGTTTTCTGGGGCTGATAGTGTATCGGTCTCATCATATTGGCTGGCAGAATTGCCATGGATCGTGACAAATCCGGTGGTGCCCCACATTGCCTGACTTACACTTAACCCCATCCCACAGGGAAAAGCTGTTGCATTCTAGCTTTGGGACACCTTTTCACCCAGGACCACACCAGAGTCCAGTAGTATCTAACTATAGCAGTTTATTTACAAAAGCATGTACAAAAGGTAATAATAATAATAATAATAATAATAATAATAATAATTTATTTTTATACCCCGCCAAGCATCTCCCCTAGGGGACTCGGGGCGGCTTACAAGGGACAAGCCGAAAATTACAATTAAAACACACAAGTAAAACACTTTAACTAATTAAAAACATCAGATAAAACAAATACAACACAATTATAAGCAATATAAAAACAATATGACTGAGAGAAAAGAACATAGCTGAGGTACAGATTCAATGAATGCAATACATTTTTACAGGAGCGCAGGAAAGGGCAACAATCCAGTAAACTGGGCAGGAAATACCGTCATAACACATGTTGAGGTAGATCATATGCCGGTATAAAGTGCGGGCCGGTATAAAGTGCGGAATTTCAAGTAGGGACAGGAAAATTACTGGTGAGCAGCTTAATCAAAAGCACACCAGAACATCCAGGTTTTTAGTTGACTCCAGAAGAAGGACAAAGTGGGAGCCTGTCTGATCTCCCTAGGGAGGGAGTTCCAGAACCGAGGGACCACCACCGAGAAGGCTCTCTTCCTCGTCCCCACCAACCGTGCTTGAGACGGCGGGAGGAGAGAGAACAGTGCCTCCCCAGAAGATCTCAAGGTACTCACTGGTTCATAAGGGAAGATGCAATCGCGGAGATAAGCAGGAAAAAGGCATTTACCAAAAAACAGTAGAAAAACTTATGAAATAGCAGTAGTCCATACATACAAAGATCAGTAGTCCAAAATAGCAAGGGTCATGGAATCCAGGAAGACAAGATCAAAGGCATAAATCCATAAGCATGAAAACAGGAACTTTTCCAAAGCAAAACTCTTACAGGAACATAGGCAAACACAATAGACTTGATTCATGAGCATGAGAGCTGAAACAGAAACTTGTTTCTATGGCAAAGTTGTCTGCTCTGGAGATACCAAGTAAATACCACTTAATTTAAGCCCAGATCCAACCAAGAAGTCACAAGGGTACAGTTAGCCAGAGTGTACCAGAGGATTCTGGGATCCTTACTTCCCAAGGCAAAGGTGCTTCGATGCTAACAGAAAAAGAGGCTGAGGAAAAGGTTCGGCCAAGGCCAGATAGTGATAGTGAAAGGAATGTACTAATTGTCAAGCCGAGGGAGGACCAGACACTCTTTGATAGGAGAAGTCAAATGAATCAACATCGCCACCTGGGAGTGGGTAGAAGACGGTCTGAAATATTAAAAGAAAAAAGGGGCCAGGGAGAGGTTTCCCAAGGGAAACGGAATGCTTTTGCCATGGCTTTCTGAATAAATATAGGGCCTGTGAATCTATACTCTTCAGTGAGTCCAACGTTTGGCTTTCATGCCTGCTTCATGCTTTCTTGTTTATGCTGAGAATCATGCATAATCTTGCCTTGTATTCATATTCATGCTGAGATTTTTGTAAGCTGGCTTTCCTGATTTCAAGCTACTGCATTTGGATTATTTGATTCAAGTTTGCTCCTGTTTTTTTTCAAGGGACTTTTACCTTTGCCACTTTTGGAAAAGAAAGACTTTCTTCCTATGGAGTTGCTTATTGGATGTTGGGACTGATTTGTCTCCTGTCTTGGATTTGAATTGGATTTTCTTACATTGCTTATTTGATGATTTTTGTGGAGATTGCCTTTTCTCTATTTGAATGCTTTTACCTTGTTGACTATTGCCATATTAATCTTCAATAAATTGCTTTGCTTATTGGTGTGTTTACGGGTTCAAAGGTGCCTACCCCAGTCCTGGTGTGCAACAGCCTGATTAATCTATCATTCACTCCATCCGTGGGGAGGTCTAATCTGACATCATGGGAAAAACTCCCCATCTTTTTATTATTATTATTAAACTTTATTTGTACCCCGCTAGCATCTCCCGAAGGACTCGATGCGGCTTACAAAGGCCAAGGCCTCAAAACAACACAACAATACAACACCAAAGCAAATTAAAAACAGTTAAAGCAATATTACAATAAACAATACATCAAGGCACTATAAAAACTGGGCCGGGCCAGAGTAATGGGTACAGGGTGAAAAGTGCTGATGTGAAAGGTGATATGTACGGATTCTAGGGTAAGTGCAGTGTGCAGCAATCTCAGTTCTAATAAAGTGCTTTTGGGACTTGTTATTGGAGATTCCTATTCTGGAAAGGCACATCGGAACAGCCAGGTCTTCAAGTTCTTTCTAAAGACTGCCAATGTAGGGGCCTGTCTAAGATCTTTGGGGAGGGTGTTCCAGAGTCATGGGGCCACCACAGAAAAGGCCCTGTCACACGTCCCCACCAAACACGCCTGCGACGCAGGTGGAATCACGAGCAGGGCTTCTCCGGATGACCGAAGGGAACGTGTGGGTTTGTAGACGGAGATTCAGTCATGCAGGTAGGATGGTCCCAAACCGTTTAAGGCTTTGTAGGTAAGCACCTGCACCTTGAATTGGGCTCGGAAAATAAACGGCAGCCAGTGGAGCTCCTTGAACAGGAGGGTTGACCTCTCTCTGTAAGGAGCCCCAGTCAACATCCTGGCTGCTGCCCGTTGGACCAGTTGGAATTTCCGAGCCGTTTTCAAGGGCAGCCCCATGTAGAGCGCATTACAGTAGTCCAATCTAGAGGTGACCAAGGCATGGACCACCCCAGCCAGATCAGCCTTTGCAAGGTATGGTCGCAGTTGGCACACGAGTCTTAATTGTGCAAAAGCCCTCCCAGACACCGCCAACGCCTGAGCCTCAAGCGTAAGCGATGAATCCAAGAGGACTCCCAAACTGCGGACCTGTGGCTTCAGGGGGAGTGCAACCCCGTCCAGCACAGGTTGCCACCCTATACCCTGGTCAGGTTTACGATCGACCAGGAGGACCTCTGTCTTGTCGGGACTGATCTTCAGCTTGTTCTTCCTCATCCAGATAGACACAGCGGCCAGGCACTCGTCCAGGACCCGAGAGGCCTCCTTGGAATTAGGTGGGAAAGAGTAGTAGTAGTAATTGATCTTCTGCTGAAGGTCAATTTCCAAGGAATGAACATTAGAGTTCTAAACATCCTCTGCCTCATCTGTAACTGCCAACACTTCTCTCTGATCTAAGGCCTGCAATTCACTGTGATCACACACATCCTCAGTAGGGAAGCCATCATCCCCCTCGTCCTCTGAGAAATCCCAAGCGTCTTGCTGCTGAGCCCTAACAGAAGCGTCTGCCACCTGGCTTCCCCCATTGTTGCTAATGAACACGGGAGGTCTCCTGTGTTGCCATGGCAGTGGCATACACTGGCTCTGCTTTAGTTAAACCACGGAGCTTCACCAGAAGTAGCTGCTAGTCGCCTTGAATTGTTAGCCACCTTGAGTCACCACGGGGAGAAAGCCAGGCTATAAAGACAACTACTACTACTACTACTACTACTATAACAACAATAGCTGTACATCGTGGGATGGGAGCTGATGGACTCCGTGTCTAAACTGGAGAGGAACTGGCATCTACCACTGAATTCAGCCTTGTCTGATTAAGGCGTATGACTTAGGCTTGGGTAACCACGGAAAAATTTGGTTCTAAACTCGTTTTGTTTTTAGGGGGCCCTTGCGTTTCGTTTTTTTAAAGATTTCCGAAATTTTACTTTTAAAAATTTCGAAATATACGAAATTTTGTAAAATTACGAATTGATTCGTTAATGGCGGACACGATTGCGCAATATGCTAAAAAAACCTCCAAACGGGACAGGGGGAACTTCTGAAGCTTCCCTCTCCCTCTGTTGTTGACTGTTGGTGTGATAAAACAAACAACAACTATATTATATTATATTATTATAATATGATTATATTATATTGTTGTATATTATATTATTATATTATATTATTGTATATTATATATATATATATATAATATTATATATTATTATATTATATTATTGTATATTATATAATATATATAATATATTCTATTATATTATTATATATATAATATATATAATATATTCTATTATATTATAATTGTATATTATATTATATTATATTATATTATATATATTATATTATATTATAATATACAATTATAATATAATATAGTAATATAATATATAATATAATAATATAATATACAATACTATAATATAATAGTATTATAATAATATAATGTAATATATAATATATAATGTATATTATATTATTATAATATTATATTATTATATTATTATATTATATATTATATTATAATTGTATATTATAAAATATAATTACAAAATTACGAAAATAATTATGAAAATTGGAAAAATTGTTTCGATTCTTAATTACTCCTCACACTATTCCTGCATGGTTCGATATAGGATCGTAAGCTAATTTAAATACGAATTAATAACGAATTACGAAATTAACAAACTGGATCGCCCAAGCCTAGTATGACTCTCCCAAGGTCGCCCAATGGGTTTCCATGGATGAATGGGCAAACTGATCTCTAAAGTCATTCATTCATGTTCAAACTACTACTCCACACCAGTTAAGTATGTGGCAGAAATTCCCAGAAATACGTCTCTTTCCTTTCCCTAATGACAAAATCAACTGCTGATAAAAATGAATATATCAATTCATTCATTTCCAAGAAAGATTGACTAGATTAATTTCTGAAAGTGTTTACTTTCAACAAAGGAATAAGATGGCAGCCTTCCCATTAAACACTGTGATGATTCAATAACATTATGAAACCTATATCTTCATCATTAAAAGGTTCTCCTCTAGCAATCCACCAATATTTGTTGTTGTTCATTCGTTCAGTCGTTTCCGACTCTTCGTGACCTCATGGACCAGCCCACGCCAGAGCTCCCTGTCGGCCGTCACCACCCCCAGCTCCTTCGAGGTCAGTCCAGTCACTTCAAGGATGCCATCCATCCATCTTGCCCTTGGTCGGCCCCTCTTCCTTTTGCCTTCCACTTTCCCCAGCATAATTGTCTTCTCTAGGCTTTCCTTTCTCCTCATGATGTGGCCAAAGTACTTCAACTTTGTCTCTAATATCCTTCCCTCCAATGAGCAGTCAGGCTTTATTTCTTGAAGTATGGACTGGTTGGGACTGGTTGGATCTTCCCGCGGTCCAAGGCACTCTCAGAACTTTCCTCCAGCACCACAGTTCAGAAGCATCTCTCTTCCTTTGCTCAGCCTTCCCTATGGTCCAGCTCTCACATCTGTAGGTGACTATGGGGAATACCATTGCTTTAACTATGCAGCTCTTTGTTGCCAGTGTGATGTCCAATATTATTGGTAGTATAAGTGGACAACAGAGCTTTCCAAACGGAGTATCTTGACACAGTAGTGTGCCGGGTGCAGTGTATAGCGTGAACATGACAAGGAACCTCTGAGTCTATGAGAAATAACCAATAATCATATATTAAAAATATATATAAATGAAATATTTTGATGAGATATATTGTGTCCCCATATATTGTGTTATTGCAATTTATGTATGTGTCCGTATGTGTTAGAAGGAGTTGGCTTAACATCCAGTTTGCTGTAAAACTGAACGACTGTGTCGTGAAATGATGCATGTCTAAAAAGTGTGTCAATGACATTTTTTAATGTGTCAGTGACTTGTGAACATACTGCAAGTTGCTTCTGGTGTGAGAGAACTGGCCGTCTACAGGGGGATACCCAGATGTGTTACCATCCTGCTGGGAGGCTTCTCTCATGTCCTTGTAAGTTAGAGCTGACAGAAGGGAGCTCACCCCGTCAAACTGGCAGCAACCCAACCTTCAGGTCAGCAGCCCAGCCGGTGCAAGGTTTTAACCCACTGCGCCACCGCGGCTCCTTGTCAATAACATTTTTTTTGTCGTGTCAGGAGCGACTTGAGAAACTGCAAGTCGCTTCTGGTGTGAGAGAATTGGCCGTCTGCAAGGATGTTGCCCAGGAGACGCCCGGATGATTTGATGCTTTTATCATCCTTGTGGGAGGCTTCTCTCATGTCTCCGCATGAGGAGCTGGAGCTGATAGAGGGAGCTCATCCGCCTCTCCCTGGATTCGAACCTGCGACCTGTCGGTCTTCAGTCCTGCCGGCACAGGGGTTTAACCCACTGCACCACCGGGGGCTCCATCGTCAATAACATGAAATAGTTGGAAAGCTCTGGTGTATAGAAATGAGACTGATAAATAAACAAAGTTGGACATCTGTAACAATAACAGTCAATTAATCCTTTCTGTGATATTTTTGTGTCCCCAACTGGCTTCTGAGGCTGGATCTATACTGCATATACTCCATATCCCAGGATCTGATCTCAGATTATCTGCTTTGAACTGGATTATATGAGTTTCACACTGCCTAATAATCTGGGCCCCCTTTTACACTGCCATATAAAATCTAGATTATCTGTTCTGAACTGGATTATATGGTACTGAGTCATATAATCCAGTTCAAATCAAGTAAAGTGGATTATTTGCTTTGATAATCTGGATTATATGACAGTGTAGAAGGAGCCTGGAATAACCTGGGATAAGATCCTGGGATATAGGGAAGGATCCAGCCTGAGGAACAAAACATTGCTAAATTTCAAGATACCTAACTATTTGCATTGCAGATTTTTTGGTGCAATTAAAGTAGTTAATAATTGCTCCAAGTCCAGTAATAGTAAGCAGGAGGACTGTAAAAATGGAAATATACTACGAAGGTCTGAGTAAATTTCCTCACTGTTGTGGTTTGGGGTCAGGCAGCAGGCAAATCTCTGGTTAAAATGTTAAAGAATATACCGTAATTGCTATAGGCAGATCCAGAAGAATTTTTTTTAATTGTATTTAAACTATTTGACTATAATCTTCTTTGAAAGTACAGGTATTAGCTGAGATCTGAGCAGGTTGCCTAGGCTCCTTTGCATTTCTCACTAGCAGATTCTCAGGAAATAAAACCTCACACAGTAATCACGTATTTTAATGAAAAGAGGATTTTATCTCATGTAGGTATTTATTTTCCCCCAGCTAGAGTTTATCGGGATTATTACTTCAATCTATATATATATAAATGCTCTGTGCATAATGAGTACCTTAAAAACAAAAGAACCAATGAACGAAATTACACCAAATTTGGCAACAAAACGTCTCACTACGCAAGGAGTGACCATCACTCAAAAATTATGATTTTGTCATTTGGGAGTTGTAGTTGCTGGGATTTATAGTTCACCTATAATCAAAGAGCATTCTGAACTCCACCAATGATGGAATTGAACCAAACCTGCCACACAGGACTCCCATGACCAACAGAAAACACTAGAAGGGTTTGGTGGGCATTAACCTTGGGTTTTGGAGTTGTAGTTCACCTATATCTAGAGAGCACTATGTACTCAAACAATGATGGCTCTGGACCAAACTTGACATGAATACTCAATATGCCCAAATGTGAACACAGATGGAGTTTGGGGAAACAGACCTTGACATTTGGGAGTTGTAGTTACTAGGTTGTATAGATCACTTACAATCAAAAAGCATTCCGAACCCCACCAATGATGGAATTGGGCCTATCATCCCACACATAACCCCCATGACCAACAGAAAATTCTGTGTTTTCTGGTGGTCTTTGGAGACACCCCCCCCCCATCGGGGTCTTGACTTCCCAGGTTGAGAAATGCTGCCTTCAGGCCATCCAGTCCACCTCCCTTCACCAGGGCAAGAAAACATAATCAAAGCCCTCCTGACAAAGGGCCAACCAGCCATTCACACACACACACATATGTATATGACAGATGCAGTATCAAAGTTTTGAAAGGGACCCCTAAAGAAGGAAAATTTCCATGTTGCATGTTCCAGAGTAGGCAAACCAGACAATCTCCACATCAACACTGGCAAAGAAACAACAAGAAATACTGTTTACCCACACGCATAAAGAAATTACATAGATTAGAAACCAACACTTTCTCATTACTTTATTATCCAGATCACCAGACCGGGCCACAGCAACACGTGGCAGGGGACCACTAGTTATGTATTAAATTTTATAGATTTTGTATGCCAAATTACTATAAAAGTAGCATATATATATATTTAAAAAGGTTGTATGACCATGAATTTTCTAGGTTTGTAAAAATGTTTACAAAGGTAAAAATAAAACCATAAATTTATGGGTTGCAGTGAGTTTTTCGGGCAGTCTGGCCATGTTCTAGTAGCATTCTCTCTGGCAATGTCCAGGGTGAGAGAAAGAACCATTGTTTCTTTGAAGCAAGCGTGAATGTTCTCCCACCCTGGGCATTTCACAGATATCTAGACACCCCACTTGCCTCACTAGGAACAGAGCCTCTGAAGATGCCAGCCATAGATGCAGGTAAATCATAGAATCATAGAATCAAAGAGTTGGAAGAGACCTCATGGGCCATCCAGTCCAAGCCCCTGCCAAGAAGCAGGAATATTGCATTCAAATCACCCCTACAGATGGCCATCCAGCCTCTGTTTAAAAGCTTCCAAAGAAGGAGCCTCCACCACACTCCGGGGCAGAGAGTTCCACTGCTGAACGGCTCTCACAGTCAGGAAGTTCTTCCTAATGTTCATATGGAATCTCCTCTCTTGTAGTTTGAAGCCATTGTTCCGCGTCCTAGTCTCCAAGGAAGCAGAAAACAAGCTTGCTCCCTCCTCCCTGTGGCTTCCTCTCACATATTTATACATGGCTATCATATCTCCTCTCAGCCTTCTCTTCTTCAGGCTAAACATGCCCAGTTCACTAAGCCGCTCCTCATAGGGCTTGTTCTCCAGAACCTTGATCATTTTAGTCGCCCTCCTCTGGACACATTCCAGCTTGTCAATATCTCTCTTGAATTGTGGTGCCCAGAATTGGACACAATATTCCAGGTGTGGTCTAACCAACAGAATAGAGGGGTAGCATGACTTCCCTGGATCTAGACACTATGCTCCTATTGATGCAGGCCAAAATCCCATTGGCTTTTTTTGCCGCCACATCACATTGTTGGCTCATGTTTAACTTGTTGTCCACGAGGACTCCAAGATCTTTTTCACACGTACTGCTCTCGAGCCAGGCGTCACCCATTCTGTATCTTTGCATTTCATTTTTTCTGCCAAAGTGGAGTATCTTGCATTTGTCACTGTTGAACTTCATTTTGTTAGTTTTGGCCCATCTCTCTAATCTGTCAAGATTGTTTTGAATTCTGCTCCTGTCCTCTGGACTATTGGCTATCCCTCCCAATTTGGTGTCGTCTGCAAACTTGATGATCATGCCTTCTAGCATGATCTAGGTAAAATCTAGCATGATCTAGGTAAAATGTCAGGAGAGAATGCTACTGGAAAATGGCCATATAGTCCGGAAAGCTCACTGCAACCCAGTGATTGTAGCTATGGAAGCCTTCGATAACACAATACATCTATATCTGTAATCTGAAAACATATATCTGATAGTAATTAAACCAACAATAGTGATAACCAGTTGACATAATGACATGAAAACATGTCATTATGAAAACATGTCATTTTCCTGACTTATGGAAGAACTGTATGTTTTCCTCACTCTCATTTTGTTTAAGAAAACCTTGCACCCTTCACAGATGTGGGAATTTCCTTCTATAAGAGGTGCCAAACCCATTTTCACCAAGGGCAACATCAGCCTTATGGTTGCATTCAAAGACTCGTTGAATCTATGAATAGAGAATCTGTTTACCTGTCCGAATGTATTCTCCCCTATGAACCATCAAGGACGTTAAGATCTTCCGGAGAGGCCCTGCTCTTGATTCCACACCTTTGAAGCGCGTTTGGTGGGAACGCGCTTGGTGGGAAGACAGGGCCTTCTCTGTGGTGGCCCCTCAGCTATAGAACTTTCTCTCAAGTGAGATTAGATCTGCCCCCTTCCTCTTGTCCTTCAGGAGGCTAGTGAAATCCTGGTTATGGAACGAAGCATTCCCAGAATAATGGCTAAGACTGGTTACAGACCAAAGTGAGTGACCACATATGCGTACTGAGTTGAACATGATTTTACCTTGGCGATTTAGTGTATATGTATTTTAATCTTGTATTGTTGTATGATGTATTAACTTATATTAGTAGCATTGAATCCTTGCTGTAAGCCGGTCTGAGTCCCTCTATGGAGGTGAGAAGATTGCGATATAAAAGTTTGAATTTCCTGCTCCCCGCCCTACGCCTGGCTTGAAGGTGATTGGCTGGTGCTTCAACAGCTGGGAGGAGACTCAGCTGCCTCTCGAGCACCTGGGACAATCACAAGGCTTCTGCTGTGCACCTGGGCCAATCACAGGGCTTCGGCCGCCTTGGCGCTTCAGCGAATCAGGAGAGGGAGGCGGGACAAAGGAATACAATGCATTCTTGAGTGGATTATGGAAATTCAGGAAATATCCATTCATTCCAGCCTGGTGTCCTTGGCAAAACTATGAATTCCCTGATTTTGAACTATCTTTTACAGAGTCTTGGGGGAGGGGGGGTCACCTCTGATCACATGGTGTGGAGGATGAGGTAGAACAGGAAAAATTAAAAAGGATGTGATGAGCAATTGAACTAATTAAGGAGACTTGACTTTTAAAGTTAAAATTTTGATGTAAACTATCATTGCTGTACAGTACAACTTTGTTAGACATAGCTATGGTTGCAAAGTATAAGCTGGAGGGGGAAAAGGAAACTGCCCTTCCCAAGTACTGCCTTCAACTTCTCCCCTTTCACATTTCGGAAATGCTTTTGTATTACTGCCCTGCCTATGACCTACTTCTAGACATTCTGCTCTCTGTTTTTCTGATAGCAAAATATGTGGCTTTGCACTAGTAAAAGCAGAATGAAAGCATAGCAACACAGAATTCAAGGCATATTTTCTCTAATCCAGAATCCTTTAACATCAGCACAATGCTTATCCTTCTGCAATACCATCGGTTTTGTACTGGCTTTCTTATCTCAACTTCCCTGGAAATGGGTGGTGCAACCACAGACATGTTCTTTATTTGTCTAAGACGTTGATAACCTCATATGTTTGGAACCGGCCAAGCACAATACAGTTCCCTTCACATTGCAGGGGAGTAATCAGTGTGTATTGATCCATCTGGGAAAGGGCAGGAAAATAACCTTTTATAACAACAATATAACCCTTTACAACCCTGGCTGTCACATTGTTGTTTATGTCTAGACGAATGACATATATTGACCTATTATGATTGCCATATTTTCCACTCTACGTATTGCCAATAACAGTTCATGGAGATTAACTCAAGAGTAATCAGCCTTTATGGTGCTGTAGCATTGTATTTTTGCTCCCATGATAGCATAGCTACTCTCCTGAAATTTAAATTCAAAATGATGCGAATACAGAGTCTACTTATGACTCCTATGAGCAGAGCTGAAGTTTGGTATTTGGAATAGGGAATGGTCAGGGAAATGGTAGGGAATTGATAAATGTTGGTCTGTAGATTTTCAAGTGTTGTCTCGTATATTTTATATTGTATTGCTTGTGGTACCTTTTTGTGCAAAAATAAATAAAAATTAAATAGAAAAAAAAGGAATAGGGAATGGTTCCATCGCAGAGGACCCGCTTTCCCTGCAGAAAGAAACTCATCAAGATCAATGTATTGTCGAAGGCTTTCATGGCTGGAATCACTGGGTTGTTGTAGGTTTTTTCGGCTATATGGCCATGGTCTAGAGGCATTCTCTCCTGACGTTTCGCCTGCATCTATGGCAAGCATCCTCAGAGGTAGTGAGGTCTGTTGGAACTAGAAAAGGGTTTATATATCTGTGGAATGACCAGGGTGGGACAAAGGACTTTTGTCTGCTGGGGCTAGCTGTGAATGTTTCAACTGATCACCTTGATTAGCATTCAATGGCTTGGAAGTGCCTGGGGGAATCTTTTGTTGAGAGTGATTTGATGTGCCTGATTGTTTACTCTCTGTTGTTTTGCTGTTGTAATTTTTGAGTTTTTTAATACTGGTACAAGATCATTTTGAAAATGCAATGACAACGATTTCCATCTTAGGGTCCGTCCACCATGTCAGATTACACACCCACGCGTTTACTTCGTTCATCTGGAGAGGCCCTGCTCGTGATCCCGCCTGCGTCGCAAGTGCGTTTGGTGGGGACGCGAGACAGGGCCTTTTCTGTGGTGGCCCCCCCGACTCTGGAACACCCTCCCCAAAGATCTTAGACAGGCCCCTACATTGGCAGTCTTCAGAAAGAACTTGAAGACCTGGCTGTTCCGATGTGCCTTCCCAGAATAGGAAATCTCCAATACCAAGTCCCAGAAGCACTTTATTAGAACTAAGATTGCCGCACACTGCACACTGCACTTACCCTATAATCCTTACATATCACCTGTCACATCAGCACTTTTAATTCTGTACCCTTTACTCTGGCCCGGCCAGTTTTATTGTGTTTTGGTGTATTGTTATTGCTTGTTGTTTTGTTGTTTTAATATTGCTTTAATTGTTTTGAATTTGCTTTAGGTGTATTGTTATGTTGTGTATTGAGGCCTTGGCCTTTGTAAGCCGCATCGAGTCCTTCGGGAGATGCTAGCGGGGTACAAATAAAGTTTAATAATAATAATAATAATAATAATAATAATAAACTGCCTACAAGCATCCACAAGCATGTGGACAATTTCAACAGAAAGGAGGAAACCATGAAAATGAACAAAATCTGGCTACCAGTATTAAAAAACTCTAAAATTACAACAGCAAAACAACAGAGGGGAAACAATCAGGGACATCTAATCACCTCTCAACAAAAGATTGCCCCAGGCACTGCCAGGCCATCAAATGCTAATCAAGGTGGTCAGTTGAAACATTCACACCTAGCTCCAACAGACAAGAGTTCTTTGCCCCACCCTGGTCATTCCACAGATATATAAACCCGTTTTCCTAGTTCCAATAGACCTCACTACCTCTGAAGATGCTTGCCATAGATGCAGGCGAAACAGGAGAAAATGCCTCTAGAACATGGCCATATAGCCCGAAAAAAGAAACATTAACAACCTTAAATATGCAGATGACACCACTTTGATGGCCGAAAGTGAGGAGGAGCTGAGGAGCCTTCTAATCAAGGTGAAAGAAGAAAGCGCAAAAGCTGGGTTGCAGCTAAACATAAAAAAACCAAGATTATGGCAACAAGAATGATTGACAACTGGGAAATAGAGGGAGAAAACGTGGAGGCGGTGACAGACTTTGTATTTCTAAGTGCAAAGATTACTGCAGATGCAGACTGCAGCCAGGAAATCAGGAGATGCTTACTTCTTGGGAGGAGAGCAATGACCAATCTCGATAAAATAGTGAAGAGTAGAGACATCACACTGGCAACAAAGATCCGCATAGTTAAAGCAATGGTATTCCCCATAGTCACCTTATATCTCAGATCCTGAGATATAAGGACAACACTATAGAAGGGGCCTAAGCTCCTTTGTCCAGCTATTTAGGACAAAGATGACAATTATCCTATTGATTTTTTTAATAGCCTTGGGAGCCTGGCAGTTAACACACCCTTGGATGAGGGCTATGAGGGCGCAAAGGAATGTGGTCCAGCAGCAATTTAACATTAACCAATCAGTTATGGAAAAATATACAATAAGCCTGTCAGGACCTGTTGTTCCTAGTAAAAAACAGGCACATTCTCCTTGGTTGTGCTTTGTGTGGCATTTTATGTGGGAATATTAAAACGTAGGGCTCAGTGAAGCATGCAGGTTTTTACAGTGTGATGTGTATTGAAAGGGCTTGCAAAACTACCACTCTCATGATTCAATAGTACTAAGGAATGGCAGTTAAAGTGGTGTCAAACCAGATTATTTCTACAGTGTGTATGCCCATAGTGATGCTTTCAATGGGTCAACATACACAAATGTTTGTTTCCTGCACAAAATTGTTAAAAAAGGGCAAATTCTCTGTCCCCTTCTTCACTGCCATATAAAATCCAGATTGTCTGCTTTGAACTGGATTATATGGCAATGTAATACGGAAGTGTAGAAGGAGCCAAAAAGTTTGCTGCAGTGTGTATAAAATTGCATTGAATTACATTCTAACTTCCATATAATCCAGATTATTTGTTTTGAACTGGATTATATGGCAATGTAGACTCATATAATCCAGTTCAAAGCAATCATGTGATTATCTACTTTGATAATTTGGATTATACAGAAGTGTAGAAGGAGCCAAACAGTTTGCTGCAGTGTGTATAAAATTGCATTGAATTACATTCTAACTTCCATATAATCCGGATTATTTGTTTTGAACTGGATTATATGGCAATGTAGACTCATATAATCCAGTTCAAAGCAGATCATGCGATTATCTACTTCGATAATCTGGATAACATGGAAGTGTAGAAGGGGCCTGAGAGTTTGCTGTTGTGTATAAAATTAAATTGAATTACATTCTAACTTCCATATAATACATATTATCTGCTTTGAACTGGATTATATGGCAATGTAGATTCATATAATCCAGTTCAAAACACATCATGTGATTATCTGCGTTGATAATCTGGATTATATGGCAATGTAGACTCATATAGTCCAGTTCAAAGCAGATAATGCAATTATCTACTTTGATAATTTGGATTATATGGAAGTGTAGAAGGGGCCCGAGAGTTTGCTGCAGTGTGTATAAAATTTAATTGAATGACATTCTAACTGCCATATAATCCAGATTATCTGCTTTGAACTGGATTATATGGCAATGTAGATTCATATAATCCAGTTCAAAACACATCATGTGATTATCTGCGTTGATAATCTGGATTATATGGCAATGTAGACTCATATAGTCCAGTTCAAAGCAGATAATGCAATTATCTACTTTGATAATTTGGATTATATGGAAGTGTAGAAGGGGCCCGAGAGTTTGCTGCAGTGTGTATAAAATTTAATTGAATGACATTCTAACTGCCATATAATCCAGATTATCTGCTTTGAACTGGATTATATGGCAATGTAGATTCATATAATCCAGTTCAAAACACATCATGTGATTATCTGCGTTGATAATCTGGATTATATGGCAATGTAGACTCATATAAATCCAGTTCAAAGCAGATCACGCAATTATCTACTTTGATAATCTGGATTACATAGAAGTGTAGAAGGGGCCTGAGAGTTTGCTGCAGTGTATATAAAATTAAAATGAATGACATTCTAACTGCCATATAATCCAGATTATCTGCTTTGAACTGGATTATATGGCAATGTAGACTCATATAGTCCAGTTCAATGCAATCATGTGATTATCTACGTTGATAATCTGGATTATATGGCAATGTAGACTCATATAGTCCAGTTCATAATCTGGATTATATGGAAGTGTAGACGAACCAAAGAGTTTGCTGCAGTGTGTATAAAATTAAATTGAATTACATTCTAACTGCCATATAATCCAGATTATCTGCTTTGAACTGGATTATATGGCAATGTAGATTCATCTAGTCCAATTCAAAGGAGATAATGGGATTATCTATTTTGATAATCTGGATTATATGGAAGTTTAGAAGGGACCTGAGAGTTTGCTGTTGTGTATATAAAATTACATTGAATTACATTCTGCCATATAATCCAGATTATCAAAACACACTACCCACATGATCTGCTTTGAACTGGATTATATGAGTCTACACTGTCATATAATCCAGTTCAAAGCAGATAATCCGGATTATATGGCAATTAGAATGTCATTCATTTTAATTTTATACACACAACAGCAAACTCTCAGTCCCCTTCTACACTTCCATATAATCCAGATTATCAAAGTAGATAATTGCATGATCTGCTTTGAACTGGACTATATGAAAGCAGATAATCTGGATTTTTAGTCCAGATTATCAAATCAGATAATTCACATGATCTGTTTTGAACTGGATTATATGAGTCTACATTGTCATATAATCCAGTTCAAAGCAGAAAATCTGGATTTTATATGCCAACATAGAAGAGGCCCCAGACTGTATAAATTTCTGTATAGTTTTCTTGCAGCAAACTAACCACTATCTCCAGCATTGGATGTTTTTTATGTTCCTTGGGCTGCCAAACAAAGCAGCAATTGCGGCCCGGATGCAAACAAACGGGTTTCCCCATTCCCCACTGAGACGCACCGCGTGTGCTTGTGCGCATGCGTGCGTCTGTATGTCTCTCTCACGATCTCTAAAGGATGCTGTCTCATCGGGCTGCTGTGCCGCTCGATCACGTGGCAACTCCTAGGGCTCGCGCCCCATGGCTCGGCCAGCGCGGGGAGGGGGCGGGGGCGGTGAAAGGACCCCAGTGCGCATGCCTGTTGCTGCGATGGTGCTCAGGCATCTCCCTGACAAAGCAGCAATAATGGAGAATGCATCCTCGCTGTGGAATAAAGGCAGCTTGGCCCCACTTTGACCTTGTAAAACTACAACTCCTTTGATCCCATGACAGTTTGCTCTAAAAGTGTATGTATTGTCAAAGGCTTTCATGGCCGGAATCACTGGGTTGTTGTAGGTTTTTTCGGGCTGTATGGCCATGTTCTAGAGGCATTCTCTCCTGACGTTTCGCCTGCATCTATGGCAAGCATCCTCAGAGGTAGTGAGGTCTGTTGGAACTAGGAAAATGGGTTTATATATCTGTGGAATGACCAGGGTGAGACAAAGGACTCTTGTCTGCTGGAGCTAGGTGTGAATGTTTCAACTGACCATCTTGATGGCCTAGCAGAGCCTGGTATTGGGAGATGAGCTCTCTCTCGCTTTGCCTTGCCTTCATAGGTGGCTTGATTTAGAAAAAAAATTCTTTGTGTGCATCTACACTGCAACATTAATGCAGTTTGATACTGGGAAGGCAACATTCTAGCGAGCTTAAAATAAGCTATAATAAAACCGCTGTTGAAAAAACCATCACTGGACTCAATTCAACAGCTATCGGTCTGTTTCCAATCCCCCACTTTTGGGCAAAGTCCTGGAACGTGTGGTGGCCTCACAACTCCAGGTATTCTTGGAAGACATTATCTGGATCCGGCGCAGTCTGGCTTTAGATGGGGGAAGGAACTGACCACGAATTACAGGCCTGGACCAAACTTGGCAAACAGAACTCCCATAACCAACAGAAAATACAGGAGGAGGTTAAGAGGAATTGACAGTGATTTAGGGGAGATGTAGTTCACCTACATCCAGAAAGCACCATGAACCCAAATGACTATGGATCTGGACCAAACTCCGCATGAATATTCAATATGCCCAAATTTGAACAATGGTGGGCTTTGGGGAAAATGGATCTTGACATTTGGGAGTTGCAGTTGCTGGTATTTATAGTTCCTCTGCCATCAAAGAGCATTCTGAACTCCAACAAAATGGAATTGAATGAGCTTGGCATACAGAACTCACATAACCAACAGAAATTAATGGAGAGTTTTAGGGTTATTTTCCTGACATTTGAGAATTGTTGGGAGGAATAGTCCTCTGCCATCAAAGAGCATTCTGAACTACAACAACAATAGAATTGAACCAAACTTGGAATACAGAACTCCCATTATCAACAGAAAATACTGGAGAGGCTTGGGGAATATAGACCTTGGCATTTGCAAGTTGCTGGGATATATAGTTCCCTCCCATCAAAAAGCATTCTGAACTCATGCAACTATAGAATTGACTCAAACTTGGCACAGAGAACTCCCATAATCAACAGAAAATACTGGAGAGGCTTGGGAAAATGGAACTTTGCATTTTGGAGTTGCTGGGATATATAGTTCCTCTGCCATCAAAGAGCATTCTGAACTCATGCAACCATGGAATTGACTCAAACTTGGCACAGAGCACTCCCATAATCAAGAGAAAATACTGGAGAGGCTTGGGGAATATAGACCCGGATGGCCAGGCATTGAGTAGGGCAGGAAGCAGCTTACTTGCAGGCCAAAACCGAGGGTGAGTCTTCTTCCCCCGTGCCTTTGCCTCCAAAGCTCCTCCTCCTGACTACCCACAGGTCTGTGGGAAGAGCAGGAGCAGGAGCCTGCCAGGAGTGCCATGTGGCTGGCTCAGGGGGTTGGCAGCCAGTTTCGAGGGGGCGGGGCTAGCCAAGGCACCTTGGTGACCCCCAGAAAATGACCAAACGCCCCACCTTTGGTGTGTCGCGACCCCCAGGTTGAGAACCGCTGCCTTAGTGGATGATCTACGCCGGGAACTAGACAGGGGGAGTGTGTCCCTGTTGGTTCTGCTGGACCTCTCAGAGGCCTCGCGGGAATGGGCCTTGGAGGCACTGTTCTGCAGTGGCTCCAGTCCTTCCTAGAGGATCGCTCCCAGATGGTGTTATTGTTATTGGGGGGCGCCTCTTCAACTCCACAACCATTGTCTTGTGGGGTTCCTCAGGGGTCAGTATTGTCTCCCATGCTGATTAACATCTACATGAAGCCTCTGGGGGAGATCATCTGGAGTTTTGGGGTGCGGTGTCACCTGTATGCAGATGACGTCCAACTCTGTTACTCCTTCCCACCTGCTACTAAGGAGGCTGTTCAGGTCTTGAATTAGTGCTTGGCAGCTGTGACAGTCTGGATGAGGGCGAACAAATTGAAATTGAATCCAGACAAGGCAGAGGTACTCCTGGTCAGTTGTAAGGCCGAACAGGGCATAGGGTTAGTTCTAAACGACTCCGGCCCTGTTTACCTCTCCGAACGTATTCTCCCCTATGAACCACCAAGATTATTAAGATAGTCTGGAGAGGCCCTGCAATCCCCAAGCATGTGGACAATTTCAACAGAAAGGAAGAGACCATGAAAATGAACAAAATCTGGCTACCAGTATTAAAAAAACTCTAAAATTATAACAGCTAAACAGCAGCGAGGAAAAAACCAGGCACAGATTAACACCTCCCAGCAACAGATTTTCCCAGGCTCAGGCAGGCCTTCAAATGCTAATGAAGGTGATCAGCTAAACATTCACACCTAACTGCAGCAGGGAAGAGCTCCTTGCCCCACCCCAGCCATTCCACAGATATATAAACCCATTGTCCTAATTCCAACAGACCTCACTACCTCGGAGGATGCTTGCCATAGATGCAGGCGAAACGTCAGGAGAAATGCCTCTAGAACATGGCCCTATAGCCCGAAAAAACCCACAAGAACCTAGTGATTCCAGCCATGAAAGCCTTCGACAATACAATATTATTATTATTATTATTTATTTACTGCACTTATATACCGCAATTCTCAGCCCAGGGGCGACTCATTGCGGTGTACAACATAGAAAAACAGGTGCAAAATACAAGACATAGTGTAAAAATAATCCACAATTCATCATTATCAAAAACATCCTAATCAAAAACATCAACATTACTACAAAAGCCATTCCGTGTCGTCTCATCGTCAAACCCACAATCCGATATCATTTCCGTTGTTCCATTCCTATGGTCAAATTACCAATCATTGCACTTCTTGTTCAAATGCCTTCTTAAACAGCCAGGTCTTTAATTTCCTGCGGAATATCAACAGGGAGGGAGCTAGCCTGATGTCCACAGGAAGGGTGTTCCACAGCCGAGGCGCCACCACCGAGAAGGCCCTATCTCTCGTCCCCGCCAGCCGTGCCTGTGACGCAGGCGGGATCGAGAGCAGGGCCTCCCCGGAAGATCTCAAAGTCCTCGTGGGCTCATAGGCCGAGAGGCGGTCAGTTAGGTATCTTGGGCCGGAACCGTTTAGGGCTTTATAGGCCAATGCCAGCACCTTGAATTGAGCCCGGTAGCAGATCGGCAGCCAGTGGAGCTGGTACAGCAGGGGGGTTGTATGCTCCCTGCGTCCCGCTCCTGTTAGTATCATGGCTGCCGCACGTTGGACCAGTTGGAGCTTCCGGGCCGTCTTCAAAGGCAACCCCACGTAGAGAGCATTGCAGTAGTCTAAACGGGATGTAACCAGAGCGTGGACTACCGTGGCCAAGTCAGACTTCCCAAGGTACAGGCGCAGCTTGTGTCAGCTCAGGTTCTCCCTCTTTAAAGATTTCAGCAGGGATCCCATCAGGTCCGCTGGCTTTGTTATTTTTGTTAGGCTACCCAATGCAGTTTGATTCTGCTTTAATATCTATGGCTCAAGGCTATGGGATGCTGGCATTGGCAGTCGCTTCTTTTGGACAACGACGATTCCAGTTCAAAGTGGGGACCAAACCGCTTTATTTCATAACGTAGATGCACCCTTTTCCCTTTTTAGGGAGCTTCCTGGGAGTCCCCACCCCCTTTAGCCCCGATCCCGCGTGGGAGCTACGTGGGGGACGTGCCGGGATCTCCCCCCACCCTCCCTGCCCCCCAAAAGCGCGCGCCCTGTCTGTCCCCGGAGCAGCCAATCATCGCGCAGGAAGAGGGCGGGCGCAGAGCCGGCCTCTCTCTCGCGTGGAAGGAAAGGAGGAGGAGGAGGGAGGGAGGCGCCGCTCCTCCAGCCCCTGGCTCCCTTTTTTTGACCTCTCTGCAGGGAAGAAGGACCTCTAGGCGCTTGGGAGGCATCTCTGCATCCTCCTCTCCAAAGGATCAGCCTCCTAGATTGATCTCTATTCTTCTTCCCCTCCATCCCCAGCCGGAGAGACCTCTTCTTTCTCCCGGCAAGATGATCGCTGCCCAGCTTTTGGCCTATTACTTCACCGAATTAAAGGATGATCAGGTCAAGAAGGTAAGCAGGCCTTTGTGGTTGGCTCCCTCTTGGCTTGCATCAGAGCTGATGATGTTGTTTTTTTTTAATGTATAGATTTGCATTTGTTTTCTAAATGCACTGGAGCCTGTCTGGTCCTGGGAGATAATAAGCAGGATCAGCCCTGGTTTGTGTATACCTGTAGTTGGCCTATGTAGGTATTTATAACCCTTTGTGTATGTGCACAGGATTATAAATATATCAATCATGCATATTAATAATAATAATTGTATATCTTATCCACCTCTTCTCATGGCTTGAGCTGGGTTACACCCTGATTGAGACTCATACACATTGCAAAAATTATATAAATATTAAAATATTAGAATACATATTAAAATACTATTATTAACAGACCAGAGCCTGTCTGGCCTCCAGGGTTAAGCAGGATCAGCCATGGTTTGCGCAGTAATTGGAATTGATCTTGATCTATGTATGTATAGTCCAGGTATGTATGCATGTATGTATGTGTATGTATGCAGGCTTATAAATATCTTGAATATATAAATATTAATTAATTAATTTATTTACTTTGCTTATATACCGCTGTTCTCAGCCCAGGGGCGACTCACAGCGGTGTACAACATAGAAAGGACAAGGTTCAAAATTCAAGACACAATCTAAAATATCAATCTAGCAATAACCAAAAACATCATCATCAAAAACATCAACAATTTGTGTATGTATATTTATATGTGTGTGTATATATATATATACACACACACAGTACACACATGTGCATGCATATTATATAATAAATTATATAATTTAATTATAATATAGTATATATATTATATTATATATTATAATATATTATATTTTATATTATATTATATAGATTATATATATAATAGATTATATATATACATATATATATATACACACACACACATATATATATGTACACACACACACACAATATAATATATTATATAGAGAATGTTTTGAATGTCATAAAGGTACCAGACCTTGTCTGATCTTGGGAGTGATCCAGGATCGACCTTGGTTTGTGCAGTGATTAGTCATAGAATCATAGAATCAAAGAGTTGGAAGAGACCTCATTGGCCATCCAGTCCAACCCCCTGCCAAGAAGCAGGAATGTTGCATTCAAATCACCCCTGACAGATGGCCATCCAGCCTCTGATTGTTATTGTAAACCTATGTATGTATAATGGAGGTATCTTTTGCATATCTTGATTTATATATCTATATATAGAGAGATATACACATACACACATGTATGTATGTGTGTATGACTCTCTCTCTCTCTGTATATGTATGTGTATGTATGGATACACACACATATATATACACACACATACATATACATACACAGAGAGAGGCATACACGAATGGACTTAATGTCAGGGGAAAACTTTTACCTATGGTAAAGGTTTTCCCCTGACATTAAGTCCAGTCGTGTCTGACTGGGTGTTCGTTGCTCATCTCCATTTCTAAGCCAAAGAGCCAGTGTTGTCCATAGACACCTCCTAGGTCATGTGGCCAGCATGACTGCATGGAGCACTGTTTACTCTCCCACCAAGGTGGTACCTATTGATCTACTTACATTTCCATGTTTTCAAACTGCTAGGTTGGCAGGAGTTGGGGCTAACAATGGAAGCTCACCCCATCCCGTGCAGCGCTTTAACCCACTGTGCCACGGGGGGCTCCTCTATGTGTGTGTGTGTGTGTATACATACAGTGTGTGTGTGTGTGTGTGTGTGTACACAAACACACACACACACAGAGAGAGAGAGAGAGAGAGGGGTCTAAATACCATAAAGCAGGCATGGGCAAACTTCAGCGCTCCAGGTGTTTTGGACTTCAACTCCCACAATTCCTAATAGCCAGTAGGCTGTTAGGAATTGTGGGAGTTGAAGTCCAAAACACCTGGAGGGCTGAAGTTTGCCCATGCCTACCATAAAGGCACCAGATTGTGTCTGATCTTGGGAGCGAAGCAGGATGAGGCCTAGTTACATGGGAGGCACCCAACAAATACGAGCTGCTGGGTTTTTAAGAAATTGCATATATTTCCTAAAAGCACCAGATCCAGCCTGATCTTGGAAGCTGTGCAAGATCAGTCCTACTTTGGACAGTAGTTGCAATTCTTGTTGACCTACGTATATATAGCAGAAGTATATATATCCTTTATGTATGTACATATCTCGCGTATTCAGAGCCTCCCTTAGTCCACCCTCTTGGGGTTGAGAAGGACGGGCTATAAATGTTTGAAATATGTATCATGGTCGTACTAGATCTTGTCTGGTCTTGGGAGCCAAGCAGGATCAGGCCTGGTTAGGACGTGCATGGGAGGCCATATCAGATGCTATAGGGCGCATTTCAGAGGAAGGGACTGGCAAACTATTTCCGAATAGTACTTGCTTTTAAAAAAACCCATAAAATTCACAAGGTCGCCATGAGTGCGGAAGCAACTTGAAGGCAAATCTATATTTGCATGCATTTTGCTGTTGTCCTTAGGAGTCTTTAAATTGATGGGATTGCTCGCTTGTTGTGGTGGGTGCGTGGTTTTTAATGCAAAAGCCGAGGGATCCCGGTGGATGGGACACGCTCTGCAATGTCCTTGAAAGAGGATGTGGATGTCATAGCTGCGATGAGTAACACAACACTGTCATGGTTTCCTCCTCTTGCGGCCCTCCCTCTCCGCTGCCTGCCGTGGAGGGAAGGTCTATCCAGAGCTGTTACTATAAACAGCGAGGTCAGCTTGACAGGCTCCTTCTACATTACCATTTAAAAAACAGACAATCTATTTTGAACTGGATTATATGGCAGTGTAGTCTCATATAATCCAGTTCAAAAGAGATAATGTGGATGAAAGTATTGCAAGTGTTTTTTGAGATGTAGGAATGGTTAAGAGGGGAATTTCCTTTGCCCTTTGAGGCCGAGAGAATGTGACTTTTCCAAGGTCACCCAAGAGATTTCCATGGCTGGGTGGGGATTTGAATCCAGCTCCATAGTGTCCAATCCAGAGCTCAAAGCACTACAATGCGGTGGCTCCATATTGCTAACAACGTTGGGAGAACCTGAAAGGCACTTTGAATTTTGACTCTGCAATTTTGTCAACATTGGATGTTTAAGGCATGGGATGATTAACCGAAGTCTACACAATTGGATTTGCTAATTGGTAGCAAATATATTAAAGACTAGCCATCCCCTGCCACGCGTTGCTGTGGCCCAGTTTGTGTTTTGTGTGTGTATATTCATATATATGTGTATATAATTGTGTATATGTGTATATATGTATGTTTGTGTATGTATGTGGTTTTATGCATGTGTTGTAATGTTTTGTTTTTTGGCTTTTAAAATCTCTTCTGCTGTGTTTTTCAGGGTTTTTATGAGTGATGGTCACTCGTTGGCCTAATAGGTGTATTGTGTCCAAATTTGGTGTTGATTCATCCAGTGGTTTTTGAGTTATGTTAATCCCACAAACTAACATTAAATTTTATTTATATAGACTAGCTGTACCCGCCACGCGTTGCTGTGGCAAACCTTCCCTCCCTCTTTCTCCCTCTCCTTCCTTCCCTCCCTCTTTCCTTCTTTCCCTCTTTTTCTTTCTTTTCTTCTTTCTTCCTTCTCTACCTGTTTCTTTTCTCGCTTCCTTTGTTGTTTGGTTTCATCCTTCCTTGTCTCTTTCCTTTCTTCCTTCCCTCCCTCCCTACCTCCCTCCCTCTTTCGTTCCTTCTCTCCTTCCTTCCTTCCTTCCTTCTTTCACTTTTTTATTTCCTTCTCTCTTTCCTTCCTTCTCTGCCTTTCTTTCTTTCCTTCTCTCCTTCTTTCCCTCCTCCTCTCTTTCCATCCTTCTTTATCTTCCTTTCTTTCTTTCCTTCTCTCCTTCTCTCCCTCTTCTCCCCTTCCTTCCTTCTCTACCCTGCTTTCTTTCTTTCCTTCCCTCCTTCTTTCCCTCTTTCTCTCCCTCCTTTCTTCTCTATCTTTCTTTCTTTCCTTCTTTTTCTCCTTCCCTCCTTCTTTCCCTCTTTCTCTCCCCTTCCTTCCTTCTCTATCCTTTCTTTCCTTCCCTCCTTCCCCTCTCCTTCCTTCTCTATCTTCCTTTCTTTCCTTCTGCCTTGGAAGAGAGACCGCCCTGGCTCACCCCATCCCACAAACGAAGGTGACATTTGTGTTTCTCTAGATTGTGTTCTGGCTGTGTGGGAGGGCCCAGGAAGCCACCCCAATAACGGGAAGGTGTGCCCAAAGGCATCCATTGCCATGCCAAAGGTTGGCCTTGAGGCGAGCAGGCCCAAAGGCCTTGGGGGGGGGGAGAGAAAGAGAGAGCGAGGGGCAGGCCTCGAGGCCCCCAGCATCACAATCCCTGCTCCTCGTATCGAGGCCTACCTGCCCCAGGCACCTCCCTCTCTGCCTCGGAAGAGAGGCTGCCCTGGCTCACCCGCGGCCGCCTCCGAAGCTGCTGTAGGCCCGGTCGTCGTAGGAGTCGAAATCCACCAAAGTGGCGGGAGCGGTGGGGTAGAGGGAGGCAGGGCAGTGCGCATGCGGAGGGCAACTTGGGCGCGGGGGAAGCTGGTAAATGGAGTCCTTCCTCATCGTATTCCTCCCGAGGCCTCTGTGCATGCTCCGTGTTTTTCGGGTATTGTGCGTTTGTGTTGTTGCATATTGGTGTTTTGAGGATTGTTGGTCATACCTTGGTGGAAGAGGTATTAGCAGGCCAAATTTGGTGAGATTTCGTCCGGTGGTTTCTCCGTTTTTGACCGCCTAAGGATGCCCTTCAGCTTCTTATATATATAGATTGTTATGTTGAGCATGGAGCAAAATATAACAAAATCCATAAATGAGAGATACCTGTATTGACAGAAGTTTAGGCAGGTGACTCCCAGCATAGTCACTTTTCTCCTTCTGTATGATTCTTTAATATATGTTTCCTGGTGATGTGTTGCCTGACTTTTGACCAATAAAGATATCACTCTTTTGTGGACATTAAGTACATCTACACGAGTCAATGCTATGGAATCCTAAAAGTTGTAGTTTGGTGAAGCCCCAGCATTATTTGACAGAGAAGGCTAAAGACATGATAAAACTACAATTCCCATGATGTCAGAGCATTGAAAAATGGCATATAAAGTGGTGCCAAACTGCATTAATTCTACAGTGTAGGCGCACCCCAAGGTAGCAAGATGATTAGAATAGAAACCAATAATGGATAAGATCTGCAAATTGAGTTTCTGATACAAATTGTTTCAGAAGTATCAAAATAAAATGTGATAAAACAGGGTATCATTCCTAGCTGTGTTTATGATATACTAGCGGTCCCCTGCCACGCGTTGCTGTGGCCCAGTCTGGTGATATGGAAAATAAAGTAATTAGAAAGTGCTGATTTCTAATATATGTAATGTCTTTATGCTTGTGGGTCAACAGAATTTCTTGATGTTTCTTTGACAGTGTTGACGTACAGATTGTCTGGCTTGCCTACTCTGGAACATGCAACATATCATTGTCCATCTTTAGGAGTCCCTTTCACATCTATAATACTTTAACTGTGTGTGTGTGAATCATATATATCTATCTATATGTATGGCTGGATGGCTCTCTGTCAGGAGGGCTTTGATTACGTTTTCTTGCCCTGGTGAAGGGAGTTGAACTGGATGGCCTTAAGTGTTTTCTGTTGGTCTTGGGGGTTCTGTGTGGGAAGTTTGCCCCAGTTCTGTCGTTCATGGGGTTCATTCAGAATGGTCTTTGATTATAGATGAACTATACATCCCAGTAACTACAACTCCCAAATGCCAAGGTCTGTTTTTCCCCAAACTCCATCTGTGTTCATATTTGGGCATATGGAATATTCGTGCCAAGTTTGGTCCAGATCCATCATTGTTTGAGTCCACAATGCTCTCTGGATGTAGGTGAACTACAACTCCCAAAGTCAATGCCCACCAAATGCTGCTAGTATTTTGTATTGGTCATGGGAGGCCTGTGTGCCAAGTTTGGTTCCATTCCATCGTTGGTGGGGCTCAGAATGCTCTTTGATTATAGGTGAACTATAAATCCCAGCAACTACAACTCCCAATGACTGGTTCAAGATTGGGAAAGGCGCACGGCAAGGCTGCATACTCTCACCCAACCTTTTTAACTTGTATGCAGAACATATCATGCGATGTGCGGGGCTTGAGGAATGCAAAGCTGGGGTGAAAATTGCTGGAAGAAACATTAACAACCTCAGATATGCAGATGACACCACTCTGATGGCCGAAAGCGAGGAGGAGCTGAGGAGCCTTCTAATCAAGGTGAAAGAAGAAAGCGCAAAAGCTGGGTTGCAGCTAAACATAAAAAAAACCAAGATTATGGCAACAAGAATGATTGACAACTGGAAAATAGAGGGAGAAAATGTGGAGGCCGTGAAAGACTTTGTATTTCTAGGTGCAAAGATTACTGCAGATGCAGACTGTGGCCAGGAAATCAGAAGACGCTTCCTTCTTGGGAGGAGAGCAATGTCCAGTCTCGATAAAATAGTAGAGTAGAGACATCAGACTGGCAACCAAGATCCATTGCCTAGTCCAAGCCATGGTCTTCCCTGGAGTCACCTACGGATGTGAGAGCTGGACCTTCGGGAAGGCTGAGCGAAGGAAGAGAGATGCTTTTGAGCTGTGGTGTTGGAGGAAAGTGCTGAGAGTGCCTTGGACTGCGAGAAGATCCAACCAGTCCATCCTCCAGGAAATAAATCCCGGCTGCTCACTGGAGGGAAGGATACTAGAGACAAAGTTGAAGTACTTTGGCCACATCATGAGGAGACAGCAAAGCCTAGAGAAGACAATTATGCTGGGGAAAGTGGAAGGTAAAAGGAAGAGGGGCCGACCAAGGGCAAGATGGATGGATGGCATCCTTGAAGTGACTAGACTGACCTTGAAGGAGCTGGGGGTGGTGACGGCCGACAGGGAGCTCTGGCGTGGGCTGGTCCATGAAGTCACGAAGAGTCGGAGACAACTGAATGAATGAACAACAACAACAACTCCCAAATAACAAAATCATAATTTTTTGAGTGATGATCACTCCTTGTTTTGTGAGACGTTTTGTTGCCAAATTTGGTGTGATTTCGTTCATTGGTTCTTTTGTTTTTAAGGTACTCATTATGCACAGAGCATTTTTATATATATAGATATGGGCCCTGTTTTGCCCAGGAGGTTCAAACATAATTATTCTAAAATTTGGGAGGAAGATCTAAAATCCAAATGCATTGAGGATAAGATGATTTAGGCTTACCACTAAGCAGTTGAGATTTTAATGTGCTGATTTTTCCACTGCTGTTGACAGAGCAAATGAGCAGATTTTACGAGGGATAGCAAGGAAGATACATAGAATCATAGAATCAAAGAGTTGGAAGAGACCTCATGGGCCATCCAGTCCAACCCCCTGCCAAGAAGCAGGAATATTGCATTCAAATCACCCCTGACAAATGGCCATCCAGCCTCTGCTTAAAAGCTTCCAAAGAAGGAGCCTCCACCACACTCCTGGGCAGAGAGTTCCACTGCTGAACGGCTCTCACAGTCAGGAAGTTCTTCCTCATGTTCAGATGGAATCTCCTCTCTTGTAGTTTGAAGCCATTGTTCCGCGTCCTAGTCTCCAGGAAGCAGAAAACAAGCTTGCTCCCTCCTTCCTGTGGCTTTCTCTCACATATTTATACATGGCTATCATATCTCCTCTCAGCCTTCTCTTCTTCAGGCTAAACATGCCCAGCTCCTTAAGCCGCTCCTCATAGGGCTTGTTCTCCAGACCCTTGATCATTTTAGTCGCCCTCCTCTGGACACATTCCAGCTTGTCAATATCTCTCTTGAATTGTGGTGCCCAGAATTGGACACAATATTCCAGATGTGGTCTAACCAAAGCAGAATAGAGGGGTAGCATTACTTCCTTAGATCTAGACACTATTCTCCTATTGATGCAGGCCAAAATCCCATTGGCTTTTTTTGCCGCCACATCACATTGTTGGCTCATGTTTAACTTGTTGTCCACGAGGACTCCAAGATCTTTTTCACACGTACTGCTCTCGAGCCAGGCATCCCCCATTCTGTATCTTTGCATTTCATTTTTTCTGCCAAAGTGGAGTATCTTGCATTTGTCACTGTTGAACTTAATTTTGTTAGTTTTGGCCCATCTCTCTAATCTGTCCAGATTGTTTTGAATTCTGCTCCTGTCCTCTGGACTATTGGCTATCCCTCCCAATTTGGTGTCGTCTGCAAACTTGATGATCATGCCTTCTAGCCCTTCATCTAAGTCATTAATAAAGATGTTGAACAGGTAAATAATGTCTTTCCACATTGTCAAATGTTAGTGGTTCTTTATTTCAAGAATGAATTGCATATTAACAGATTACACAGAAAGCAAATTACAGTGAAATCTGGTATATTTCTTCTTAGAAGTAACTCCACTGAGTAACTCCTAGATGAGGGTATATCGGATTACAGTGTTAATCATGTTGAGCTAGAATAATGTGTATTTTATAATTGTATTGTCAAAGGCTTTCATGGATGGATTCACTGGGTTGTTGAGAGTTTTTTGGGCTGTATGGCCATGTTCCAAAAGCATTATCTCCTGACATTTCAACCACATCGACGGCAGACATCCTCAGATGTTGTGAGGTCTGTTGGAAACTAGACAAGTGGGGTTTATATATCTGGAGTGTCTGAAGTGGGAGAAAGAACTCTTGTCTGTTTGGGGTAGGTGTGAATGTTGCAGTTGGCCACCTTGATTAGCATTTAATGTCCTAGCACAGTGGTTCTCAACCTGGGGGTTGGGACCCCTTGGGGGGGGGTCGCAAGGGGGTGTCAGAGGGGTCGCCAAAGACCATCAGAAAACACAGTATTTTCTGTTTGTCATGGGGTTTCTGCATGGGGAGTTTGGGGCAATTCTATCGTTGGTGGGGTTCAGAATGCTCTTTGATTGTAGGTGAACTATAAATACCAGCAACTACAACTTCCAACTGTCAATGTCTATTTTCCCCAAATGCCATCTGTGTTCACATTTGGGCATATTGAGTATTCTTGCCAAGTTTGGTCCAGTTCCATCATTGTTTGAGTCCCCAGTGCTTTCTGGATGTAAGTGAACTACAACTCCAAAACTCAAGGTCAATGCCCATCACACCCTTCCAGTATTTTCTGTTGGTCATGGGAGTTCTGTGTGCCAAGTCTGGTTCAATTGTATCGTTGGTGGAATTCAGAATGCTCTTTGATTGTAGGTGAACTATCAATGAAAGCAACTACAACTTCCAAATGACATAATCAATCATAGAATCATAGAATCAAAGAGTTGGAAGAGACCTCATGGGCCATCCAGTCCAACCCCCTGCCAAGAAGCAGGAATATTGCATTCAAATCACCCCTGACAGATGGCCATCCAGCCTCTGTTTAAAAGCTTCCAAAGAAGGAGCCTCCACCACACTCCGGGGCAGAGAGTTCCACTGCTGAACGGCTCTCACAGTCAGGAAGTTCTTCCTCATGTTCAGATGGAATCTCCTCTCTTGTAGTTTGAAGCCATTGTTCCGCGTCCTAGTCTCCAAGGAAGCAGAAAACAAGCTTGCTCCCTCCTCCCTGTGGCTTCCTCTCACATATTTATACATGGCTATCATATCCCCTCTCAGCCTTCTCTTCTTCAAGATAAACATGCCCAGCTCCTTAAGCCGCTCCTCATAGGGCTTGTTCTCAAGACCTTTTATCATTCTAGTCGCTCTCCTCTGGACACATTCCAGCTTGTCAATATCTCTCTTGAATTGTGGTGCCCAGAACTGGACACAATATTCCAGATGTGGTCTAACCAAAACAGAATAGAGGGGTAGCATTACTTCCCTAGATCTAGACACTATGCTCCTATTGATGCAGGCCAAAATCCCATTGGCTTTTTTTGCCGCCACATCACATTGTTGGCTCATGTTTAACTTGTTGTCCACGAGGACTCCAAGATCTTTTTCACACGTACTGCTCTTGAGCCAGGCATCCCCCATTCTGTATCTTTGCATTTCGTTTTTCCTGCCAAAGTGGAGTATCTTGCATTTGTCACTGTTGAACTTCAATTTGTTAGTTTTGGCCCATCTATCTAATCTGTCAAGATCGTTTTGAATCCTGCTCCTGTCCTCTGGAGTATTGGCTATCCCTCCCAATTTGGTGTCGTCTGCAAACTTGATGATCCTGCCTTCTAACCCTTCATCTAAGTCATTAATAAAGATGTTGCGCAATCCCAGTAGTATTCAAATTGGGGTATTTTGGGTATTTGTGCTAAATTTGGTCCAGTGAATGAAAATACATCCTACATATTGGATATTTACATTACAGTTCAACAGTAGCAAAATTACAGTTATGAAGCAGCAATGAAAGTAATGTTATGGTTGGGGGTTGCCACAACATGAGGAAGTGTATTAAGGGGTCGCGGCATTAGGAAGGTTGAGAAACACTGGCCTAGCAGTTTCAAGGTCCGGCTTCTCACAGCCTGGATAATTCTTTGCTGGGAGGTGTTGGCTGTCCCTGATTGATTCTTGACTGGAATTCCCTGTTTTTGAGTGTTGTTTCTTATTTACCGTTATAATTTTAGACTTTTTAAAAAATACTGGTAGCCAGATTTTCATGGTCTCTTCCTTTCTGTTGAAATTGTCCACATGCTTGTGGATTTCAGTGGCCTCTCTGTGTAGTCTGGCAAGGTAGTTGTTAGACTGATCCAGCATTTCTGTGTTCTCAAGTAATATACTGTGTCCAGGTTGGTTCATCAGCTGCTCTGCTATGGTTGATTTCTCTGGCTGAAGTAGTCTGCAGTGCCTTTCATGTTCCTTTCATGTTCCTTGATTCGTGTCTGGGCAATGYTGCGCTTGGTGGAAGTGAGAGGCTCCTTCTTGTCCAGGGGTCCTCAAACTAAGGCCCGGGGGCCGGATATGGCCCTCCAAGGTCATTTACCCGGCCCTCGCTCAGGGTCAATCTAATTCTGACACTACTTGAAAGCACACAACAACAACAACAATGGGTTGTTATAGATTTTTTCGGGCTATATGGCCATGGTCTAGAGCAGGGGTCCTCAAACTAAGGCCCGGGGGCCAGATATGGCCCTCCAAGGTCATTTACCCAGCCCTCGCTCAGGGTCAATCTAATTCTGAAACCACTTGAAAGCACACAACAACAACAACCACAACAACAATGGGTTATTGTAGGTTTTTTCAAGCTATAAGCCATGGTCTAGAGCAGGGGTCCTCAAACTAAGGCCCGGGGGCCGGATATGGCCCTCCAAGGTCATTTACCCGGCCCTCGCTCATGGTCAATCTAAGTCTGAAATGACTTGAAAGCACACACAACAACAACATCCTGTTTCTAAGTGTTTGCAGACTTAAAGCAGGGGTCCTCAAACTACGGCCCGCGGGCCAGATACAGCCCTCCAAGGTCATTTACCCGGCCCTCGCTCAGGGTCAACCTAAGTTGGAAATGACTTGAAAGCACACAACAATAACAATCCTATCTCATCACAGAATTACTGGGTTGTTGTAGTTTTTTTCGGGCTATATGGCCATGTTCTAGAGCAGGGGTCCTCAAACTAAGGCCCGGGGGCCGGATATGGCCCTCCAAGGTCATTTACCCGGCCCTCGCTCAGGGTCAATCTAAGTCTGAAATGACTTGAAAGCACACAACAACAACAACAACAACAATTCTCATAGTTTTTTCGGGCTATATGGCCATGGTGTAGAGCAGGGGTCCTCAAACTAAGGCCCGGGGGCCGGATATGGCCCTTCAAGGTCATTTACCCAGTCCTCGCTCAGGGTCAACCTAAGTCTGAAATGACTTGAATGCACACAACAACAACAATCCTATCTCATCAGCCAAAAGCAGGCCCACACTTCCCATTGAAATACTAATAAGTTTATATTTGTTAAATTGTTCTTCATTTTAGTATTGCAATTAAGTATTTTTTGCACTACAAATAAAATATGTGCAGTGTGCATAGGAATTCATTCATGTTTTTTTCCAAATTATAATCCGGCCCTCCAACAGTTTGAGGGACTGTGACCTGGCCCTCTGTTTAAAAGTTTGTGGACCCCTACTTTACTTTGCTGAATGTAGCATTTGTTGGATCTTCTTGGTGGGTCTATAGATAGTTTGTATGTTGTGTTTCCTCATCAGCTTCCCTATGTGGTCAGTGGTTCCCTTGATGTATGGCAAGAACACTTTTCCTCTGGGTAGATCTTTGTCTTTACTCTCGTGGTTTGTTCTTGGTCTTGCAGCTCTTCTGATGTCTGTGGTGGAGTATCTATTGGCCTGTAGATTGTTTTAAATTTATTGTTGTTCATTCATTCAGTCTTTTCCGACTCTTCGTGACTTCATGGACCAGTCCACGCCAGAGCTCCCTGTCAGTCGTCACCACCCCCAGCTCCTTCAAGGTCAATCCAGTCACTTCAAGGATACCATCCATCCATCTTGCCCTTGGTCGGCCCCTCTTCCTTTTTCCTTCCATTTTCCCCAGCATCATTGTCTTCTCTAAGCTTTCCTTTCTTCTCATAATGTGGCCAAAGTACTTCATCTTGGCCTCTACTATTCTTCCCTCCAATGAGCAGTCAGGCTTTA
The DNA here is from genome assembly GCF_025583915.1 of Anolis sagrei ordinatus. Classification (NCBI taxonomy): domain Eukaryota; kingdom Metazoa; phylum Chordata; class Lepidosauria; order Squamata; family Anolidae; genus Anolis; species Anolis sagrei. Next base: position 106,389,851 of record NW_026846588.1, on the reverse strand, counting down.
TTTCTTGAAGTATGGACTGGTTGGCTCTTCTCGCTGTCCAAGGCTCAGCACTTTCCTCCAGGACCACAGTTCAAAAGCATCTATCTTCCTTCACTCAGCCTTCCCTATGGTCCAGCTCTCACATCCGTAGGTGACTATGGGGAATACCATTGCTTTAACTATGCAGATCTTTGTTGCCAATGTGATGTCTCTACTCTTCACTATTTTATCAAGATTGGTCATTGCTCTCCTCCCAAGAAGTAAGCGTTTCCTGATTTCCTGGCTGCAGTCTGCGTCTGCAGTAATCTTTGCACCTAGAAATACAAAGTCTGCACTGCCTCCACGTTTTCTCCTTCTATTTCCCAGTTGTTAATCAATCTTATTGTCATAATTTTGGTTTTTTTGATGTTTAACTGCAACCCAGCTTTTGCACTTTCTTCTTTCACCTTGATTAGAAGGCTCCTCAGCTCCTCCTCACTTTCGGCCATCAAAGTGGTGTCATCTGCATATCTAAGGTTGTTAATGTTTCCAGCAAAGGATCACCGCCTTGTCGTGGTGCTGGAGCAATGATGTCACAAGCGAAACCGTGAAGGGCCACCCAAGACGGGACGGTCGTGGCAGAGAGGTCAGACCAAGCGTGATCCCTGGGGAAGGCAATGGCAAACCACTCCAGTATTCTTGCCAAGAGAACTAAATGGACCAGTACAACCAGAGAGATGTCGGTATGCCATTGGAAGATGGGACTCCCAGGTTGGAAGATGGCCAAAATGCTACTGGGGAAGAGCAGAGGATAAGTTCAACGAGCCCCAGATGTGATGACGCAGCTAGCTCAAAGCCGAAAAGAAGGCTAGTGGCCGACGGTGCTGGAGGTGAACAATGAATCTGATGCTCTAAATATCAACACAATTTAGTCGTAGGTCTTTTTACATTTTTCATAATTTGGTAATACTAGTACTTAGAAACTTGTATGTGAGATAATTTTTGTGAGTATTACATATGTGGATTTACTGACAATATAGTATATAGTTTTTGTAAAAGACATCTTCCAATTATAAGGTGGAGGAAGCATCACAGTACCACTGTTGCTCTGTAGAAAAAGTGAAGTATTTCTTGTTTAAAAACACATCTCTTTAATTATTTTGGATGTAGCAACTATATAGGTTGTTTCTGTATAGCCTTGCCTAAGAAAGAGGCCATGTTAGCTCATCCAAGATTTCCTGCTGCTCTCACGTAATTCACCAGAAAACATTCTGAACCATTTGTATGCTTAGCAAATCAGCTTCCCTATCTTCTGTAAGGCAGGTGGATGTGAATTCCCATTCATAAGATTCTGAGTATAAGGGGCACGCCAATGGTGTGAATAGCAAACGTTCTTATCCAGAATCTTGTAGCATTAAGGGAGTGACCCAGCATCAGCCAACAAGATAAGCATGTGGGCCCTGGAGCTATTCTTATTCCACTAACTCTGTCCCTCTCAGTCACAATACCATTAGCACCATGCATGACTATCACAATCAGATAAGCAAGAGCTGGCTATCATGTGGGTTTCCACAATTGTCTTTCTGGGAGAATGAGAACAGATCATCAAAGATGCCGCATGTGCCTTTCCTCCTCTGAAGTTCCTTAGGAAAAGAGGCATCGCTCTTAATGTGATAGTGAGTAGTATGAAGGTTGAATGAAAAGTAATGCCTCCACCTTCGTAACTCCTCAACGGATGGTTGTACTGATATGTGGCAGGTACTGGCTTGTTCAGTAGTCTTTCCTCTACAGTTCCTTTTTGGCAGGAAGCCTTAGTATTAAACGGTTGTGTTGTTAAAGTGCAAAGTATGGAACCCAGCGCAGTCGGTCAGTGCAACTTAAGCAACATGCAATCATTGAATTCTTGACAACAGAACATGTCACCCCAAAAGAGATTGATCAGAGAATGCAGGCTGTTTATGGTGATTGTGTTCTTGCATCTCATGACTAAGAAGCAAATACTTTATTGTTTATTATGTATTTAGTTCAACCTCCAGGGAGGAGTACAAATACCAAAATTGCTTTGTTGTCCTTGAGTTTGGTGTGCGTGTGTGTGCTATTTCAGAATGTATCTCAGGCAGCAAAGTGTCTTAGTCCAGTCCTGCCTGTGACTTGGTGAAAGCTAAAGAGAAGTTTAAACTAGTAACTTCCTTAATCCAGGTCTTTATATACATATTCTAGCATGAGTGGGGTTTGTTGTGCAAAGCATGTTTTAGCCAAAGCCCATGCAAAAGACACACAAACAAGAGGAAAAAGAAAAACTTACATAACACAGAATAAGCCTTCTTCATCTTCATTCAAATGAGAGAGCAAAGCATAAACCTTGAGTAAATAGCTATTCTACCATGTTAGGCGATCCCTCGCTTTCCGAGGATGATTGTCTTCCAGTGTTCTTGTGGGTCCGTATGTGGCTGTGGAGCCCTATTCTTGCTCTGCATCTTCTTCCGCAGTGAGGGCATTGGTTTCCAGGTGGAAGGCGGTCTCGGTCGGGGTTGGCTTGACGTGCCTTCCTCTTGGCACGCTTCTCCCTTTCGCCCTCCATTCGTGCCTCTTCAAATTCTGCAGCACTGCTGGTCACAGCTACCTCCAGCTGGAGCGGCCAAGGGCCAGGGCTTCCCAGTTCTCAGTGTCTATGCCAGAGTTTTTAAGGTTGTCTTTGAGCCCATTTTTAAATCTCTTTTCCTGCCCACCAACATTCCGTTTTCCGTTCTTGAGTTCGGAGTAGAGCAACTGCTTTGGGAGACGGTGGTCAGGCATCCAGACAACGTGGCTGGCCCAGCGGAGTTGATGGCGGAGGACCATCGCTTCAGTGCTGGTGGTCTTTGCTTCTTCCAGCACGCTGACGTTTGTCCGCCTGTCTTCCCAGGAGATTTGTAGGATTTTCCGGAGGCAGCGCTGATGGAATCGTTCCAGGAGTTGCATTTGATGTCTGTAGACAGTCCACGTCTCACAGGCATATAGCAGGGTTGGGAGGACAATAGCTCTATAAACAAGCACCTACCATATTCTACCATAACAAAGAGCATCGCTGTTAGAGCATAGCAGCATTACAGTACATTGCTTCTCCTCAGAGTAGCGTTTCGTGTCTCCAAACTATATTCTAAAATCTATACAGTTATACCCCACCAAGTGTGGCCCAAAGATGCTGACTGACCTACATTACCAGCTGTACATAATAATTAACATCATAAGATTTTTCTTTAACACACACTTAATCTTGCTATGACTTACTGTAACAGGATTTACTCACAAGTCAGTATTGTTTAGGATTGTAGTAGTGTAGCATTGTACTGTGCTATGCACTGGATAGGCATTCGATAGGATGGGAATTTCAATGCAACAACTTCTTGAAAACTCACACTATTCCCATCCCTGCTATAGATCAATCCAATATATGTTTCCTCAGCAATAAACCCAGATTTTCAGTCATAGAATCATAAGAGACCTCGTGGGCCATCCAGTCCAACCCCTGCCAAGAAGCAGGACAATCACGTTCAGTGAGTCCTACTTTTAGGAAAATATGCTTGGGAAACACAGCATTAGCAAATTCTGCAATTGAAAGTACAAAATCCCGACAATAGTTCTTTTCTCTCAGTCCCTTTCTACAACCTTCTGTGTCTCAGCATTTTTAAGACTCGAGGACCTCATCCACCTCATCTGTTCCAAAGGCATAATGCTGTGTGGTTACGCCAAAAATTATTTAGATGAGTGGCTGCTTAACATTTCTGGTCTATATTCAGTCAGGTGCAGTATTAGATTTCACACTGCATTCAGGCCGTGTAAGATCACATGATAAGTGATACAAGTAGTAAGTCAATACTGCTCAGGCTTCAGCTCTTTTACTCTTGTCAGTAGAAGATGCCAAGCTGTTGCTTTATTTGGTTTGTGTTGTTGGGCCTCTTGGGCAAGCCTGGCGATGTTTTATTACAAAATAAAGAAAGATGAGACGCACAGTCTGTTGTAGCCATACAGAATCATCTTCTAATCCGAGCACCAGTTTATTAAACTTCCTGTTCAAAAAGGCGGTATGCTTTGATTTTATTAGCTACCTACGCCTGTGTTTGCACTGCTTAATTATAGCATTTTGTTTCTACTCTACCTGCCATGTCACAGTTCTATGGTATGAGATTTGGAAACCCGCTGGGAGATGTATTGTTGAAGGCTTTCATGGCTGGAATCACTGGGTTGTTGTAGGTTTTTTCGGGCTATATGGCCATGGTCTAGAGGCATTCTCTCCTGACGTTTTCCTGCATCTATGGCAAGCATCCTCAGAGGTAGTGATGCTTGCCATAGATGCAGGCGAAACGTCAGGGGAAAAATTGCCTCCAGAACATGGCCATATAGCCCGGAAAAACCTACAACAACCCAGTGATCCCGGCCATGAAAGCCTTCGACAATACATAGTGAGGTCTGTTGGAACTAGGAAAAAGGGTTTATATATCTGTGGAAGGACCTGGGTGAGACAAAGGACTCTTGTTTGCTGGACATCAGAAGAGCTGCAAGACCGAGAACAAGCCATGAGAGTGAAGACGAAGATCCACCCAGAGGAAAAGTGTTCTTGCCATACATCAAGGGAACCACTGACCGCATAGGGAAGCTGATGAGGAAACACAACATACAAACTATCTACAAACCCACCAAGAAAATCCAACAAATGCTACGTTCAGCAAAGGACAAGAGGGATCCTCTCACCTCTGCAGGAGTCTACCGTACCATGCAGCTGTGGACAAGTCTACATAGGGACCACCAAATACCATTGCCCAAACATGAATCAAGGAACATGAAAGGCACTGCAGACTACTTCAACCAGAGAAGTCAGCCATAGCAGAGCACCTGATGAACCAACCTGGACACAGCATTTTATTTGAGAACACAGAAATGCTGGACCACTCTACAACCACCATGTCAGACTACACAGAGAAGCCATTGAAATCCACAAGCATGTGGACAATTTCAACAGAAAGGAGGAAACCATGAAAATGAACAAAATCTAGCTACTAGTATTTAAAAAACTCTAAAATTGCAACAGCACAACAACACAGAGGAAACAAACAAGGACATCTAATCACCTCTCAACAAAAGTTTGCTCCAGGCACAGTCAGGCCATTGTATGCTAATCAAGGTGGTCAGTTGAAACATTCACACCTAGCTCCAGCAGACAAGAGTCCTTTGTCCCACCCTAGGTAGAAATGAAGTAAATAATAATAAATCATTTTTAATTTTACTTGAACTTTTTGATTTATGAATTTAAAGCTTTTTGTTGATTTGGTTTTTGCTGTGTCTCAATAGTATATTCTGAAGACACATCATTCAGTATTGGGTTGTTGTAGGTTTTTTGGTGAGGTCTAACTACCTCTGGGGATGCTTGCCATAGATGCAGGTGAAACATCAGGAGAGAATGCCTCTAGAACATGGCCATATAGCCCGAAAAAAACCTACAACAACCCAGTGATTCCGGCCATGAAAGCCTTCGACAATACTCAATGCACTTTTGGAGAGTAGCCATATTATCATACACAGTTGCTCCCCCTCAACGGTTTTTGTCCCCAGAGTATATTTCCCCACCTGTATGAAGGTCTATATTTATGACCCCGTTCCTTTATGAGTTTCTCCCCCACAAACAATCTGCTCCATCCCTATCTCATCCTGATTTTAGTATTTTTAGTATCTTAGTTTTTATCTTACACATGCGGCCCGCTCATTGTTATGTTATGTTATTTTATTTTACTGTGTATGATTTTGCTTTATCATCTTTGTACTCATATGTTGTATGTATTTTACTGTGTTGTTATTGTGTTTTGGTTTTACTTTATTGTATATGGTGTTGGGCTTGGCCTCATGTAAGCCGCCCCGAGTCCCCATTGGGGAGATAGTGACGGGGTATTAAATAAAGTTTATTATTATTATTACTAGCCGTCCCCTGCCACGCATTGCTCTGGCCCAGTCTGGTGATCTGAAAAATAAAGTAATGAGAAAGTGTTGGTTTCTAATATATGTAATTTCTTTATGCTTGTGGGTAAACAGTATTTCTTGTTGTTTCTTTGTCAGTGTTGATGTGGAGAGTGTCTGGTTTGCCTACTCTGGAACATGCAACATATCATTGTCCTTCTTTAAGGGTCTCTTTCAAATCTGTGATACTATATCTCCATGTGTGTGTGAATCATATCTATCTATATTTATGACTGGATGGCTCTTTGTCAGGAGAGCTTTGATTACGTTTTCTTGCCCTGGTGAAGGGAATTGGACTGGATGGCCTTAAGTATTTTCTGTTGGTCATGGGGGTTCTGTGTGGGAAATTTACCCTAATTCTGTCGTTTGTGGGATTCAGAATGCTCTTTAATTGTAGTGAACTATAAATCCCAGTAACTACAACTCCCAAATGTCAAGGTCTATTTCCCTTAAACTCCATCTGTGTTCATATTTGGGCATATGGAATATTCGTGCCATGTTTGGTCCAGATCCATCATTGTTTGAGTCCACAGTGCTCTCTGGATGTAGGTGAACTACAACTCCCAAACTCAAGGTCAATGCCCATCAAACCCTTCTAGTCTTTTATGTTGGTCATGGGAGTCCTGTGTGCCAAGTTTTGTTCAATTCCATCATTGGTGGAGTTCAGAATGCTCTTTGATTGTAGGTGAACTATAAATCCCAGCAACTACAACTTCCAATGTCAAGGTCTATTTCCCCCAAACTCCATCTGTGTTCATATTTGGGCATATGGAATATTTGTGCCAAGTGTGGTCCAGATCCATCATTGTTTGAGTCCACAGTGCTCTCTGGATGTAGGTGAACTACAACTCCCAAACTCAAGGTCAATGCCCACCAAACCCTTCTAGTGTTTTCTGTTGGTCATGGGAGTCCTGTGTGCCACGTTTGGTTCAATTCCATAATTGGTGGAGTTCAGAATGCTCTTTGATTGTAGGTGAACTATAAATCCCAGCAACTACAACTCCCAAATGACAAAATCAATTTTTTTGAGTGAAGGACATACATTGGGTTGTTAGGTGTATGCTGTCCAAATTTGGTGTCAATTGGCCCACTGGTTTTTGAGTTCTGTTAATCCCACAAATGAACATTACATTTTTATTTATATAGATTATTATTATTATTATTATTATTATTATTATTATTATTATTATCATTCAGTATTGCTGAAGTGAAGCAAGTTTTGGTCTAATGCCCAATGACCAATGATCTTGAAATCCATGATAGAAAGTTAGGGTATAAAGGAAATGCATATATAAACATATGAAGGGAGTTTGTTGTGGCGATTTATTTATTCACTTGCCAACTGCACTGGAGAGCTTAGATCAAAGCTTAGGATACAAGCTAGTTAAACAAAACAACCTGCAAATAGTTGGAACACATGCTGAGTTTCCCTCTCTCAATGAAGTACAGTTTTTATTTGCTTTTTAGTTGGAATCATGAATGGTAATAGGTTGGTGGTTGCATGCAAGACAGGACCTGAGTGTGGGATGGGACTTTAGAGTATATCATGCTAGTTGTTCCACTTGTGCTCCTATGGATCATGACGATGTATAAGTAAATGCAAGATTCTGATGAGGTTAAACTTAGGTAAAAGGACTGACCTAATAGCACAAGAGGAACAAACTGGACTGTGCTTGAGCAGAGAACATTCTTTTCTAAAAGAGAAACAGAACTCATAACACTTTGATTTTTGGCTCTGCTTCTGGATGCAAAGAGCAGCAATAATACCACTTGTAAAACATGTCTCTTGTTACCTTTTACTGGCTGAGCCACATTGAATGTTATAGCCTACTAGTATAACTGATGGTTGCAGTGTGTATTAATAATAATAATAAGGTTCTTGTGGGTTTTTTCGGGCTATAGAGCCATGTTCTAGAGGCATTTCTCCTGACGTTTCGTCTGCATCTATGGCAAGCATCCTCAGAGGTAGTGAGGTCTGTTGGAATTAGGACAATGGGTTTATATATCTGTGGAATGGCTGGGGTGGGGCAAGGAGCTCTTCCCTGCTGCAGCTAGGTGTGAATGTTTCAACTGATCACCTTCATTAGCATTTGAAGGCCTGCCTGAGCCTGGGAAAATCTCTTGCTGGGAGGTGTTAATCTGTGCCTGGTTGTTTCCTCTCTGTTGTTTTGCTGTTGTAATTTTAGAGTTTTTTAATACTGGTAGCCAGATTTTGTTCATTTTCATGGTCTCTTCCTTTCTGTTGGAATTGTCCACATGCTTGTGGATTTCAATGGCTTCTCTGTGTAGTCTGACATGGTGGTTGTTGGTGTGGTCCAGCATTTCTGTGTTCTCAAATAATATGCTGTGTCCAGGCTGGTTCATCAGGTGCTCTGCTATGGCTGACTTCTCTGGTTGAAGTAGTCTGCAGTGCCTTTCATGTTCCTTGATTCGTGTTTGGGCGCTGCGTTTGGTGGTCCCTATGTAGACTTGTCCACAGCTGCATGTTATACGGTAGACTCCTGCAGAGGTGAGAGGATCCCTCTTGTCCTTTGCTGAACGTAGCATTTGTTGGATTTTCTTGGTGGGTCTGTAGATTTTGTATGTTGTGTTTCCTCATCAGCTTCCCTATGCGGTCAGTGGTTCCCTTGATGTATGGCAGGAACACTTTTCCTCTGGGTGGAATCAATCAGCATCAATCAGGACAAGAGGGAACCTAGTGATTCCAGCCATGAAAGCCTTCGACAATACAACAACAACAATAATAATAACTTTATTTATATATTATTTGTATATCCCATTACCATCTCCCCAAAGGACTCGGTGTGGCTTACATTAGGCCAAGCCCACAGTACATCTATAACAAAAGCAATACCAAAAAGAGTCAATACAATACAATTAATATAAATCACATAAGCAATAAACAGTGATACACAAGCATTTAAAAACCTATGGCTGGGCCAAATGTAGTAGTTTAAAACTTAAAAAAATAACACTGGGCATGAACAAGGTAGGATATAACTGGTATAGGGCTTTCAAGGAGAGATGAGGGAATGCGGTCAGTCCTAAATCAGTGATAAAGTGCATTTTAAGGGTATATTGCTGAGAGTTTTCCTTATTCTGGGAAGGCACACTGGAACAACCACGTTTTCAGGCTCCTCCTAAAGACTGCCAGAGTTGGGGCATGTCTGATGTCCTTGGGAAGTGAGTTCCAGAGTCAGGGGGCCACCACTGAGAAGGCCCTCTCCCTCGTCCCCACCAAACGCGCCTACAAAGGAGATGGGAGCGTGAGAAAGGCCTCTCCAGATGATCAAAGAGATCGTGTGGGTTTGTACAGAGAAATGCAGTCATGCTGGTAGACGAGTCCCAAACCGTTCAGTGCTTTGTAGGTAAGAACCTGCACCTTGAATTGGGACTGGAAAATGAACGGCAGCCAGTGGAGCTCCTTAAACAGGAGGGTTGACCGCTCTCTGTAAGTCACACCAGTTAGTAACCTGGCTGCTGCCCGTTGTACCAATTGAAATTTCCAGGCCGTTTTCAAGGGCAGCCCCACGTATTCCGAAGTGATATATATCAACTCATCATACAATTTAAAATTCCAATTTTGCTTGTTGTTTTTTAAAGGAAGCTTTAAAATAGTGTGCAGATAGGGGAAAGGTTCCAAAATGTGGGCATAGCTGTGTAATACTGTTGTATCCAAAAACTGTCATAATGCATGAAGCTGCCGTTATGTGGAAAGATTAATATTATTTACACTGTAATTTCATTGCTCCTTGACATTTTAAACCTTGCTCTGAATTATCCATTATATGTATGTGTGTGTGTGTGTGTATGTGTGTGTGTGTGTGTGTGTGTGTGTGTATATATGGTATTCAATCAGCCTTGGTAATTCTCTTCCCCTCTTGTGGGTTAAGAAAGACCAGGGTCTTTTTGGGGTGCTCTGATGACGGACACAAAGGACAAGATGATCCCCCCCCCCCAACCTGTTCACAGGCAGAAACAAAGCTGGCAATGGGAGAGTACACTCTATGACTTCTCAGTTGTGTTCAAGTGATGCAGAACTGAAATTTATTTATTTATTTCGTATCAAAAGCATTGTATAAATTAGTATAAAACAGCAATGGCATTGTCTGTAGCCTCCAACAACTCTTCCTCTGTACATGAGGCAGGGCATAGTGGACAAGCATATAGATGCGGAGTTGTCTGTTCTGCTCCACAGTCACATAAGGTGTGGGATTCTTTTAGGTAGTGCCATTTTGCCAGGTTGTCTTTTGATCTGCCCACTCCACTTCTGAGTCTATTGAAACTGAACATGTGACAGAAGCGGCATAGTTTTCCCGAATGCAAGTAAATGGCAGAGAGGGGAAGTGCTTACAGTGGTACTTTGGCATGTGTATGACCAAAGGCCCCATCTACACTGCCATATAAAATCCAGATTATCTGATTTGAACCGGATTATATTAGTCTACATTGCCATATATTCCAGTTCAAAGCAGATAATCTGGATTTTATACAGCAGTGGGGAAGGGCCCAAGTTTTAGACTGAGTGTTAAAGGAGCTATCCAAGGTGCTGAACCTATTTCTGACATAGAAAATATTACTTCCAATGGCTCATTTGAAGTTGGATTAAAAACTGGTGCAGACTCATCAGTTTAGTTGTTTAGATGGGGCCTAAATTGGCAGATTGTTGGAGATAGAATACTGCTGGTGCTTTCTTAATGCCTCTGTTTGGAAGTTTACCCAGAGTAGCAACATTTTGGGGGAAGCAATCACATGAGTAAATTTGGTTTTGGAAAGTTCCATGATATTAATTGACAATGACATGCATTATTTACTTGTTTCTTGAAAATTAACAATGGCCAACTGTAGTGGATTTTCCTCAACTTTTTGATTGCTAAAACATTAATATTTCATTATCGGAGATATTTTTTTCTCCATCTGTGATTCAATGAATAGACAATCTAACAGTGCTTGCAACATTTGAAAGAATTTTGTATAGGTGACATTTACAAAAGGACTTATATTTGGACAACTTTTGTAGGAACCTATGACTAAGGTTGTTTAACCTCCTTTTGCGTTTTGATTTACATGCTTTTGTTATATTGGAACACTGTTGTATGTAGCGGAGATCCTTTCTGAATGTAAATCATCAGTTGCCAGCTGAAATCGTGGAGAGCCCTACCAGTCAAAATATGGAATGCTATACTAAATGGATTAGAGATCTGTTTTGCTAAAGGTTAGTTCCGCATGTTTGTGGAAAAGTTTCACCACAACTTCAGCAATTAGATGAAAATTTTGTGTCCTCATGTTGAGGTGCTTATTAAGATCATGTGTTGCTGGTGCTCTAGTTTGAGCTCATTTCAAGGTGGTATTGACCATTTGCTAAGCCCAAACAGGCTTGGACTTAGCAGATCTTGGAGGATAACCTCCGCCCTTGCACTCTGTATACCATCAGGAATGCAAGAAAACCCGAGAGCCTTTTTGAATTGCCGCTTCCCCCTCTACTCTGTTTAGAAAGCAATATACAGCTTTCTAATTCAAGTTAACTGTTTGTGGCCAAATGGACAGTGGAACAATGGTGTTTAGTTTATATAAATAGAAGATTTCTGATTAATATTCTTACCATATACAAGGCATTCAAATGGAGCAAACTGTAAATAAAAATTTAAAACATTGCTTTCCCCCACTAATATATTTGTATCTCATCCATCAACAAAAAGATAAAACGTATTTTACCTAAAAATGATCTAAAGCAAAAAAATAATTAAAATAGTTATATTGATTAAAATAATTTTTAAAATTCATTTAAAAATTCTATTTATTAATTTACATTATTTATATTCCGTCCTTCTCACCCCGAAGGGGACTCAGAGTGGATTACAGAACACATATACGGCAAACATTCAATGCCGTTATTCACTGACAAGACAGACAACTGTACATAAATAGAGGTATATAGGGCTTTCCCATCTTCGACATCTTGGAGGCTGTGCTCAATTCCCGTCACGAGGGGGGAGGGGGTGTTGTCGCTCCAATTTCCCTGCCAAAGAGCTTTGTTTGTAAACTTCCTCCTTGATCAAATTGCTGGCATTTTTCTAGCATTTCCTTATGGGTGCTCTAAATACCTCCCCACTTAAGCGGTACCTATTTATCTACTCACATTGCTGTTTTCAAAACTACTGGGTAGGCAGAAGCTGGGCTAAAGGCCAGGAGTTCACCCTGATCCAGGCTGCGAATTGTGAACTTTTCAGTTGGCAATATTTACTGCAGCTGGCGGTTAGCTGTTGTGACTCAGCTGGAACCACAGAGTGTCTCTGATGAGGATGATGGGACTCAGGTTCACAGCCTGGTTCAAAATGTCCCTGTTATAGACAGTGAAGAAGTACAGTTTCCCACGGAAAGGAATGAAAGTGTTGATACTGAAGGTGCAGTTTGACTCAGAGAAGGAGGACAGTTCTCAGCCTGATAATGATAATGAGCAAGCAGGGAAACAGGCTGACACTAACGAACAGACTGACCTTGATGAAATGGAAACCTTAGATCGGGCTGACCGTTTGGAATTCAGAGTTCGAAGGAGTGTGAGAATAGCTAACAGGAAGGAGGCCAGAGAAACGCCTTTATGTTTGGCAAAGGGTATTAAGCAGTGTGTTTGAGACCAAATCTTTGTCAAAGCAACTTTTCGTTTTACCAAGAAACTTGCCTTTGCTTGTATGGATTATTTTGCAGTCCTTGTGTTCATGTTTTCAGGACTTTGTCATGTTCTCTTGGGTTTTTGTTTTGCTGGTGCCTTTTTGAATTAATCTTCAAAGTGCTTGTTTATGTTGATCTTTTGAAACATTACCTTTGCTTTTAAAAACTTTTTACCTTTTATTTTTATTAAACTATAAACACTTCTGACTGTGTGCAGTTTGGTGTTTTTTCAGCAAGGTGAATCTACTCTGAGGTGCGACATTAGCCTGCTGAGCTAAAGACCGGCTCATTGCTAAAGCGTTGCCCCAATTCCCTCCCTTCACATAAAATTGTGCAAGCTATAAAATTAATTATCTTTTTTTGCCTCTTCCTTAGATTGATAAATATCTGTACTCCATGCGACTCTCCGATGAAACTCTTCTGGATATTATGGGACGCTTCAGGAGAGAGATGAAGAATGGGTTATCCAGGGATTTTAATCCAACAGCCACTGTCAAGATGCTCCCTACATTCGTAAGGTCTATTCCCGATGGCTCAGGTAAGGAGTGTGACTCTGATATATTATTTCTATTGCTTCTATTTGGAAATGTACATGGTGTCTTAAAAAAAAACACATGTTATTGCTCCCCATACAGCGTGATCTGTTGAATACCGAAGTGTTCATAAAGATGTTTAGGTATAAATGCAGTCATAAGGAACTAGCTGTAGTACAGGGTTAGTCAAAATGAATAGGCCAATAAGAAAATTAATTTTAGACAAATGTATGTTTACTGTAACCAAACCACAGCTACGTAGCGACAGATAAACTATCAAAGTTTTGTCTCACCTTCAGAGATGTTCGATATGGGCGCCCCGTGTGACACGGCAGATGTCCAAGCGATAGTCCAGTTCATTCCACATCCGTTGCAGCACATCCGACGTAATGGCATCGAATGCAGCAACGTCTGGGAAGGTGTTCGTTGAGGTCCTAACCCTAACCCTAACCCTAACCCTATCCCTAACCCTAACCCTTGAAATTCTCGCTGGACCGTAATTATTGACATTGTTTTAGCAAATGTCATCACAAAAAACGCCTTCTCTTTGCTTGATTCCGCCATTTTGAAAACAGCGACCCCTAGCGACGCCTAGCGGCATTAACGTACATGTGTGTTGCTCAAAAAAAACTTTGATAGTTTATCTGTCGCTACATAGCTGTGGTTTGGTTACAGTAAACATACATTCGTCTAAAATTAATTTTCTTATTGGCCTATTCATTTTGACTAACCCTGTATTCAGATTTTAACGTATATGTTTATTTTAAGGAGAAAAACACACACACCAAACCAAAGCTCACAATTCAGTTCCCACTGAAACAAATCACAAGAGATTGTTTGGTTTTTGTTGTCTTAGAGAAGGTACGTATTTGTAAAAAATGAGGGGAAGCAAAAGTATTTTTAACTGGGTTGCTATGAGTTTTCCAGGCTGTATGGCCATGTTCCAGAAGCATTCTCTCCAGACGTTTCGTCACATCTTTAGCAGGCATCGTCAGAAGATCTCACAACCTCTGAGGATGCCTAACATAGATGTGGGTGAAATATCAGGCCGTGTTTCTGGAACATGGCCATACAGCTTGGAAAATTCACAGCAACCCAGTGATTCCAGCCATGAAAGCCTTTGACAATACATGTTTTTAAATTATTTATTTATTTATTTATTTACTTTGCTTATATACCGCTGTTCTCAGCCCGGGGGCGACTCACAGCGGTGTACAACATAGAAAGAACAAGGTTCAAAATTCAAGACACAATATAAAATGATCCACAATCCAGCATTAACAAAAACATCATCATCAATGTTTTTATTAATTACAAAAAATCATAAGAAAAAGATAACAAGGGCAAGTGTTAGCAATATTTTCTTTTATTAAAAAAACTGAGAATATATTTTATGCTAGGTAAAATGGTGCCTTATTGTCACTGCCAAAACACAAGTATGTGCTTTCCATCTACACAACCGTGAAGCCAACAGGAAATTGAAAGTCACCTGGGAAGGTCAAGAACTTGAACATTGTTTCCATCCTAAATATCTCGGTGTCACCTTAGATCAAAGACTAGCATATAGGAAACACTGCTTGAACACCAAGCACAAAGTAGCTGCACGCAATAACATCCTGTGAAAACTTATTGGCAGCACATGGGGTGCAGACCCAAAATTAGTAAGAACATCAGCCCTGGCCTTGTCTTACTCGACTTCCGAGTATGCCGGTCCTGTTTGGCATAGGTCTGCCCATGCAAAGCAGGTGAACATAGCATTGAATGAAACATCAACATCTTACTAGTTGTAATCTAATATGCTAACTCCTCAACTGTAAGGGAGGAGAACTCATTGATTATTGGTGTCAAATAGTGACACAACTGGTACAACGGGTGGCGGCCAGGTTGTTAACTGGTGCTCCTTACAGGGAGAGGTCAACCCTCCTGTTTAAGGAGCTCCATTGGCTGCCGTTCATTTTCCGGTCCCAATTCAAGGTGCAGGTGCTTACCTACAAAGCCATAAACGGTTTGGGACCCGCCTACCTGCGTGACCGCATCTCCGTATATGAACCCACACGATCTCTCCGATCATCTGGAGAGGCCCTGCTCACGATCCCACCTGCGTCGCAAGCGCGATTGGTGGGGACGAGGGACAGGGCCTTCTCCGTGGTGGCCCCCTGACTCTGGAACTCTCTCCCCAAGGACATCAGACAAGCCCCAACATTGGCAGTCTTTAGGAAGAGCTTGAAGACGTGGTTGTTCCAGTGTGCCTTCCCAGAATAGGAAACTCCCAGCATCATGTCCCAAATGCACTTTACTAGAGATTTAAGATTGTCTGCACACCGCACCTATCTCCAAAAACGTATCCATTTCACCTGTCATGTCCAGCATTTTTAAATTTTAATCATTACATTTGGCCCAGCCTTAGTTTTAAATGTGTCATGGTGTTATTGTCTAATGTTTATTGCTATTGTTTTAATGTTTATTGCTTGTTTTATGAATTTATTTATTGTTGTATTTATTATGCTGTTGTTTTATTGATGTGTTTTATTGATGTCTTCCTAAAGACTGCCAACGTTGGGGCTTGTCTGATGTCCTTGGGAAGGGTGTTCCAGAGTTGGGGGGCCACCACAGAGAAGGCGCTGTCTCTCGTCCCCACCAAGCACGCTTATGACGCAGGTGGGATCGCGAGCAGGGCCTCTCCAGATGAACGGAGGGAACGTGTGGGTTCATATATGGTGATGCGGTCACGCAGGTAGGCAGGTCCAAAACCGTTTAGGGCTTTGTAGGTAAGCACCTGCACCTTGAATTGGGACCGGAAAATGAACGGCAGCCAATGGAACTCCTTAAACAGGAGGGTTGACGTCTCTCTGTGAGGAGCACCAGTCAACAACCTGGCTGCCCCCCGATGAACCAGCTGAAATTTCCGATCCGTTTTCAAGGGCAGCCCCACGTAGAGCACATTACAATAGTCCAATCTAGAGGTGACCAAGGCATGGACCACCCCGGCCAGATAAGCCTTCCCGAGGTACGGTCACAGTTGGCGCTTGAGTCTCAATTGTGCAAATGTCCTCCCAGACACCACTGATGCCTGAGCCTCAAGCGTAAGTGATGACTCCAAGAGGACACCCAAACTGCGGACCTATGACTTCAGGGGGAGTGTAACCCCGTCCAACACAAGTTGCCACCCTATACCCCGATCCAGTTTACGATCGACCAGGAGGACCTCTGTCTTGTCGGGATTGATCTTCAGCTTGTTCATCCTCATCCAGACAGCCACAGCGGCCAGGCACTCGTCCAGCACCCGAGGGGCTTCCTTGGAATTAGGTGGAAAGGAAAACCTTTACCTTTACCTTTACCTAATAGGAGGCAAATGAAAGAAAAAGTACACAACTGAAGACAGATCATGATAATAATATAATAGCAATAATAATAATGACAATGTCAATAATAATGTGTTTATTTTTACCCTGCCTCTCCTCATGGCTCGTGGTGAGGCACAACACAGTTAAAATACATCATCATATCAAATCTTGGTTTGTTTTTACATTTGAATGCACTTCAAGTGTTTTCCTTACTTAGCTGTAGTTTCAGTTTGCAGACGGTGTATTAATTCACTGTATATTACCAGTGTGCACATTTCTGAAGTGCACTATTTGTTTGCAGTGCATTTGAAGGCTCATTTGATTCCAAAGGAGCTAGAAAGGCCACCTGTTCTTATGTTTTTTCCCCTTCCTTTTAAAAGATAATGACTCAGTTTTGACAAGTGATGGGCTCTAATAATGCTATCTATATGTAAACTGGTCTTAATGTGAGATACTTTACTGAACAATGACATTTTAATTGGTTTTATCTGCAGAGCGTTGTAAAAGTTACGCTTCGGATTGAAATATTGTCACTTAAATAATTTAGTGTCCCAGATCATCATACGCCATGATCAGAGAGATGACCGCTCTCTGTAATTCGCTTCAGTTAATAGTCTGGCCGTTGGACTAGTTGGAGTTTCCGGGCTGTCTTCAAGGGCAGCCCCACGTAGAGAGCATTGCAATAGTCCAATCTAGAGATAACTAAGGCGTGGACCACCGTAGCCAAATCCGACTTCATGAGGTACGGTCGCAGCTGGCGCACGAGCTTCAATTGTGTGAATGCCCTCCCAGCCAATGTTTCAAGCATTAGCACTGAATCTAAGGAACACCTAAGCTGCGGACCTGCGATTTCAGGGGGAGTGCAACCCTGTCAAGCACAGGTTGCTATCCTATACCTCGATCCGGCCTACAATTGACCTGGAGGACCTCTGTCTTGTCAGGATTGATCCTCAGCTTATTCGTCCTCATCCAGACCGTCACAGCGGTCCACCCATTATAACTCATAACTGAAAATATTGGAGCCCCCGGTGGCGCAGTGGGTTAAACCCTGTGCCGGCAGGACTGAAGACTGACAGGTCACAGGTTCGAATCCGGGGAGAGGCGGATGAGCTCCCTCTATCAGCTCCAGCTCCTCATGCGGGGACATGAGAGAAGCCTCCCACAAGGATGATAAAAACATCAAATCATCCAGGCGTCCCCTGGGCAACATCCTTGCAGACAGTCAATTCTCTCACACCAGAAACGACTTGCAGTTTCTCAAGTCGCTCCTGACACGACCAAAACAAAAACAAAAAAAACCCTGAAAATATTGAACTTTTCTAAAATGTGTGAACATCCTTTATGTAGAATTCTAAAATCTGAAATGCCATACACGTGTTTTTCAGTGTTTACCTATGTCTGTGTATATAGACCACTTTTATCCTTCCAAAGACTGTGTTAATGGGTAATCTCGGTCTCCAAACATCCTTGTTTACCTGATTAGATAAGATGAGTCAAATGCCATCCCTTGGGTTGACCTAAGTAAATATATTTACTGTGTCAAAAGGTGAATGCTGATAGGACAACTTTCTCTTTATGCTTAATTTGTGAATGATGGAGATTCACGCTGGATTGATGTGCCAATTTGCTTCTTTCTAAACAGAGAAAGGAGATTTCATTGCCCTGGATCTGGGTGGATCTTTTTTTCGTATTTTGCGAGTGAAAGTCTCTCATGAGAAAAAGCAGACTGTACAAATGGAAACTGAGATTTATAACACTCCAGAAGATATTATGCATGGCAGTGGAACACGGGTAAGAACCTCCTTGTGAAAATTTTGCACTATGGCTGGTTTTATTTGTTTATGTTTTGAAAGTTTCATATACTGTTCATTTAGGTCAGTGGTTCTCAACTTTCCTAATGCCGCGACCCCTTAGTACAGGTCCTCATGTTGTGGTGACCCTCAACCATAACATTATTTTCGTTTGTACTTCATAACTGTAATTTTACTACTGTTGTGAATTGTAATGTAAATATCTAATATGCAGGGTGTATTTTCAGTCCCTGGACCAAATTTGGCACAAATACCCGATACGCCCAAAATCTGAATACTGGTGGGGTTGGGGGTGATTGATTTTGTCATTTGGTAATGTTGGAGTTGCTGGGATTTATCGTTCACCTTAAATCAAAGGGCCTTCTCAACTCCATCAATGATGGAACTGAATCAAACATGGCACACAGAATTCCCATGATCAAGAGAAAATACTGGGAAGGTCTGGTGTTTTTGGAGTTGTAGTTCACCTACATCCAGAGAATACTGTGGACTCAAGCAATGAGTCCAAGTGCTTGAGTTCAAGTGTTTGGGAATCTGACTTGGCCACGGTAGTCCACGCTCTTGTTACATCCCGCCTAGACTACTGCAACGCTCTCTACGTGGGGTTGCCTTTGAAGACGGCTCGGAAGCTCCAGCTAGTCCAATGCTCGGCAGCCATGATACTAACAGGAGCGGAGCGCAGGGAGCACACAACTCCTCTGCTGCACCAGCTCCACTGGCTGCCGATCTGCTACCGGGCTCAATTCAAAGTGCTGGCGTTGGCCTTTAAAGCCCTAAACGGTTCGGGCCCAAGCTACCTATCCGAACGTATCTCTGCCTATGAACCCACCAGGACTCTAAGATCTTCTGGGGAGGCCCTGCTCTCGATCCCGCCTGCATCACAAGCACGGCTGGCGGGGACGAGGGACAGGGCCTTCTCTGTGGTGGCCCCTCGGCTGTGGAACGCCCTTCCCATGGACATAAGATCAGCTCCGACGTTAATGGTGTTTCGAAAAAAGCTAAAAACCTGGCTGTTTGAACAAGCATTCAGATAAACAGTGCAATGAATATGATGAATATAGGAACGGAATTATAGATGACGAATTGGATCACGATTCTAGTTATGAGACGTTGTTGTGTTGTTATTGATGTGCCATACTGTATATTGTGCTTTCATGGTTTTTAAATCGTTTATTGCTATTTTGTTATGACTGTTTTTGCTATGTTGTGAACCGCGTTGAGTCGCCTACGGGCTGAGAAACTGCGGTATACAAGCAAAGTAAATAAATAAATAAATAAATAAAT
>NW_026846588.1:106295264-106365264 GCF_025583915.1 Anolis sagrei ordinatus | reverse complement strand
TGTACTTACCTTGCCTATTGTAGTCAGGCACGTGAAACTATAGTAGGATCAGGTTGAGGTGCATCTTACTCTTACGCAGATTGTTTATTTCATCATTTATTGCAGACACTAAGTCTGTGTTTCTCTGGCCTTCCTTCATCATCCTCCCAGTGCCAATACTGATAAAATACTTTCAAACTAGACAGAAGATGAGGAGGAAAGGGTGACGCTTGTCAGATGTAAAAATCTTTGTGGTTATTCTGAACATACCATGAACATACGACAGTTTCCAGTCTTCTGAATATGGCAGACTAAGAAATTAAGATACGTTGTGGAAGCTGATAATTTTTCCTTTCTGCTTCCTGTATGAATTCCACACTTTTTTTTCTTTATTGGTGCTAACTTTGATGCACATTACATTTATAACAACCTATGGCGATCCTATGTTGACATTGTCATAATTTCTTAACTCTGACTGGAAGATGAAGAACATTATATCTTCAGTAGGTTTTGTGTACTATCTTAATACATGTCTGCCATCCCATGGTTTTAAGTAAGTGTGTTTAAAACAAAAGTGTGTTTAAAACAACAGCAACCTTGCTTGTGGTAAAATTCCTGCAGAGAAGTGTTAAAGATCATGGATTTATTGATATATTTTCCAGCAGCCGTAAACTCACAACAGTCATACAGCTGCATTGTGGAGCATATGGCTTTTTAGATGTTGCTGGGACGGCAACTTTCATCTTTCCTCAATGGGCTGTGGTAGCTTGGGCTGATGGGTATTGCAATCTCACAACATTTGGAGGGCTGTTGGAGAGTTTGTAGAGTTACCAACAAATAATTTTAATAGTATGGATTCTTCAGGTCTTTTCTGATGTTTCCAGTAGTGCTTATGAGTTTGTCTGACTTACTAATTTGGTTTAACTTTCCTTGTTTTGTTCCCAGCTTTTTGATCATGTTGCTGAATGTTTAGGAGACTTCATGGAGAAACAAGAAATCAAGGACAAGAAGCTACCTGTTGGTTTCACGTTTTCTTTCCCTTGTAGGCAATCCAAGCTAGATGAGGTAAGAGCTCACGTTGTAGCTTTATTGCTGTGTGGAAAAGTTTAAGAAGTTGCCTGAATATGGGTTAGATAATTGGGCTATCCAAATTATTATTATTAAGTGGGTTGTTGTAGGTTTTTTTGGGCTATATGGCCATGTTCTAGAGCAGGGGTCGGGAACCCTTGGCCCTCCAGCTGTGGTGGACTTCAACTCCCACAATTCCTTGAGGCTCGGCATTCGCCCCAAAGGCTTACCTTGGCCCAACGAGGTTTGTTTGGCTCTTTTTCATGGAGGACGGGCAGCAAAGGGGGAGAGACGAGCGTAACGTAGCTGTGCAGATGGCGAGGAAGGATGCGGAGCCTACAGACTGGCCTCGGAGGGAGAGAGCGGGCGGAAACCCCTGCGGGCAACGCGCCTCCTCGCCGCTTAAACAGCGCAGAGCCCTTTCCCTCCAGCCTTCGCCTTCCCTTTTCCCCGACAAGCTCTGCACGACGTCACTCAGCCGGCGTCGTTGCTAGGGAGGGGGTCCATGCGGGGCGGGTGCTAAGGGCCGAAGCGGCGAGGAAGCGCGTTGCCCGCAGGGGTTTCCGCCCGCTCTCTCCCTCCGAGGCCAGTCTGTGGGCTCCGCATCCTTCCTCGCCATCTGCACAGCTACGTTACGCTCGTCTCTCCCCCTTTGCTGCCCGTCCTCCATGAAAAAGAGCCAAACAAACCTCGTTGGGCCAAGGTAAGCCTTTGGGGCGAATGCCGAGCCTCAAGGAATTGTGGGAGTTGAAGTCCACCACAGCTGGAGGGCCAAAGGTTCCCTCCTGATGTTTTGCCTGCATCTATGGCAAGCATCCTCAGAGGTAGTGAGGTCTGTTGGAACTAGGAAAATGGGTTTATATATCTGTGGAATGACCAGGGTGGGACAAAGAACTCTTGCTTGGAGCTAGGTGTGAATGTTTCAACTGACCACCTTGATTAGCATTTGATGGCCTGGCAGTTGTTTGGTGTGGCTTGTTGGTGCCTGGGGCAATCTTTTGTTTTTTGTTTGTTTGTTTTTTAATTTTTTTATTAGATTTTTCCGACACAAATATAATACCATCACACCCGCTCATTGTTAGAAATTCAGTTGCTAAATTACATTCTGAAAACATATCACATACCATGTATCACATATCACATTATAATTTCCTAATGCTCTTATCTGTCTCCCCTTCACCTTACCCTTGTGTCTTACGATTTTACACTCCTTCACCCCCCACCCATCCCCCTTCAGGGAACAGTATATACCTTAATTCAGATCTTAATTTAATTGGGAATACGATTTTTATTTGTTCCTTCTATCCAAGTTTTAATCGAAGAATCCCATTTTTTAAATAATTTTGATGGGGATACTAAATGGGAGTGCTTGAAACAGGAATCATCATTTTAACCATTTTAATTTTGCTTGATATATCCCAATTTTGTTTTTTCCAACTACACATCTGCTTGTTTATTTTTCCCCATAAGTTATTATAGTTAGATTGAGTTATACTGTTTAGGTTTTTGGGAATATATACACCCAAATATTTTATCTTCTTCTCCCCTAGTTTTATCCCTGTAATACTCTGGATTTCTTTTAACTCTTTAGGAGTCAAATTTTTGTGTAATGTTTCTGATTTTTGTATATTAATGGCCAACCCTGATAATTTCTCAAATTTCTTTATAGTATTTACAACTACCTTTATAGAATGCTCTGGTGACCCTAATAACACCATGGCATCGTCTGCAAATAGGTTAATTTTCATTACTTCTGCAATCTTTTGTTGAGAGAAAATTAGATGTCCTTGATTGTTTCCTCTCTGTTGTTTTGCTGTTGTAATTTTAGAGTTTTTTTTAATATTGGTAGCTCTAAAATTACAACAGCAATTATTGTATATAGTAAGAGGGAGCCCCTGGTGACACAGTGGGTTAAACCACTGAGCTGCTGAACTTGTTGTTCGAAAGGTTGCAGGTTCAAATCTGGGGAGCTGCATGAGCTCCTACTGTTAGGCCCAGCTTCTGCCAACCTAGCAGTTCGAAAACATACAAATGTGAGTAGATCAATAGGTACTGCTCCGGCGGGAAGGTAACGGCACTCCATGCAGTCATGCCGGCCACATGACCTTGGAGACGTCTATGGACAATGCCAGCTCTTCGGCTTAGAAATGGAGATAAGCACCAACCCCCAGAGTCAGAAAGGAATGGACTTAATGTCAGGGGAAAACCTTTACTTAACTATATAGTAAGAAGCATTGGCCTTTTAGTATACAAAGGAATCTGGTAGCACCTTGAAGGTTAACTGGGAGATTTATAAAATAGAATGGAGCTGATGAAGCAGAGTGAGTCTCCGAAATCTTATTCTACAAACCTGTCTTCTAGTTAGACTCAGGGTTCTAAAATATTGCTTTGAGCATTTATTGTTTTATTTATTTATCATGTCAGGAGCGAACCAAAACAGTTGTATTGCATTAAAAACAAACAAACAAACAAACAAAACACAAAGTTTGCAGGCTTGGTAGTCTATTAAATGTTCTTTGACCAGTAGCTGGCCACTTGGAGTGCCTCTGGTGTTGCTGCAAGGAGGTCCTCCATTGTGCATGTGGCAGGGCTGAGGTTGATGCAACCTGAGTATTTATTGTAGAGTTTTGTTTATCATGGATGTTCCATTATTGCAAATTGCAGTTGTCAGGAAAAAAATGAAACAATTTAATTAAAACTTGTTTCCTGTTGAGTGGTCTGGGAACATGCAACATTGTAGATTTGTAAAAGCGACAGGTGTATGAACTTGCTTCATACATAGATGTGAGATCACTAGGAGGTCCATATCAATGCAGAACCAAAATACATACATGCCCATCCTAACACAATTGCTGGAGTTCTGTGATTGTGATGCCTCCTGAAATACAGTTTTGTAAATGTGGCACGACTAAGCAGTAAAGTATGCCTATATCTGTTCAAACATATTATTTCCTCCAAAAGAAATAGAGCACTGCTGTCACACTTGAAAATTGGACCTTTACTTGCTTACTGTTGTATTGCAGCAGGTGGTCAGTGGTTTGCTCTTCTCCACACTCGCATGTCGAGGATTCCACTTTGTAGCCCCATTTCTGAAGGTTGGCTCTGCATCTCGTGGTGCCAGAGCGCAGTCTGTTCAGCGCCTTCCAAGTCGCCAGTCCTCTGTGTGCCCAGCGGGGAGTCTCTCATTTGGTATCAGCCATTGGTTGAGGTTCTGGGTTTGAGCCTGCCACTTTTGGACTCTCGCTTGCTGAGGTGTTCCAGCGAGTGTCTCTGTAGATCTTAGAAAACTATTGCTAGATTTAAGTCGTTGACATGCTGGCTGATACCCAAACAGGGGATGAGCTGGAGATATCTCTGCCTTGGTCCTTTTACACAGTGCAACATAGCCAACTTTTATATCCAATTTTGTCCCGCCTGACCAGCCATCCCCCGCAGAGGATTGTTAGATATCTTTTAGAGGACAAGTGCCACAGTGACAAAATTCCTTGCAGTGGCAACAAGGTTGAGAAAGAAACTAACTTCGGATAGGGATATTATTTGAAACCATGTATACTAATTTTGGAGACTGAGATGCGTCTGTGTACTGTAATAAATTGTTGTTTGTTTAAATGTTGTTGTTGTTGTTTAATTTTATTAGGGTATCCTGATCACCTGGACAAAGCGTTTCAAAGCAAGTGGCGTCGAGGGAGCTGATGTAGTGAAGTTACTAAACAAAGCAATCAAGAAACGAGGGGTAAGGGTTATCATGTATATTTACATACACATATATCATCTGGCTGACCTAGAACATACTTATAGCTTCCAGGCATTGCTGAATATATTTTTCAGACTCCAGAATTTTTAAATATTAATTTATTTTGTGACAATCGGAATCTCAGCAAAAGTATTGAGCCCAAAAGATCTTTATGTTGAGAGTCTCTCTCTCTTTTGAGCTCTAAAGACCTTGCTGTGGGAAGTATTATATGTCTTCCAAATATATCCATATTTAAAGAAGTCAGTCTGCTTTCCATATCCACAGATTCCTCATCCATGAATTCCACCATCTACAGTTGGAAAATATCTCCCCCCTGAAAAAAAATCTTCAAAAAAACCCTTAATTTTGTTGTTTCACACAAGGGACTATTTCACAGTGCCATTGTATATAATTGGATTTGAGCAGCCACAAATGTTGGTATTCATGGAGGGTCTAGGAAACAAACTCCAGCAGACATCAAGGGACCATGTATTTAAATGAATATGAACAATGTTAGCACTAGTGGGACATGATCTTCGGAGTGGCTGGCATGCATACATGTGGTATGCAAAAAGGAAGATCGAGAAACATTTTGGCAATCATTTTGTCAGATCTTCTCTGATCAAAATTTGGGAGAAGTATAAACCTAATCTGTACGAGAAAACGCCACCCTAGAAGCGACCCAGAGGAGAGATATCGACAAGCTGGAATGTGTCCAGAGGAGGGCGACTAAAATGATCAAGGGTCTGGAGAACAAGCCCTATGAGGAGCGGCTTAAGAAGCTGGGCATGTTTAGCCTGAAGAAGAGAAGGCTGAGAGGAGATATGATAGCCATGTATAAATATGTGAGAGGAAGCCACAGGGAGAAGGGAGCAAGCTTTTTTTCTGCTTCCTTGGAGACTAGGACGCGGAACAATGGCTTCAAACTACAAGAGAGGAGATCCATCTGAACATGAGGAAGAACTTCCTGACTGTGAGAGCCGTTCAGCAGTGGAACTCTCTTCCCCGGAGTGTGGTGGAGGCTCCTTCTTTGGAAGCTTTTAACAGAGGCTGGATGGCCATCTGTCAGGGGTGATTTGAATGCAATATTCCTGCTTCTTGGCAGAATGGGGTTGGACTGGATGGCCCAGGAGGTCTCTTCCAACTCTTTGATTCTATGATTCTATGATTCTATGAGAGAGATAGGATGGGAGAAATGGCCCAGATACAAAGAAATTATAAGGAAAAATATGGATAATTACATAATCAAGACACAAGATGAAATTAAAACATCATTTTCAGACATATAATGGTTTCAGTTCATTCAGCTTAAGGAAGCCTTCAATAAAGATAAAAAACTGGGATTTGATTCAGGAGATAAAATTTGGGACAGGATTATGGCCACTGAAAGAAAAGTGATTACTAAACTATATCGAGTCTTACTAAGCTGGGCAACAGAAAAAGACAAAATGAAAGCCTGTATGTTAAAATGGACGGCGAATATTGGACAGTCTATCAAAATTTTAGATTGGGAGAAGATATGGAACACTAAACTAAAATGGATTAACTCCAATGACCTGAGAGACAATTGGATTAAGATGATGTACCAATGGTACATCACACCCAATAAATTGGCAAAATGCTATAAAAATGTACCGGATACTTGTTGGAATTGTCGAAGTAAGAAAGGAACTTTTTCCACCTTTTGTGGATGCGTGAGAAGTCACAAAATTTTTTGAAGAGGATACACAAAATTGTCGAAAAAGTACTTGAATTAAGAATAGAAATGAAGCCAGAGTATTATCTCCTAGGGATACTGGACTTCGATATAGAAAAAACAAAGATAAGTTATTTTTCCACATGGCTACAGCAGCGAGGATTGTCCTTGCAAGGAAATGGAAAGATAAAGAAATGCCAACCACAGAGGAATGGACATCTGTCAGGGGTGATTTGAATGCAATATTCCTGCTTCTTGCCAGTGGGTAGGACTGGATGGCCCATGAGGTCTCTTCCAACTCTTTGATTCTATGATTCTATGATTCTATGACACTTAGACTACTAGATATTATGAATATGGACAGATTAACCCAATATCTGAAAGCCAAACAGAATATAGACTCAGCCAAAGCAGACTGGTCCCCAGTCCAAAATTACCTCAACATCAAGTAGATCACTGACTTCAAAGAAGAAGGGCCAACGATGTGATGTGGCGGCAAAAAAAGCCAATGGGATTTTGGCCTGCATCAATAGGAGCATAGTGTCTAGATCTAGGGAAGTCATGCTACCCCTCTATTCTGCTTTGGTTAGACCACAACTGGAATATTGTGTCCAATTCTGGGCACCACAATTCAAGAGAGATATTGACAAGCTGGAATGTGTCCAGAGGAGGGGATGTAAAATGATCAAGGGTCTGGAGAACAAGCCCTATGAGGAGCAGCTTAAAGAGCTGGGCATGTTTAGCCTGAAGAAGAGAAGGCTGAGAGGAGATATGATAGCCATGTATAAATATGTGAGAGGAAGCCACAGGGAGGAGGGAGCAAGCTTGTTTTCTGCTTCCCTGGAGACTAGGACGCGGAACAATGGCTTCAAACTACAAGAGAGGAGATTCCATCTGAACACGAGGAAGAACTTCCTGACTGTGAGAGCCATTCAGCAGTGGAACTCACTGCCCCGGAGTGTGGTGGAGGCTCCTTCTTTAGAAGCTTTTAAACAGAGGCTGGATGGCCATCTGTCAGGGGTGATTTGAATGCAATATTCCTGCTTCTTGGCAGAATGGGGTTGGACTGGATGAGGTCTCTTCCAACTCTATGATTCTATGATAAGACTCGGATGAACCAGCACTACTAACAATGTTATATGGAGGAGAATTATTAAGTAATTTACTAACCTTTTCGTACTCAACCCCCAACATCCACTCGGGCCCACCCCTCCCTCCCCCTCCCTACATATCCCATACTCCTTCCCTACAACCCTACTTTTTCTCCCCTCATCCCCTACCCCAATACCACTATTTTTAATGTATAATATACTGATGATCAACAACCATACAGATGTACCCCCAAACAAAACCTTTAATAAAGATTACACACACAGACATACAATGTTTAAATCCATTCTGAATAACTTATATCCTATAGTCCAATCATATAGATTATTATAGGGAAGTATTGAGAGTTTACAATTGAATGAGACTTACTCCCCCATCAGTGTGCCTAGAAATAATTACACAGCTCAACCTGTTCCTGGGGTTATTTGGGGCACTGATTCAGAAAATTTCTTTGGATAGACAGCATAAGCTCTAGTTTCTTAGATATGATTACCATGATTTTCCGTGGGCGAGCAGATTTGGTATATGTTCTGGATCTCAAAAACTAGGGCTGATAGGGGAAAACTTGTGCCATTTTTTGAATCAGTAGGTCAAATATACCCAGAAACAGGTTCGACATTTAAAGTTTTATGTGTTGGCCAGTGTTATATATTGTTGAGTTCCAGGGCCAGAGGGCTTTTTTGTTGAGTTCCAGGGCCAGAGAAGCAGATGGCGGAAACAGAAGAACGGCCTACCTCAGGGGAGCGTGCTTGCTCCATCCATGTTCAACATCTACACAAATGACCAGCCACTGCCAGAAGGGACAGAGAGTTTCATCTATGCTGATGATCGTGCCATTACTGCTCAAGCAGGGAGCTTTGAGACGGTAGAACAGAAGCTTTCCGAAGCTCTAGGTGCTCTTACTGCCTATTACAGGGAAAACCAGCTGATCCCCAACCCATCTAAAACACAGACATGTGCCTTTCATCTCAAGAACAGAGAAGCATCCCGAGCTCTGAAGATCACCTGGGAAGGAATCCCACTGGAGCATTGCAGCGCACCCAAATACCTGGGAGTCACTCTGGACCGTGCTTACCTACAAGAAGCACTGCCTGAACATCAAGCAAAAAGTGGGTGCTAGAAACAATATCATACGAAAGCTGACTGGCACAACCTGGGGATCACAACCAGATACAGTGAAGACATCTGCCCTTGCGCTATGCTACTCTGCTGCTGAGTATGCATGCCCAGTGTGGAACACATCTCCCCACACTAAAACAGTGGATGTGGCTCTTAATGAGACATGCCGCATTATCACGGGGTGTCTGCGCCCTACACCACTGGAGAAATTACACTGCTTAGCCGGTATTGCACCACCTGACATCCGCCGGGAAGTGGCAGCCAATAGTGAAAGGACCAAGGCAGAGACATCTCCAGCTCATCCCCTGTTTGGGTATCAGCCAGCACGTCAACGACTTAAATCCAGACATAGTTTTCTAAGATCTACAGAGACACTCGCTGGAACGCCTCAGCAAGCGAGAGTCCAAAAGTGGCAGGCTCAAACCCAGAACCTCAACCAATGGCTGATACCAAATGAGAGACTCCCCCCTGGGCACACAGAGGACTGGGCGACTTGGAAGGCGCTGAACAGACTGCGCTCTGGCACCACGAGATGCAGAGCCAACCTTAGAAATGGGGCTACAAAGTGGAGACCACGACATGCGAGTGTGGAGAAGAGAAAACTACTGACCACCTGCTGCAATGCAACCTGAGCCCATGCACAATGGAGGACCTTCTTGCAGCAACACCAGAAGCACTCCAAGTGGCCAGATACTGGTCAAAGGACATTTAATCAACTACCAAACTCACACATTTTGTATTTTCTCTGTTTGTTTGCTTTGTTCTGTTAGAAATGTAATATAATTGACTGGCTGCCCTGACACAAGAAATAAAAAAAAATATTGTAAAATGTTGTTTTTATGTCACAGCATTTGGTAAATGTAGTAGGGCTTTGTATTGTTGAGGGATGATTCGAACTCATATTACAAATGAAGGTCTCTAGCTGAAAGACATTTTGAGAAGATAAGAATGTAAGGATTAAACTTCCTGAGTCGTAATGAAGAACTACAATAATATGGAGAAAATGTTCTCCTAAGAGATCCTTGCTCTACTACCTGACCACTAGTGCAATAGAGCTTTCTTTCCATCTTGTCAAATCCTCTGCGATATCTGAAAATGAGCCTTGGACATGATCCCATCCTTGCAGAGCAGATTTCGGGGCAGATGGGAGCGGGAGTGGGATTAGCCTCTGTGTTCTGCTGACTGAAGCAGTTCTGTCAGTGGACGCTTCTAACTAGATTATGGCTTCAGATTTGAAATCTAGAATAGGTATTATCATGTGTTAGTAAAATCGTATTAGATACAATATCTTCTGTTTCGTTTTAAAGGATTACGATGCAGACATCATGGCTGTTGTCAATGACACTGTAGGAACAATGATGACCTGTGGATTTGATGACCAGCGTTGTGAAGTTGGCTTGATCATTGGTATTCACATTTGATTCTTTTTCTAAATATAATGCAAATATGGCTTTGTTTGTTTTGTTTTAACTCTACTGGTAAATCCCAATCCCTTCTTTTAAGGTACTGGCACAAACTCTTGTTACATGGAAGAAATGCGGCACATTGATCTGGTGGAAGGAGATGAAGGGCGGATGTGCATCAATACCGAGTGGGGAGCATTTGGAGATGACGGATTATTAGAAGACATCCGGACTGAATTTGACAGAGAGATTGACCGGGGCTCCCTTAATCCTGGGAAACAACTGTAATTGAGATTATGTTCAATGTATTGTCGAAGGCTTTCATGGCCGGAATCACTGGGTTGTTGTAGGTTTTCTGGGCTATATGGCCATGTTCTAGAGGCATTTTGGGTGGGACAAAGGACTTTTGTCTGCTGGAGCTAGGTGTGAATGTTTCAACTGACCATCGAATTGTGCCTTGCTTTTGTGAGCCGCCCTGAGTCCCCTTCGGGGTGAGAAGGGCAGGGTAGAAGCAACCAAAATAAATAAATTGATTAGCATTTAATGGCTTGGAAGTGCCTGGGAGAATCTTTCTTTGAGAGGTGATTTGATGTGCCTGATTGTTTACTCTCTGTTTTGCTGTTGTAATTTTAGAGTTTTTAAATACTGGTAGCCAGATTATGTTCATTTTCATGGTTTCTTCCTTTCAGTTGAAATTTCAACAAAAGTCCTTTGTCCCACCCTGGTCTTTCCATAGATAT
Source organism: Anolis sagrei ordinatus (assembly GCF_025583915.1). NCBI lineage: Eukaryota > Metazoa > Chordata > Lepidosauria > Squamata > Anolidae > Anolis > Anolis sagrei. The sequence goes on along the minus strand of NW_026846588.1, from coordinate 106,354,416 downwards.
ATAAACCCATTTTCCTACTTCCAACAGACCTCACTACCTCTGAGGATGCTTGCCATAGATGCAGGCGAAACATCAGGAGAAAATGCCTCTAGAACATGGCCATATAGCTCGGAAAACCTACAACAACCCTGAGATTATGTTATTAATGATCCTGACCACAAGAAGTCCAATCTGAAATTATTCCTCACAGCTGCTATATTTGCAATACTGGAAGTCTTGGATGATTATGACTGGTCTTATTAAGCTAAGGACTGCACAACCCTTTTGCTTTTGAATGCTGACCATTTGTTCTGGCCTTTGCAAAGGCTGTATTTGAACCATAAAGTCTCATAGTTAACCATAATTTTACTTTTTACCTGAACTGCGAGTTTTTGAACACGTTTAGATCTTAAACCAGGGGTCCCCAAACTATGGCTTGCGGGCCACTTCCGGCCCGCCAAGGGCACTTATCCAGCCCGCGGAGGAGGAGCACCCCCCCCCACACAGTGCCCCTCCCTTGTCTGGCTCACGCTGCCCATCGGGCCTGACGGATAGCGTGAGCCAGCCAAGGGCAGCTGCTCCGTGTGGCCTACTTATGCGTAAAGCATCCATTGGGCCTGATGGATAGCGTAAGCCTGCCAAGGAAGGAGCAGCCCTGCGCGGCCTTCTCGTGCGTAAAGCACCTCGCAAGGTGCTTTATGTGCGAGTAGGCCATGCGGAGGCTGCTCCTCCCTTGGCAGGCTCACGCTATCCGTCAGGCCCGATGGGCAGTGTGAGCCAGCCAAGGGCAGCCACTCCGTGTGGCCTACTTGCGCGTAAAGTACCTTGCGAGGTGCTTTACGCACGAGTAGGCCGCGCGGGGCTGCTCCTTCCTTGGCAGGCTGACTCCGTTCATTGTAGCCCGATGGGCAGGGTGAGCCAGCCAAGGGAGGCTGCCCCATGCAGTCATGCCGGCCACATGACCTTGGAGGTGTCTACTGTGGACTCAAACAATGATGGATCTGGACCAAACTTGGCACGAATACTCCATTTGCCCAAATGTGAACACTGGTGGAGTTAGAGGAAAATAGACCTTGACCTTGGGAGTTGTAGTTGCTGGGATTTATAGTTCACCTACAATCAAAGAGCATTCTGAACCCCACCAATGATAGAATTGGGCCAAAATTCCCACACCCCTATGACCAACAGAAAAATACTATGTTTTCTGATGGTCTTTGGCGACCCCTCTGATACCCCTCTTGCGACCCTCTCAGGGGTCCCGACCGCCAGGTTGAGAAACACTGACTTACATAGAGGATTCCCAGAGAGGATATATTTTACTGAATATGTAGGGGAAAATGTGGGTGCTGGTCCCGCAATATGAGGGTCTTACTATATCTCCCAGCTCAGTAAGGATTGGGCTACCTCTGATTTTTCATGAGGACATCTGAACCTGTTTTTGGTTTCCTTTTCAGGTTTGAGAAGATGGTGAGTGGCATGTACATGGGTGAACTTGTCAGGCTTATCCTCGTAAAAATGGCCAAAGAAGGTCTAATTTTTGAAGGTCGAATCACTCCAGAACTTCTCACCAAAGGAAAGTTAGAAACAAAACATGTGTCTGCCATTGAGAAGTAAGTGGCTTTGGAAGCATATCTTCAGCTTTTCATTTGACATAATTTCATAACAGGAGAGATGATCGGATGTCTACCATTGGATTCTGAGAGGACTTCTTGGATGAACTTAAAAAATAATGTCTTTTTTAAATAGGTATAATAGGTACTGCTATTTTTCCCATTTTCCAAAAGTTTTCAGAGACCAATTATGGGTTGAAGCAACTTAGATAATATATATAATTTGTTTGCTTGTGTCTTACATATCATTTTAATAAAACTTCAGGCATCTCAGTTATATTAAGCTGATATCTTGTATTCTGCATGGTTTTCCCCTTTCCTGAAATAGTTTGAGAAAGACTTCCAAATAATTGTAATGTAGGGAGTTGAAATTCAAACTTCTTTTTCAAAGTTATTTCTGAATCTTTAGTGTATTATCTTTGCATCAGTCCTCTGTAATCATAGGGCAAGAATCCTGTTTGTTGTTGTTGTTATTATTGTTTTTTTGTTATTATTAATATTGTTATTGTTGTTGTTGTTTCTTACCCACCTCTCTTTGTGGCTTTAAAAACAAGAACATGAATTCTTTGGAGTTTGATAAGATCAATAGGCCACATTACATGATCTGAGGGACATGTGTGGAACAGTTGTACTTTTCTGTCCCTAACATTTAACTCCACAGCTAATCTAAAGTAAGCCACAGATTCCAAAAACACTTCGAATCCATATTTACCAATGTATTTATTCTTAGTATTTTGGCACCGTTAGTTTTAAAGTTACAGTCTGTTTGCAAAGTGCACTGCGTCACATTGCAGATGTATTTTACGATATCTCTCTCCTCTTTCTTTGGCCGTTCCTTCACGATCACAAAAAACTCTTTATCAAAATAATGTTTTTCTTGTGGTGAACACCCTTAGGTGAATTTTCAGTGAAAATAATCCTTTTTTTTTTTTGCTTGCACATACTTGGTTTTAGAGAGGAGGAAATGTTATTGTGACAGCATGAGATTCGTTTGCAAGCTTTATCACTAGAAGTAACCATGCTTCTCTGTCTCTGCCATGATGCAAACACAGAGGTTTATTTATTTACTAGCTGTACCCACCATGCGTTGCTGTGACCAACCTTCCCTCCCTCTTTCCTTCTTTCTTTCTTTTCTTCCTTCTCTCCTTTTCTTTCCCTTCTTCCTTCTTCCTTCGAATCTGTTTCTTTTCTTACTTCCTTTGCTCTTTGGTTCCATCCTTCCTTCCTTCCTTCCCTCCCTTCCTCCCTCTTTCTTTTTTTCGTTCCTTCTCTCCTTCCTTCCTCTTTCACTTTTTCGTTTCCTTCTCTCCTTCCTTCCTTCTCTACCTTTCTTTCCTTCCTTCCTTCCTTCCTTCTTCCTTCCTTCCTTCCTTCTTCCTTCCTTCCTTCCTCCCCTCCCCTCCCTCCCCCTCCCTCCCTCCCCTCCCCTCCCCCCCTCCCCTCCCTCCCCCCTCCCCTCCTCCCCCTCCCCTCCCCTCCCCTCCCCCTCCCCCCTCCCCCCCCCTCCCCTCCCCTCCCCCTCCCTCCCCTTCCCCTCCCCTCCCCCCCTTCCTTCCTTCCCTTCCCTTCCTTCCCTTCCTTCCCTTCCTTCCCTTCCTCTTCCTTCCTTCCTTCCCTTCCCTTCCTTCCCTCTCCTTCCCTTCTTCCTTCCTTCCCTTTCCATCTTCCTTCCTTCCTTTCCTTCCCTTCCTCTTTCTCTCTTTCCTTCCTTCTCTCCTTCCTTTCCTCTTTCACTTTTTTTCCTTCTCTCTTCCTTCCTTCTTACTTTCTTTCTTCTCTCCTTTCCCTCCCTCTTTCTCTCTTTCTTCCTTCTCTCCTTCCTTTCCTCTTTCACTTTTTTTTTCTTCTCTCCTTCCTTTCCTTCCTTCCTTCCTTCCTTCCTTCCTTCCTTCCTTCCTTCTCTCCCTTCTTCCTTCCCTCCCTTTTCTCTTTCTTCCTTCTCTTCTTCCTTCCCTCTTTCTTTTTTTTCTTCTTGCTTCCTTCCCTTCCTTCCTTCCTTCCTTCCTTCCTTCCTTCCTTCCTTCCCTTCTTCTTCATCCTTCTCCTTCCTCCTCTTCCTCCTCCAGTATTATATTTCTTACCTACCTCTTCTCACTCTTTTCTTTTTTTTTTCTTCTCTCTTCCTTCCTTCTTCTTCCTTTCCTTCCTTCCCTCCTCTTTCTCCCTTTTGTTCCTTTTCTCCTTCCTTCCCTCTTTTACTTTTTTATTTCCTTCTCTCCTTTCTTTCTCTCTCTTCCTTCTTCCCTTCTCTCCTCCCTCCTCCCTCCCTCCCTCCCCACCTCTTTCGTTTCCTCCTTTCTTCCTTCTCTATCTGTTTCTTTTCTCGCTTCCTCTGCTCTTCCTTGTCTCTTTTCTTCCTTCCTTCCCTCTCTCTTTCTCTCTTTCATTCCTTCTCTCCTTCCTTCCCTCTTTCACTTTTTTATTTCCTTCTCTCTCTTCCTTCCTTCTCTACCTTTCTTTCTTTCCTTCTTCTTTCCCTCCTTCTTTCCCTCTTTCTCTCTCTCCTTCGTGTGTATATATTTGTGTATATGTGTATATATGTGGTTTTGCACATGTGTTGTAGTGTATTCTTTGTTTTTTGGCTTCTTAAGTCCCTTCTGCTGCATTTTTCAGTGTTTTTATGAGTGATGGTCACTTGTTGGCCTGAGAGGTGTCTTGTGTCCAAATTTGGTGTCAATTCGCCCAGTGGTTTTTGAGTTATGTTAATCCCACAAACAAACGTTACATTTTTATTTATATAGATTTATTTATTTATTTACAGTATTTATATTCCGCCCTTCTCACCCTGCAGAGGACTCAGGGCGGATTACAGTGTACATATACATGGCCAACATTCAATGCCGTAGAAACACAACATATATAGACAGACAAACAGAGGATATTTAACATTCCAGCTTTTTCATGAGGGTATTCTGGCCACCAGGGGAGTTGTTGCTTCACACTGATGAAGCACTTCCTCATTCCTCATTGTGACACTGATGAAGCACTTCCTCATTCTTTGCATGCTTGCTGGAGATTTTTATGGTGTCGTAAATTAGCCTCCCCGCATAAGCGATACCTAAATTTCCTACTTGACAGATGCAACTGTCTTTCAGGCTGCAAAGCTACACAAATTGGTTGGAAGCTTACTCCGACTTGGGCTGGCTTCGAACTCATGACCTTTTGGTCAGTAGTGATCTTAATGCAGCTGACTCCTAGCCAGCTGTGCCACAGTCCCGGTGGCGCAGATTATGTCTTTAATGTACACTCCTGTGCTGGAAGTCTCATCTTAGCAGACAGCAAACAGGCTTTTTGATGTTGAATTACAATTCCCATTATCTTTCACCAATAGTTATATAGGCTTGGTTCCTGTAAGCCTGGTGTCTCACTAATTGGGGGATCCTCATGTAAGCATTACTCAGATTCAAATGAAGCACTTCCTTTGCCTTTATGCATAGGTTGATATCAGACCCTCTTGCTTTGTTGGGAATGTTCAAACCTCATAATAACATCTTGATCTTTTAATATCTACTTGTAGGAGCAAAGAAGGGTTACAGAAGGCCAAAGAGATACTGACCCGTCTTGGGGTTGAGCCCTCCCATGAAGACTGCATTGCTGTCCACCATGTCTGTACAATTGTTTCATTCCGCTCAGCAAACTTGGTAGCTGCGACGCTGGGGGCGATCCTGAATCAGCTGCGAGATAATAAGGGAGTTGGACGTCTGCGGACCACTGTGGGGGTCGATGGCTCCCTTTACAAGATGCACCCACAGTAAGACCCTGACTTGTTTCCATATTTATATCTTGGCACCTGTTAGGGACCATCTCATCCAAAGGTCAGGTATTTAACACATCTCTCTGACATTTGGATGCATGGTTGGAGCTTGAGCTAAATAAGCAGAACTGTTAAACATAAGATGAATGTCGGCTACCCCTATTGTAGGAGTTTTCAAAGGCAGCAAAATAGGTTCGGCAGAGGATATGCTTACTTAAGACACTCCATGCACACAGGAATAGCATGTTTGTGCAATTGCTTGTGGTTTCTGCTATCCTTTGCTAGGAAGGGGAAGATATGCAGGCAAGGGAATAATCAGTCCACGAGGCAGGATGGAAGGCAGAATTGTAGGCAATATGTGTTTGAAGTTGAGTAGGCGTTGTGCTTTCAAATAGTGAGTGACTGTAAGCTTAGGTGCTCACACCACAGGCAGCACAATTTTTCTTAGACATGTCAAGGAAAGTTAGGGAGCACTTGCTCATTCTTTGCATAACACTGGAAGGAAACTAGTCCAATGTGGGCTAGGCAAAACTACGGTGAGGTGGATCTGTAATTGGTTAAATGGACGAACCCAGAGGGTGCTCACCAATGCTTCCTCTTTATCCTGGAAAGAAGTGACAAGTGGAGTGCCGCAGGGTTCCGTCCTGGGCCCGGTCCTGTTCAACATCTTTATTAATGACTTAGATGAAGGGCTAGAAGGCATGATCATCAAGTTTGCAGACGACACCAAATTGGGAGGGATAGCCAATACTCCAGAGGACAGGAGCAGAATTCAAAACGATCTGGACAGATTAGAGAGATGGGCCAAAACTAACAAAATGAAGTTCAACAGTGACAAATGCAAGATACTCCACTTTGGCAGGAAAAACAAAATGCAAAGATACAGAATGGGGGACAATGCCTGGCTCGAGAGCAGTACGTGTGAAAAAGATCTTGGAGTCCTCATGGACAACAAGTTAAACATGAGCCAACAATGTGATGTGGCAGCAAAAAAATCATTAGACATTCCCAATAAGGTCAAGGGGATGGAGTGAAGGTCAGGGAGAAATGTAACTGATGGGTGGAGAGTTTCAGTTACATGACAGAGTTAGAGTAATTGAAACATTCTTCTATGCAAGGGAGATAGTATGGGAAAAAAAGCCAATGGGATTTTGGCCTGCATCAATAGGAGCATAGTGTCTAGATCTAGGGAAGTAATGCTACCCCTCTATTCCGCTTTGGATAGACCACACCTGGAATATTGTGTCCAATTCTGGGCACCACAATTCAAGAGAGATATTGACAAGCTGGAATGTGTCCAGAGGAGGAGGGCAACTAAAATGATCAAGGGTCTGGAGAACAAGCCCTATGAGGAGCGGCTTAAGGAGCTGGGCATGTTTAGCCTGAAGAAGAGAAGGCTGAGAGGAGATATGTTTTCTGCTTCCTTGGAGACTAGGACGTGGAACAACTACAAGAGAGGAGATTCCATCTGAACACGAGGAAGAACTTCCTGACTGTGAGAGCCGTTCAGCAGTGGAACTCTCTGCCCCGGAGTGTGGTGGAGGCTCCTTCTTTGGAAGCTTTTAAACAGAGGCTGGATGGCCATCTGGCAGGGGTGATTTGAATGCAATATTCCTGCTTCTTGGCAGGGGGTTGGACTGGATGGCCCATGAGGTCTCTTCCAACTCTTTGATCTATGATGTATTGTCGAAGGCTTTCATGGCTGGAATCACTGGGTTGTTGTAGGTTTTTCGGGCTATAAGGCCATGTTCTAGAAGCATTCTCTCCTGACGTTTCGCCTGCATCTATGGCAGGCATCCTTAGAGGTCTGACCTCACAACCTCTGAGGATGCCTGCCATAAATGCAGGCAAAACAAATTTTCTGGAGTATAACAACTGGTCATGGCTCTGGTTAATGTTTATTTCGTGTTTTCGTTCTGTTCGTTTCATTCGGATGGCACAAAATGGTTCAACCCCCCACGGTACGAAAATAATAGTGAAACAAAAAGGAAAGTAGCATTGGTAACCATGTGGTTGCCTGCTTTTCGGGCCGCATGGCACGGCCCAGGGAGAAACTGATAGTGATTCTATACAAATGCACAAGACTAATAACAACTACTTCCAAGTAAGTACCACACAAAACAGAAAATAACACTTTCAAACCAGGAACAGAATTTTTTTTTCAAATGTTATTACATTTGAAACACATAACTATTTTTTATATGTAACTTGAATTACATGTATTTGTATGCTGCTTTATTATCATAGGTACTCCTAGCTACTTAAAGCATAGTGATTCATCACAATATGCTTGGGGGAGTATGGACAACAGATGATGGGATTTGCAATGCCTTCAACTGATTCAGATCTGACTTCCACATACCACTGAGACCCCTACGAATTACAGACCTGGACCAAACTTGGAACAGAGAACCCCCATGACCAACAGAAATACAAGAGGGGTTTGGAAGGAATTTACAGTGATTTATGGGAGATGTAGTTCACCTACATCCGGAGAGCAAACCCAAACAACTATGGATCTGGACCAAACTTGGCAGGAATACTAATATATGCCCAAATTTGAACATTAGTGGAGTCTGGGAAAAATAGACCCTGACATTTGGGAGTTGCAGTTGCTTGGAGTTATAGTTCACCTACCATCAAAGAACATTCTGAACACCAACAACAATAGAATTGAACCAAATTTGGCATGCATCATACCTAGATTCTGGAATGTAAAGATATTATATATAAAATATCAGAAGCGACTTGAGATAACTGCAGGTCACTTCTGGTGTGAGAGAATTGGCATCTGCAGAGTCGTTGCCCATGGGACACCCGGATGTGTTACCATCCTGTGGGGGGCTTCTCTCATGTCCCCTCATGGGAAGCTGGGGCTGACAGACAAGAGCTCACCCCATCTTGCAGATTCGAACTGCCAACCTTCAGGTCAGCAGTTCAGCTGGCACAAGGGTTCAACCCATTGCGCCACCGCAGTCTGGCTTTAGGCCGGGGCATGGTACCGAGACAGCCTTGGTCGCCTTGGTCGATGATCTCCGGCGTGAGCTCGACAGGGGGAGTGTGTCTCTGTTGGTTCTGCTGGATCTCTCAGCGGCCTTCGATACCGTCGACCACGGTATCCTTCTGGGGCGCCTTGTGGGAATGGGCCTGGGGGGCACTGTTCTACAGTGGCTCAGGTCCTTCCTAGAGGACCGCACCCAGAAGGTGTTACTGGGGGACACCTGCTCGTCCTCACAACCATTGACGTGTGGGGTCCCGCAGGGTTCAATACTGTCCCCCATGTTATTTAACATCTACATGAAGCCGTTGGGAGAGATCATCCGGAGTTTCGGGGAGCGGTGTTATCTGTACGCAGATGACGTCCAACTCTGTCACTCCTTTCCCACCTACTACTAAGGAGGCTGTCCAGGTCCTGAACCGGTGCTTGGCCGCTGTGTCGGACTGGATGAGGGTGAACAAATTGAAACTCAATCCAGACAAGACAGAGGTACTCCTGGTCAGTCGGAAGGCCGAACAGGGTATAGGGTTACAGCCTGTGTTGGACGGGGTCGCACTCCCCCTGAAGACACAGGTTTGCAGCTTGGGTGTGACTCTGGATTCTTCGCTAAGCTTGGAACCCCAAGTTTCAGCGGTTTCCAGAGGAGCATTTGCACAGCTTCGGCTCGTGCGCCAGCTGCGCCCGTATCTTGGGAAGTCGGACTTGGCCACGGTAGTCCACGCTCTTGTCACATCCCGCATAGATTACTGCAACGCGCTCTACGTGGGGTTGCCCTTGAAGACTGCCCGGAAGCTTCAGATGGTCCAGCGCTTGGCAGCCAGGTTGCTAACGGGAGCGGCACTCAGGGAGCACACCACCCCTCTGTTGAGCCAGCTCCACTGGCTGCCAATTTGCTACCGGGCACAATTCAAGGTGCTGGCGTTAGCCTATAAAGCCCTAAACGGTTCCGGCCCTACTTACCTCTCCGAACGCATCTCCTCCTATGAACCGGTTAGGACGTTAAGATCGTCCGGGGAGGCCCTGCTCTCGGTCCCGCCAGCATCACAAGTGCGGCTGGCGGGGACGAGGGACAGGGCCTTCTCGGTGGTGGCCCCTCGGCTATGGAATGCCCTACCAGTGGAGATCAGGCAGGCCCCCTCGCTATTGGCGTTTAGGAGGCGGGTTAAGACGTGGCTCTTCGAACAGGCGTTCGGATAAGCATGCAATAACATCTGACTCAGAAGACGGCATACTGAACAAGGAATGGTAAAACGACTATGAGATTTGGATCTGATTCTATTCGAGGCGTGATGACGTTTTGTGTATTGTTTGTGGTTGTTTGTCATATATATTGTTCAATGTTGCACATTTTACTGTAAACCGCTTAGAGTCGCCGTTGGCTGATATTTGCGGTATACAAAAGGAGTAAATAAATAAATAATAAATAAATATATCATCATTTACTACTAAAGTTAGATTTTGTCCATGCCATCATATATTTCCCACAGTGAAGAAAGTGGATAGGAAGTAAATCAAATGATATAAGATGTAGTACTGGAGAGGAATTTTATAGATATCATGGATTACTAAAAAGACAAATAAATGGATTGTAGAGCAAATCAAGGATGAAACCATAATGACAAAACTGAAACTGATGTTTTTTGACCGTATCATGGGAGACACGAATCCAATGAAAAGAGGATCTGTTGTGGGTGCTTTGATCCTCTCTTCCTGCACGGCAAGGGGTTGGTCTGGATGGCCCTTGTGGTCTCTTCCAACTCCAGGATTCTATGATTCTACTTTGTGGTCTCTGTGAAATCGCACATATGGTAGCAATGCTCGCGCATGCGTAGCAGCTCGGACCCTATAACAAGCTCTCTATACCTTTAAGGATATGGCCCCACCTGTCCTCCCCATATTACATATAGGACACAGGTAGGGCAGTAACACCAGTTCCTTTTTTTAAAGTGGAGGACAGTGGGAAAAGAGGAAGGCCACATTCCAGAGGTCAGTCAGGGAAGTCCGAGGCGGATCAGTGCTATTGGTACTCTTGGACCTCACAGCTGCATTCGACACCGTGGACCATGACTTGCTGATTCATCGATTGGCTATGTCTGGTGTACGAGGTTTAGCCCTGAAATGGTTCAATTCGTTCCTCCGGGACCGGAGACAGAGGGTGGAGTGGTTAGGCCAAAGCTCTGAGAGCTCCTGCCTTTGCTGTGGAGTTCCCCAGGGTGCTATCCTCTCGCCCCTGTTATTTAACATCTATGTCCAGCCACTTGCTGGACTGGTGCGGAGCTTTGGCATAGAGTGCTACCAGTATGCATACCCAGCTACTCTTGCGTCTCGAACCTGGGACAACCGCAATTCCTGAGAACTTTAGGCTGTGTTTGGAAGCAGTGATGAGTTGGCTGCGAGCGAGCAGACTAAAAGTGAATCCTGCAAAAACTGGCCCGGCCAGCCGCCAGAATTAATCCAGTCTCTGCCTGATTTCGATGGGGAAGCTCTGGTTCCATCTGCCACTGTTAAAAGCCTTGGGGTTGTGTTGGACTCATCGCTGACGATGGAGGCCCAGATCACTGCCATAAGTAAGCAGGCCTTTTTTCATCTTCGCCAGGCAAGGAAATTGGCATCCTACCTTTCGGTAGAAGCATTGGCAACAGTAATCCACGCAACAGTCACCACGAGGTTGGACTATTGCAACGCCTTATATGCCGGCCTTCCGAAGTCAACAACCCAGAAGATTCGGATGGTCCAAAATGCAGCGGCCAGGCTGCTAGCGGGATCATCTATAAGATCCCATATTACACCGATTCTGCAACAACTGCATTGGCTACCAATAGAACATCGGATCTCTTACAAGATCCTGATCCTGACATTTAGAGCTCAAAATGGCCAAGGACCTTTATATCTTAGGGACCACCTCATTCCTTTTCTCCATCAGTGGTCACCTCGATCCACCCAGGAAAATCTCCTATATATACCGGGCCCTAGGGAGGTACACCTGGAAGCTACAAGGCATAGAGCTTTTTCGACCTATGCTCCAATTCTGTGGAACTCATTGCCTCCATACATTAGAGCAATGTCGGAGTTGCGACCTTTTGTAAAGGCACTCAAGACTTGGCTGTTTGGTTGTGCATTTAAGTAATCAGATCTAATTTGCCAAATAGTCACTGTTGAATGTTTTTATGTTGAATGTTTTTATATTGTGTAAAGGCTACTTTAGATTGTAAGTCGCTCGGAGCACCTTGGTGGAGAACGACTAATTAAGAAATAAAGTGAAGTGAAGTGAAAGTGAAGTGAAGTCTTAAGCCTACAAGACTTGAGTAGGGCTGTTGATGATAGGGTGACTTGGAAGTCTCAAATTTAGGGGTTTGCCATAAGTCAAAGTCAACCTGATGACAACTGACATCAGAAATGTGCTATTGATTATATACATTTTTTTTCTTTTCACAGATATGCCAGGCGCCTGCACAAAACTGTGCGACGCTTAGTGCCCGACTCAGATGTTCGTTTCCTGCTCTCTGAGAGTGGCAGTGGAAAGGGGGCTGCGATGGTGACAGCGGTTGCCTACAGGTTGGCTGAACAGCACCGACAGATCGGTGAGACCCTGGAAGAGTTTAAGCTCACTCATGAACAGCTCCTGCAGGTGAAGAAGAGGATGCGAATGGAAATTGAAGCTGGCCTCCGGAAGAAGTCACACGACCACGCCAAAGTCAAAATGCTACCTACCTTCGTCCGCAGCACGCCTGATGGGACAGGTAGTTTCTAGTATTGAAATGATACTGTGAATATCAGCATAGTTTCTTCATTGCAAAATAATGTTCTTTTTTTAAAAAAAATCTGTGTTTGGGATTCACAAATAGGAGGCACATGATCTCTTTGTATGTTTCTTGTTGGCTTTTTAAAAATATAAAACATATAAAAATAACCAAAGAAGTAAAATTACCTGTCCAAACGCATCTCCCTCTATGTACCATTGCGGAGATTAAGATCCTCCGGGGAGGCCCTGCTTTCCGTCCCGCCATTGTCACAGGCGCGATTAGTGGGGATGAGAGACAGGGCCTTCTCGGTGATTGCTCCCCGGCTATGGAACTCCCTTCCTTGTGAGGTCAGGTCGGCCCCTCCCTCCTGTCCTTTAGAAGGATGGTAAAAACTTGGCTGTGGGACCAAGCTTTCGGGACAGGGCAATGAAGCGACAATGGGAAAGATGACAGGGCCAATTGGATTTGATGCGGATGGCTAGGACAGTTTTAAATTGTGCTATTTTAAATTGTGTATTTTAATATTTAGATAATTTTTTAATGTTTATGTATTGTACCCAGGCATTGAATGTTTGCCATGTATATGTTGTGCTCCGCTCTGAGTCCCCTTCGGGGTGAGAAGGGCGGAATATAAGTGTTTTAAATTAATAATAATAATAATAATAATAATAATAATAATAAAACCAATGAGAGCATGCTATCAGCTCATAATACTAGATTGGTTGGTTGATGGATTTTAAAATGATGTTATGGTGCTTTTCGTCACATTCCAGCCTTCCGTTGGTGACCAATGATTGTTTCAGTCAAGGAAGTGGTGGCAAAAGTGTGGGTTTAAGCTGAGCTGTGCCTACGCACAAGCCAGATTTCAAGCCATCCCATTTTACTGTGGCCAATTGGCACGCCCATCTCATCCCTCCTTTGCATTGCCCGGGAGGGGAAGCAAAACTTCTTTACAAAAGTTGCTTAATGCTCGTGAAAATTAAAATAACCTTGGGAGACTTACGAACATTACGAAATATTTATGAATGAAAAGGGTAAGTGGTTCAAATCGTAATTACACCTCTTACTTTTTCTGCATGGTTCAAAATTGATTCGGAAGACCAAATTCAGTAGGTTTCAACAAATTTAAGGTTTTAACGAAACGAACCTAACCAACTCTATTGGTTAGACTACACCTGGAATATTCTGTCCAATTCTGGGCACCACAATTGAAGAGAGATATTGACAAGCTGGAATGTGTCCAGAGGAAGGTGACTAAAATGATCAAGGGTCTGGAGAACAAGCCCTATGAGGAGCGGCTTAAGGAACTGGGCATGTTTAGCCTGAAGAAGAGAAGGCTGAGAGGAGATATGATAGCCATGTATAAATATGTGAGAGGAAGCCACAGGGAGGAGGGAGCAGGCTTGTTTTCTGCTGCCCTGGGGACTAGGACGCAATGGAACAATGGCTTCAAACTACAAGAAAGGAGATTCCATCTGAACATTAAGAAGAACTTCCTGACTGTGAGAGCTGTTCAGCAGTGGAACTCTCTGCCCCGTGTGGTGGAGGTTTCTTCTTTGGAAGCTTTTAAACAGAGGTTGAATGGCCATCCGTCGGGGGTGCTTTGAATGCAATTTTCCGGCTTCTTGGCAGTGGGTTGGATGGCCCATGAGGCCTCTTCCAACACTATGATTTTATGATTCTATAAGCATATATGTTAATTGATTGATTTTATTGCTTCCCATAGTTTTTTGATCAGCTCCACTGGTTGTTCTCATTTTCCCTGGTGCAATGATGCTATTAGTTCCCTGGCCTGTCATTCTCTTTTTCCTGTTAATTCAGAGCAATTTTTAAAAAGTCAGAACAAAACTCCACATTGATGTTGCTTTACATTAAATAGAGATGGATGAGCAGCACCATCTGCTGGCAAATATTCATATCCTTGTGCATGCATCATAACGTTTAATACATTGAGCCTTCCATAGCCATTTATTCTGCATCTGTGGATTCCACCATCCACCGCTTGAGTGTTTCACCATGTTAGATAGGTAAAGGTTCCCCCCTGTCATTAAGTCCAGTCATTTCCGACTCTGCGGTGTGGTGCTCATCGCCATTTCTAAGCCGAAGAGCCAGCGTTGTCCGTAGACACCTCCAAGGTCATGTGGTCAGCATGACTGCATGGAGTGCCCTTCCCTTCCCTATTGATCTACTCACATTTGCATGTTTTCGCACTGCTAGGTTGGCAGGAGCTGGGGCTAACAGCGGGTGCTCACGCCGCTCCCCTAATTTGAAGCTGCGACCTTTCAGTCAACAAGTCCAGCAGCTCAGTGCTTTAACCCACCGTACCACCGTGGGCTCCATATTAGATAAGGGACACTTTTTTCTATGCTCCTGTATACAGTGGAACTCGAGCATCTGTGGATTTAGGTATCCACGTTGCTCCTGAAATTAAACCCCACTGTATACCAACGGCACATTGCATTTCTGTGTAATTCAAATTCTTCTGTTTTGAAGAGAGAGTATTTGCATTAGAACATGTTTGCTTCTGCACTTCCTTCTTCTCTTTTCAGTAAATCTTTTATTTCCAGGCCTCTTGTGATCTGTTTAAATACGAGGTGTATTTTTAAAGTAAGGTCCGTTTGAACATAAGTACACAACGAAAATTTATTTCAAAAAAGTAAATTTATTTTCAGAAAGTACATACTTCACTCTATTTTTCGACATAGTTGCCAAGTTTGTTCAAACACTTATCATACCTCTGAACCAATTTTAAAATACCCTCTTCATAAAAACTTGCCGCCTGCTCTGATAACCAAGAGTTTACTGCCGTTTTCACGTCGTCGAAGGGCAACCGGAGCGGTCCTCATCATGGACGTTGTTACAGCCATCTTTGAATTGTCGTACCCACTTATGCACTTTGCTTTCACTCATAACAGTATCACCGTACAATTCACAAATCTGTCGATGAATTTCTGCATCAGGCAGGTTCCTTCCTGACAAAAACTGTATCACTGAGAGAACCTCACATGCGGAGGATGAGTTGATAGTCTTAAACATTTTAAAAGCACAGAACAGAATCATACAGGTTAGCTAGAGAGTGGAAACTGAGCACAGTTGTTCCCGAGGCATGCCGGTACACGACGCACACGCTCGTTGCGGTATGCGCGCGAACTCCTAGTGTCTACAACAAAACGGACCTTACTTAAAAAATACCCCTCATAGAAATGGTTGATTTGGTTAATTTTAATTGGAAGAGAAGGTAGCTACCCAAAACAAAACATATCCTCGAATCTTCTGTGAAAGAGACTTATGAAATTAACTACATTCAAGAGTTTGCTTATAACGACTTCTTTGCTTTGTATTTGTGCTGGCTGGGTAACCTTTGGGACCCAAAACAGCCAACAGGAAGTGACTGTTCAGCAGAAACCAGATGCTGACTGTAGATTAGTGTGGGATCCCATAGCTGCCCTCTCTATAATAAGTGGCCACAATTAGTGTGCTTCCTTTTAAACACATGACACTGTCCTATGAGTTGGCCTTTACATTTAGTAAGGCGCTTTTATTATTCATTCCACATCCATCCCCTGGAATCCCACAAATAAAACTGGTGGATTCTTGTGGGTTTTTTCGGGCTATAGGGCCATGTTCTAGAGGCATTTCTCCTGACGTTTCGCCTGCATCTATGGCAAGCATCCTCAGAGGTAGTGAGGTGGTGGAGCTCAAAGAATTCAGAAGAATTCAGAAACACAGATGCTTTATTCCTGACATCTTACCCTCCTCGCTAATGTTTTGTTTGCAGAAAATGGAGACTTTTTGGCTTTAGATCTCGGAGGAACAAATTTCCGCGTTTTGCTTGTGAAGATTCGAAGTGGGAAAAGGAGGATGGTCGAAATGCACAATAAAATATATGCCATTCCTATAGAGGTCATGCAGGGTACTGGAGACGAGGTGAGATATTCCATCATTATTACAGAATGCATCAATGGTTGCCAGTGGCATGTATACTTGAATTAATGCCTTGGATCCTACATCGCCCCAAAATAGTGGAAATAAAAACTAGTAGAGTTATATTCTTTTCACGCCGTGTAATATTATACTGGACACCATTGTAGTGCATTACAGTTGGCCCCTCATACCTACAGATTTTGCATCCAACACATTTATCTAACCATGGCTCAAAAATATTTTGGGGAAAACTAGCCTTGATTTTCCCATTTTATATAAGGGGTGTGATTTTACTATTCCACTGTATCTTACCCCATAATCCTTACATATCACCTGTCACATCAGCACTTTTAATTCTGTACCCTTTACTCTGGCCCGGCCCAGTTTTATTGTGTTTTGGTGTATTGTTGATTGCTTGTTGTTTTGCTGTTTAATATTGCTTTAATTGTTTTTAATTTGCTTTAGGTTGTATTGTTATGTTGTGTTTGAGGCCTTGGCCTTTGTAAGCCACATCGAGTCCTTTGTGAGATGCTAGCGGGGTACAAATAAAGTTAATAATAATAATAATAATAATAATAATAATAATAATGGGACTTGAGCATCCAAAGATTTTTGTATCCCTATGTGTGTGTCCATGTGTCTCTGTCCGTGTGTGTGTGTGTCCTGAAACCAAACTCCAATAGATAATGAAGGCCCACTGTGTATGTGCTTCTCTTCTAAATGTACATAGCTGACACACTTCGTTGTGCAGTTCCAGTGAGATGCACATTGATACATATTCCGCATTCACTCTCAGGCCCTATTGTAGAATGAACCAAATCCCATTGTAGAATGAATACATTCCATTTAATAATAATAATAATAATAATAATAATAATAATAATAAGTGCCTGGCCGCTGTGGCTGTCTGGATGAGGATCAACAAGATCAATCCCGACAAGACAGAGGTCCTCCTGGTCGATCGTAAACCGGATCGGGGTATAGGGTGGCAACCTGTGCTGGACGGGGTTACACTCCCCCTGAAGTCACAGGTCCGCAGTCTGGGAGTCCTCCTGGATTCATCATTTACGCTTGAGGCTCAGGTGTTGGCGGTGGCCGGGAGGTCTTTTGCACAATTGAGACTCGTGCGCCAACTGCGACCATACCTGGTAAAGACTGATCTGGCCGGGGTGGTCCATGCCTTGGTCACCTCTAGATTGGACTACTGTAATGCGCTCTACGTGGGGCTGCCCTTGAAAATGGCTCGGAAATTCCAACTGGTCCAACGGGCGGCAGCCAGGTTGTTAACTGGGGCTTCTTACAGAGAGCGGCCATCCTTCCTGTTCAAGGAGCTCCACTGGCTGCCATTCATTTACCGGACCCAATTCAAGGTCCAGGTTCTTACCTATAAAGCCCTAAACGGTTTGGGACCCACCTACCTACGTGATCGCATCTCTGTATACGAACCCACACGATCCCTTCGATCTTCCGGAGAGGCCCTGCTCTCGATCCCACCAGCATCGCAGGCGCGTTTGGTGGGGACAAGGGAGAGGACCTTTTCGATGGTGGCCCCTCGACTCTGGAACTCACTCCCTAAAGACATCAGACAGGTCCCAACCCTGGCAGTGGCTGTTCCAGTGTGCCTTCCAGGAATAATGATCCCATAGCACTTTGTCCTCCAAAGCACTTTACATTTCCCTGAGTCTGCTTGTATGCCCTCCACAAACACTAGTATCACCTTTCGTTCATGGCCCAGCATTATTTCCAATTTTAACTCTACATTTGGCCTTCCCACTGTTTTAATTATGTGTTGCTTTTTTTGATAATGTTGTGTTTTTTATTGTCTATGTTTTTTAATTGCTTGTATTGATGTTTTTTGCTTTTGTTGTTCTGTTTGGACTCGGCCTCATGTAAGTCGCACCAAGTCCCTTGGGGAGATGGTAGCGGGGTACAAATAAAGTTAATAATAAACAATAATAATAATCCATAAAAGTGAAAAACCAAACATATTCAATGAACAGCAGACATAGTCCTTTAAAACAAGAATTATATGGTATACAACAATTTCAACATCTCCACTACTTCTTAGGTTAGTGAGACCAAGGTCTGATTTAGAAGGTGTAGTCCAATTAGGTTATCCAGCCGTTGTCGTTGTTATGTTTGACCTTTATCAAAGGCTTGCTTTTAAAGCCAGGATTTCAGTTTCTTCTTTTAAAGCCAGGATTTCAGTTCCAAGTGTGGAGGCTTGCCTAATTTCTCTACCCCCCTGTATTCCAGAGCCGGGAGGCCACTACCGAGAAGGCCCCCTCCCTTGTCCCTACCAACCTCACTTGCAACGCAGATGGGACTGTGAGAAGAGCCTCCCTGATTGATCTCAGAGCCCACACAATGCTTGTTGATACATGTTCCCTATGCAGGCCTCTGCTTCCATCCCTATCAGCTAGATCTGACTGCTCTGCAGTGTCCAATAAAACAATTTCATATGCATGATCCAATGTATACCTGCAGTATATCACAGGATGCCGGCCTCTATATATTTGTGATGTAAACATTTTCTCTCTTGTTTTCAAAGCTGTTCGACCACATTGTTACCTGCATCTCGGACTTCTTGGATTACATGGGAATAAAAGGTGCACGGCTGCCTTTGGGCTTTACGTTTTCTTTCCCTTGCAGACAGACAAGCTTAGATGCTGTAAGTTGCTGATGCTTTTGTTCAATGGAGCTTTTTAGTACTGTGTTTTCATGGTTGAATGTTCAGTGAATGAATTAAGCAGAGCTTGGAAAGGTGAATGTACGCACGAATGTACTCATCTGAACATGAGGAAGAACTTCCTGACTGTGAGAGCCGTTCAGCAGTGGAACTCTCTGCTCCGGAGCGTGGTGGAGGTTCCTTCTTAGGAAGCTTTTAAACAGAGGCTGGATGGCCATCTGTCAGGGGTGATTTGAATGCAATATTCCTGCATCTTGGCAGGGGGTTGGACTGGATGGCCCATGAGGTCTCTTCCAACTCTTTGATTCTATGATTCTATGAATGTCGAAGTACATTAATTTTTGATATTAGAATTTATTTATTTATTTATTTATTTCACAGTTTTCTATACCGAGCTTCTCAACCTCATTGAGGGACTCAGCCCGATTTCCAGCCATAAAAACATATACACTCATTAAAATATCATATATCACAATTACAAAAACAACTTTAAAAACACTATATATAAAACTACAACATATTACAAATTCGTTAAAATTAATTGTTAATTTTATAAAAATGTTTTCCAGAGGTGGTTGTTATCTCAGAAATAGTGTTGCTGGCATTTACTATATAAAATATTTATTTATTTATTTATTTCGGGTATTTTTTTTACCCCACCCTTCTCAAGCCACTTGTTTGATGCCTACAAGTAAACACAATAAAATACATATCAAAAACAATAATTATAAATAGTTAAATTTTAAATACATTTTAAAATAATTGTGGAATATTTAAAACCCGAGCATTGGATTAATTTTTACATAATTATTTCTACGTTTTGGAAATGAAAATTGACAATGGACAAACACATACTGCTATTTATTCATTGACCAAAAATTGTGCATGTTCCACCTTGATATATGATTTAAAAAGGAGAGTTTCCGGCTCCTACGTTTTAAATCTCTCCCTGGGCAGCAGGCATGTAGCGGGGGGGGGGGGGGGGTTGAGGGCTTCAGCCCCCCCCCCCAATTCTCATGGTGGTCGCGAAAGGCCTTACTGGTACATTATTTAAACTGTTATGTTATTCATATCATGATCTGATCACCATGCTCAATATATCCCATATGCATGGGGGTATTGGGGTAACAATACAAAAGGTTTGCTAGGGTAGACCCTCTTTCACTCAGACTCAGCCCCCCCCCTGAAACAAACTCACCCCCCCACCCCCCAAATCAAAATCCTTTTTATTTAGGCAGCTTGTTGACTCCACCATAAAGGGGACATAGGATAAAGCCTTAGACCGGAATCAGACCATTGGTTCATGCAATTCAGATTGGTCTACTGGACAGACAGTAGTTCTCCAGATTTTCATACAGGAGCCATTCCCTTGCCTATTGAAGATGTTTATTGTCAACAAAGTATGTTTTGTGCCACTGATAAAGACCTATCCACACCTTTGTTTGATCTGCAAACCAGCTCCCTTCCAAGTTTTGAATTTAGAGGTTGGGCAGTAACTTTTTCCGAACAGCACTGTGTAAAAAAGTTGAAAAAGGAATCAGTTCCTGATTTGAAAGTGTTAATCCTGTTTAATTATGTGGTACTTACTTTGAAAGTAGTTATTATACTCCAGAAACTTGGTTTCTGTGGCTGCTACAAACAATGTTGAATTGGTTGAGACTCTATGAGATATTCATTGAAAAACTATAGCCGAATGTTCTGCAGGATATCCCGCAAAAACAAAGCTATTGCAGTTTAATAAACTTTGCCCAAGATTTTTTTGGTGATAAAACCAATTAGAAAATGACATTCATTTCTGAATGTATATTTTCTGATTATATATGAGATTGTGTCAAATAATTAATAAAAAACAGAAAAAAAGAAAATGACATTCATAAACCAGGAACAAAAATTGTGTTACATAGTGAACCGTATATACTCGAATATCAGCTTTTTCGGGGCTGAAAAAGCCTCTCTTGGCTTATACTGGGGTCAAGCCGGGCAGTGGAGCTGGGAGGCGAGGCTCCGAAGCTGGCTGGCTGCTTCTCCTCCTCAGCTGACTGGCCTTGGAGGAAGAGGAGGATGAGGACGAGCGGCAGCGGAGTCCCCAGGCGAGGCTCCGATGCCGCTGTCACGGTTACCACTGCTTCTCCTCTACATAGGCTAGCTGGCCATGGTGGAGAACAATAATAATAATAATAATAATAATAATAATAATAATAATAATAATAATATTTTTTTCTATACCGCCCTCTCTCCCTGAGGGGACTCAGGATGGTTTACTGTTGAGATTAACTTCACAATTCAACAGCAGATCAGTTGCACAACTTCAGCGCTTTCCAGTAGCTTCTTCTGCACAGTATTTTCAGTCAACTGCTCCCACAGCCTGCAGTCACGCTGGAACCTTTTACAGACACTTGAGCACATCCCGGCCACTGTCAGTTTTACCATTGTCTTTCCCCCAGTCTAGATGATATTACAGACTTAACACAGCACACAGTTATATCTTGTCTTAGCAGACAGGTTCTTTTAATTACATATAGCCTTCGACGAACAACATCACAGCACAAGGAGAGGAATATACACTGTACATGACTTTCTTATATACAAGAATGCCAATATATGGCATTGAATGTTTGCCATATATGTGTACACTGTAATCCGCCCTGAGTCCTCTGCGGGGTGAGAAGGGTGGAATATAAAAGCTGTAAACAAACAAACAAACAAATAAATAAATGTCCTACTGGCGATTCTTTCTAATTAGTACTAATGCCACAATGAAATTTTTCCTTTTTTAGGGTATTCTTCTGAACTGGACCAAGGGCTTTAAGGCGACTGACTGTGAAGGGGAAGACGTTGTTTACTTGCTAAGGGAAGGAATTAAAAGAAGAGAGGTGAGAATATTCTTTTTGAGTTTTGATTGTACATTCAGAAGCATGGGGCTAAAATCTTTCTTCCACATCCTATTTTAATTTTTTTTTATTTTAACAATACAAAAAACAAAACAAAAAAACAAAACACATACCGTGCACACACAAACATTTACAATTCCCACCACCAACACGATTGTTTTCTTTTACATTTTCATTCTTTTGAGATAATCATTATATCTTTATATATATCTTTATACATTTCCCCGGTGGCGCAGTGAGTTAAACCCCTGTGCTGGCAGGTTCGAATCCGGGGAGAGGCAGATGAGCTCCCTCTATCAGCTCCAGCTCCTCATGCGGGGACATGAGAGAAGCCTCCCACAAGGATGATAAAAACATCAAATCATCCAGGCATCTCCTGGGCAACGTCCTTGCAGACGGCCAATTCTCTCACACCAGAAACTACTTGCAGTTTCTCAAGTCGCTCCTGACAAGACAAAAAAATAATAATTCCATTCTGTATACTATATAACATTTGTATCTTATTTCTTATTTCTATTATTTCTAATTTCTATTTTTATTGGAAGGATATGTAAACACATGTACATTGAAGAAGGTTAGAATAATGGTTTAGTCAGAGTTGGACAGTCTAATCTCCGGAATGATTCATAATATAGTTATTTACCCTTGTCCAGCTTTCTTCCATTTCTCTCATTCTATTTTCCTTAATTTTTAAATCATTTAATTTCACATTCATAATTTCACATTCCATTTGCTCCACCATATATTGGTACCATTTATTTACTGTCCATTTTGATTTATCTTTCCACCCTAATACTATTACTGCTTGTGCACATTCTATTACTGCTTCTTCTCCGGGACCCCTTCTATACTACCATATAATCCAGATTATCAAATCAGATCATCCACTTTATCTGCTTTGAACTGGATTATCTGAGTCTACACTGCTATATAATCCAGTTCAAAGCAGATAATCTGGATTTTATATGGCAGTGTAGAAGGGGCCCAAGAGAAAAGCTTCAATTTTTTTTCTCTCCTTAGAAGACTTGAGAATTTCTTTTTACTCATATAAAATGAGCAGATGGTGTTGATCATTTAAAAATTAATATCCTGCTGGTTATGAGTCACTGATACAACTGCAAGTTGCACATGAACAAGATAAAGACTAGCTAAATTGAGATCTTCAATTTCTTATGCCTCTTGTAAGATTTCCTGATTTAGGATATACTCGTATGAAGATACCCTTAAAAATATAGGCAGATTTGCTCTTTTATTATCTTTTCTATATTAAGTAACTAGCTTGGGGACCCAGCATTCTCTGGGTTACTTGAAGAAATCAATTTTTTTTAATTGTACAAAATGCATGCAAAATGAACTACAAGTCACATCATGGCAGGTTAACCCTGAAAAACTCCATCAGTACTCAAAGTTTGGTATGTTGGGCAAGTTTGCTGTTGATATATCATTATTGGGGTTCAGTGTGCTCTCTGACTGTAGGATAAACTACAGTTTCCATCATGGTGAGTCAGTCGCCACAAATCCCTCCAGTAGGTTGAGTTAGTCATGAGGTTCTGTGTGCCAAGTTTGGTCCAGGTCCACCATCGGCGGGGGTCACAGTTTCTCTGGTTGTGGGTGAACTACAACTCCCAGAAACCCCTCCAAATTTGCCATAATCAGATTTCGGCATGTTGGATATGTGTGTCAAATTTGGTCCGAGTCCATCTGTGTTTGGGTTCACAGTGCTCTCTGGATGTAGGTGAACTACAACTCCCCCAGATCAAGGTGAATTTTCCCCAAAGACCTCCAGTATTTTTTGCTGGTAATGGGAGCTCAGTGTGCCACGTTTGGTCCAATTCCATCTTTGGTGGAGTTCAGAGTGCTCATTGTTTGCAGGTAAACTATAAATTCCAGTACCCACATCTCCAAAATATCCAGGCCAATTCCCCTCAAAACCCAACAGTATTCAAATTTGGGCATATCGGGTATACATGTCAAGTTTGGTCCAGATCCACAATTGTTTGGGTTCATAGTGCACTCTGGATGTAGGTGAACTAGAACTCCTATAAATCCCTCCAAAGACCTCCAGTATTTTTTGTTGGTCATGGAAGTTCTCTGTGTCAAGTTAGTTCTAGGTCCATTGTTGGTGGAGTTCAGAGTGCTCTTAGATTGCAGGTGAACTATACATCCCAGGGCCTACAACTCCTATACATCTTGGTGAATTCTCACCGAACCTCTCTAGTATGTTCAGTTGCTGATCAATTCCTCTGTTTGCTGTGTGGCATAGAAAATAATAGGAAAGTATTAAGAGAGAGGCAAGGGGGCAGGGTCACTCAAATTTCACACCAATGCAGAGAGTAAGAAGCACTGGGATGTCTGTGGTGGAGGAAACACATACAATCTAGGATGAAATTGTCCCTGTATGAAAGCCTTTGCTTGGGTGGTAGGCGTTTGTGGAGGACATTGGCAGGGTTCTTGTACATGTTCATGGTGCTCACTATAACCTGCAGGATCATTGGAGGGAGGGCCATTGGTGTCTCCTGAGTAGTGGGAGCTATAGCTGTTTGTGGAGGCAGGAGCTTGTCTGTGTAAGTGGATACCCCACCCACACACATACATATATACATACATATTTTAACTCTTATTATGTGCATAGAAGATATGATGGATTTAAGAGCAAATTAAGCCTGAATTCTTACAAGAAGCCAAAATGACAAAACTGCGGCTATTGTAGTTTTGGACATATCATGATTTGGCATGACTGGTTGGAAAAGAAGCAAATGGAAAAGCTGTAGGGAAAAGAAGAAAGGCCACATCTATATAAATAAAAATGTAATGTTCGTTTGTGAGGTTAACATAACTCAAAAACCACTGGACGAATTGCCACCAAATTTGGACACAAGACACCTGCTACTCCAAGGAGTGACCATCACAAAAAAAAACCCTGATTTTGTAATTTGGGATTTGTAGCTGCTGGGATTTACAGTTCACCTACAATCAAAGAGCATTCTGAACTCCACCAGCGATGGAATTGAACCAGTCTTGGTATATAGGACTCCCATGACCAATAGCAAATTCTGGAAGGGTTTGGTGGGCATTGACCTTGAGTTTGGGAGTTGTAGTTCACCTACATCTAGAGAGCCCTGTGGACTCAAACAAGGATGGATCTGGACCAAACTTGGCACAAATACTCCATATGCACAAATATGAACACAGGTGGACTTTGGGGGAAATAGACCTTGACATTTGGGAGTTGTAATTACTGGGATTTGTAGTTCACCTACAATCAAACAGCATTCTTAACCCCACCAATGACAGAATTTGGGCAAATTTCCCACACAGAACCCCCATGACCAACAGAAAATACTTAAGGCCATCCAGTCCAACTCCCTTCACTGGGGCAAGAAAACGTAATCAAAGCCCTCCTGACAAAGAGCCATCCAGTCATAGATATAGATGGATATATATGATTCACAAACACACACAGAGAGATATAGTATCATAGATTTGAAAGGGATCCCTAAAGAAGGACACTATGTTGCATGTTTCAGAGTACGCAAACCAGACACTCTCCACATTAACACTGACAAAGAAAGAACGAGAAATACTGTCGAAGGCTTTCATGGCCGGAATCACTGGGTTGTTGTAGGTTTTTTCGGGCTATATGGCCATGGTCTAGAGGCATTCCCTCCTGACGTTTTGCCTGCATCTATGGCAAGCATCCTCACTACTTCTGAGGATGCTTGCCATAGATGCAGGCGAAACGTCAGGAGAGAATGCCTCTATACCATGGCCATATAGCCCGAAAAAACCTACAACAACCCAATGAGAAATACTGTTTACTCACAAGCACAAAGAAATTACATATATTAGAAACCAGCACTTTCTCATTACTTTATTTTCCAGATCACGGACTGGGCCACAGCAACGTGTGGCAGGGGATGGCTAGTTATAGATAAATTGAGTAAAAGAAGCAAAGGTTCTAGGTTTGTAAGGCCTCAAGAAACTGTTGAGATGGACAGAGTTCATGGCAGAGCTCTCATTTATAGTGTTGTCATAAGTCGAGACTGACTTATCAGGATATAATAACATTAGAAAAAAATAGGAACACAAAGTAGAATTTATAAGGTCAGTCTTGAGTGCTGGTGAGACAGAAATGTTATTTCTAGATCTTATGCCCTGGGGGGTCGGTCTCATAAAACCAGACCAGTGTGGCTCAGCATAGGACAAGTGATACAAGGAATGCCAGGATATAATCCACTGGGCTTATCTCAGAGATTTGCTTCTTTAAAAAAACCCTTAAACCTCAAGGCCCACCGAGAGCTTGGTACAAATGCCATAAACATGGGATTAAAGAATTCTCCACCCAGGAATGTGTTTTGAAAACCAAAAATGAACAGAGATCCTAGTCTTTCCACATAGAAATCCTTCCTGGTTGCTCCAAGGTTTCTTCATTTCAGCAATACGTTTATGAGACGTGAATTCTTTAGAACAGGCAGATAGTGCTCAGGAACTATTTATAATTTTGAACCGGATTCGAACCAGGTCGCAGGTTCGCATCCGGGGAGAGGCGGATGAGCTCCCTCTATCAGCTCTAGCTCCTCATGCAGGGACATGAGAGAAGCCTCCCACAAGGATGATAAAAACATTAAAATCATCCGGCCGTCCCCTGGGCAACGTCCTTGCAGACGGCCAATTCTCTCACACCAGAAGCGACTTGCAGTTTCTCAAGTCACTCCTGACACGACAAAAAAAATTCTATAATTAATTCATAGTTTTATGTATTATTCAGTTATTTATTTATCATGTCAGGAGCAAACCAAACAGTTGTATTGCATTTTTAACAAACAAACAAACAAAACACAAAGTTTGCAAGCTTGGTAGTTGATTAAATGTCCTTTGACCAGTAGCTGGCCACTTGGAGTGCCTCTGGTGTTACTGCAAGAAGGTCCTCCATTGTGCATGTGGCAGGGCTCAGGTTGCATTGCAGCAGGTGGTCTGTAGTTTGCTCTTCTCCACACTCCATGTCGTGGATTCCACTTTGTAGCCCCGTTTCTTAAGGTTGGCTCTGCATCTCATGGTGCCAGAGCGCAGTCTGTTCAGCGCCTTCCAAGTCGCCCAGGGGGGAGTCTCTCATTTGGTATCAGCCATTGATTGAGGTTCTGGTTTGAGCCTGCCACTTTTGGACTCTCGCTTGCTGAGGTGTTCCAGCGACTGTCTCTGTAGATCTTAGAAACTATTTCTTGATTTAAGTCGTTGACGTGCTGGCTGATACCCAAACAGGGGATGAGCTGGAGATGTCACTGCCTTGGTCCTTTCACTATTGGCTGCTACTTCCCGGTGGATGTCAGGTGGTGCAATACCAGCTAGACAGTGTAGTTTCTCCAGTGGTGTAGGGCAAAGACCCCCGTGATAATGCGGTATGTCTCATTAAGAGTCACATTATTCAGTTGGAGACTATAATGTGATACATTATTAGTCCTTTTCAACAATTTTTATTTGGTATACTTTTTGGTAGTATCTTGACTGTACAAGTTAAATTAAGGTAACAGTCTTTGGAGCCATCTGAATTTAGAAGGAATATATTTTTTCTGTCTATTGCATTTAAAGGAGCTAAAAGTCCCTTCTTCTACACTGCCATATAATCCATATTATCAAAACAGATAATCCACGTTATCTGCTTTGAACTGGATTATATGAGTCTACATTGTGATATAATCTAGTTAAGAGCAGAGAATCTGGATTTTATATGGTAGCGTAGAAGGTGCCAAAGGGGTGAGTAACTGGCCCCAAATCACCCATTGACTTTCATGGGGACTTGAATTGAAACAGGTTTTGCATTCTGACTATTACAGTTTTAGGCGGTAATTAGGATATTTCAATTCCTTTGATTTATATCAGGGGTCCTCAAACTTTTTAAACAGAGGGCAAGGTCACAGTCCCTCAAATTGTTGGAGGGCCGGATTATAATTTGAAAAACAAAAGAATGAATTCCTATGCACACTGCACATATCTTATTTGTAGTGCAAAAACACTGAAAAAAATAAAATAATTACGAACAATTTTAACAAATATAAACTTATTAGTATTTCAGTGGGAAGTGTAGGCCTTCTGATGAAGTAGGATTGTTGTTGTAGTAGTGTGCTTTCAAGTCGTTTCTGACTTAAGTTGACCCTGAGTGAGGGCCGGGTAAATGACCTTGGAGGGCTGTATCTGGCCCCCAGGCCTTAGTTTGAGGGCCCCTGATTTATATAGTCAAGGAGGCTTTCTAGGCAATTATGAGTTTAGTTTACTCCTATATGAAACAAAAATTGCTGTCTTGATTTTAATATCATCCTAAGTGGTAGATACAGATTTATTCACTGAACTAGAATGGTAGTTAATACTGTTTTGGGAATGTTTTATTAAAGCTAATCATCTTGGCATATTGTTTGTTTGAAGGAATTTGATCTGGATGTTGTGGCCGTGGTAAATGATACAGTTGGGACAATGATGACGTGTGCCTATGAAGATCCAAATTGTGAAATTGGACTCATTGTGGGTGAGTATGAGGCCAGCTTCAATTTGGTTGGGGAGTGAGTGTGGTACCATTTAAAAACTCAAATACTCATTTGAGTGATCTGATTCATTCATACCCCATCTACACTGCCATATAAAATACAGATTATCTGCTTTGAACCAGATTATATGGCAGTTTTGTCAGTGGTATCTCTGCACAGCAAGGCAAGGAAACACATCTATCACCGTCTCCTTTAAGCTATAAACTAATTTATTGTACATCTATTTACATTAGAAGCTAAGCACATCGTTAAACTACTTCCTCTCCATCCGGCAGCTACATCGTGAACACAGAACACGCTGTTATCAGTAATAGTCCACACGTCCTACATTCCAGAGTGACATATGACGTAGACAAACACAGAACACGCTGTTATCAGTAATAGTCCACACCTCCTGCATTCCAGAGTGACGTATGACGTAGACGAACACAGAACACGCTGTTATCAGTAATAGTCCACACCTCCTGCATTCCAGAGTGACGTATGACGTAGACGAACACAGAATATGCTGTTATCAGTAATAGTCCACACCTCCTGCATTCCAGAGTGACGTATGACGTAGACGAACACAGAACTCGCTGTTATCAGTAATAGTCCAACCTCCTGCATTCCAGAGTGATGTATGACGTAGATGCACTACCCTGCTTACACTGCTCTCTGCACTAAGATTTATGACCTCTCTAGGGATGCCAATTCCCTTCATGGTTCAGTTAACCCTATCCACACAGAAATTACACTTGACACATAGCATTGCATTTTTAAACATACGCACACACTTTGAAATCTACATTATACATTTCAAAACACATCAAGTTTAGACTCATATAATCCAGTACCAAGCAATCTAGATTTATGTAATGCAGTACCAAACAGATAATGTGGATTATCTTCTTTGATTATATGGCAAGATTATGTTGCAATGTAGACTTATATAATCCAGTTCCAATCAGATAATGTAGATTATCTGCTTTGATAATTTGGATTATATGGCTGTGTAGAAAGGGCCTAGGAAGGGACCAGACCTTACAGAGCACTGTTGAATTTTTCTAAGGGCTTGTGGGTTTGAGATCCCTTCCATATAAAATCCAGATTATCTGCTTTGAACTGAATTATAAAGCAGTGTAGACTCATATAATACAATTCCATGCAGATAATGTGGATTACTGTATATACTCGAGTATAAGCCGACCCGAATATAAGCCGATGCACCTAATTTTACCACAAAAAACTGGGAAAAGGTATTGACTCAAGTATAAGCCGAGGGTGGAAAATGCAGTAGCATGGGTCAATTTCAAAATAAAAATAGATACCAATAAAATTACATTAACTGAGGCATCAGTAGGTTCGATGTTTTTGAATCTATATAAATAAAAATGTAATGTTCATTTGCAGGATTAACATTACTCAAAAACCACTGGATGAATTGACACCAAATTTGGACACAATAGAAATATCAGGCCAACAAATGACCATCACTCATAAAAACACTGAAAAAAACAGCAAAAGAGACTTTAAAAGCAAAAAAACCCCAAAAAATAAATTACAACGCATGGACAAAACCACATATATACGCAAACACACATATACACAAATATATACACACATATATACACACACAAAACACGTATACACAGACTGGGCCACAGCAACAAGTGACAGGGGACAGCTGGTGTTTACATAAAACCGTAATTTAAGATAAGACAGTCCAATTCTAATTAAACCATTATTCTAACCTTCTTCAATGTCAATGCGATAAGGTATCCTTCGAATAATAAGTAATAGAGTAAAATAATAAATGTAATAATACTAGTAGAGTAAAATAATAAATGTAATAAAATAACAATAATAACAGTGTAAACTAATAAATAACATTGACTTGAGTATAAGCCGCGGGGAACTTTTTCAGCCTAAAAAAAGGGCTGAAAAACTAGGCTTATACTCGAGTATATACAAAATATGGCAAAGTGGAAGGGGCCTGAGTTACTGACTCATGTAGTAGACAAAAAGAAACTGCAGCATTCCTCTGTCTGTATTTCAGAACCCTGGATTTTGGTGCTCTTTCAATACAATGTGAAAGAACACCAGAAAGTCAGTTTTGCTTTTCACTTGTCGGAGTCCATAATGTGGTCAGTAGTGACCACAATTGGAGAGATTGATCTCTATATCTGCAGTTAGTAGTGTTGGGCAGGAGATTGAAAACTAAGGCAGGGGCGCCCTACCAAGCTGTTATGGTGTCATGACACATGTCATAAAGCTGCCCCTCCTGATGTCTTGGCAAGGGCCACTCACACATGTCAAATTCTGTTTAAAATTTTGAAAATACATACAAATAGAATTTAAAGCTCACTCAAAATAAGTACAATGAAAGGGGTAGATAGAACATAAGGAGCATTTTAGAATTGAGGCTATGATTGGAATGTATATACATACCGTATATTCCGGCATATAAGACGACTGGGCGTATAAGACGACCCCCAACTTTTCCAGTTAAAATATAGAGTTAAGACGACTCCCATGCATAAAACTACACCCACGTATAAGACGACCCCTGACTTTTGAGAAGATTTTCTTGGGTTAAAAAGTAGTCTTATATGCCAGAATATACTGTAATTTAAAGTGTCAGAGATTGACGATGCCCAGCGGAAG
The DNA here is from genome assembly GCF_025583915.1 of Anolis sagrei ordinatus. NCBI lineage: Eukaryota > Metazoa > Chordata > Lepidosauria > Squamata > Anolidae > Anolis > Anolis sagrei. The sequence continues at coordinate 106,323,646 of NW_026846588.1, read as the reverse complement.
GAATGCTAGATCAAACAGACACTGAGTTGCAGATAAGGACTCTACAAGCTTTGAGTTACAAAAGAAAACTAAGTTTTACTAAGCACACACAACAAACACGTCTTTCTACAGCGAGCAACATTCAGGAAGAGAACTAGTCAAAACCGAAAGCCAAAACACTTCTTTATGTCTGCTTATCTTCTCTTGCTAGAGGCTGGCAACTCCCTTCAGTTTCTCACCAGAACAAAACTTATCTTACTTTCTCAAGTTCACTTAATCACAGCCTCAATTCTAAACATTTCTGCATGCCATTTTCAATTCACAGTGGCATCCATATTTGCAATACATAGAAGCACATTTAAAACACATACATAAATCAATAAATCCTGACATAAAGTTATATCAAATCTTTAACCCATTGCCCCCAGTGGCGCAGTGGGTTAAAGCGCTGAGCTGCTGAGCTTGTTGACCGAAAGGTCACAGGTTCGAATCCAGGGAGCGTCGTGAGCTCCCGCTGTCAGCCCCAGCTTCTGCCAACCTAGCAATTTGAAAACATGCAAATGTGAGTAGATCAATAGGTACCACTCCGGCAGAAAGGTAACAGCGCTCCATGCAGTCGTGCAGGCCACATGACCTTGGAGGTGTCTACGGACAACGCCGGCTCTTCGGCTTAGAAATGGAGATGAGCATCACACCCCAGAGTCAGACATTTACCTTAAACAAATCCTTCTCCCAAAACAAGATTTCCAGTGGCTTAAAACACAATGAAAGAATGTATTATCGAAGGCTTTCATGGCCGGGATCACTGGGTTGTTGTAGGTTTTTCCGGGTTATATGGCCATGTTCTGGAGGCAATTTTTCTCCTCTGATGTTTCGCCTGCATCTATGGCAAGCACCCTCAGAGGTAGTGAGGTCTGCTGGAAGTAGGAAAAATGGGTTTATATATCTGTGGACCATGCAGCTGTGGACAAGTCTACATAGGGACCACCAAACGCAGTGCCCAGACACGCATCAAGGAACATGAAAGGCACTGCAAACTACTCCAACCAGAGAAATCAGCCATAGCAGAGCACCTGATGAACCAACCTGGACACAGCATATTATTTGAGAACACAGAAGTGCTGGACCACTCTCACAACCACCATGTCAGACTACACAGAGAAGCCATTGAAATCCACAAGCATGTGGACAATTTCAACAGAAAGGAGGAAACCATGAAGATGAACAAAATCTGGCTACCAGTATTAAAAAACTCAAAAATTACAACAGCAAAACAACAGAGAGTAAACAATCAGGCACATCAATTCACTCTCAACTAGAGATTCCCCCCAGGCGCTTCCAGGCCATTGAATGCAAATCAAGTTGATCAGCTGAAACATTACCCTGGTCATTCCACAGATATATAAACCCATTTTTCCTACTTCCAGCATTCCTTACTACCTCTGAGGATGCTTGCCATAGATGCAGGCGAAACGTCAGGAGAAAAATTGCCTCCAGAACATGGCCATATAGCCCGGAAAAACCTACAACAACCCACAATTAAAGAAGTTATAAACACAGTTGAACTGAAAGCAATTAAAAGCACAGCAATTAGACAAGTTCAGTGTTTACTGATTACAAGGTTTCCCTCAGAAACTAGTCAACTGCCTAAAGCAGGGGTCCTCAAACTTTTTAAATAGAAGGCCAGGTCACGGTCCCTCAAACTGTTGGAGGGCCGGATTATAATTTGAAAAAAAAAAACATGAATGAATTCCTATGCACTGCACATATCTTATTTGTAGTGCAAAAACCACTTAAAAACAATACAATAATTAAAATGAAGAATAATTTTAAGAAATCTAAGTTTATTACTATTTCAATGGGAAGTGTGGGCCTGCTTTTGGCTGATGAGATAGGATTGTTGTTGTTGTTGTTGTTGTTGTTGTGTGCTTTCGAGTCGTTGCAGACTTAGGTTGACCCTAAGCGAGGGCTGGGTAAATGACCTTGGAGGGCCACATCCAGCCCCCGGGCCTTAGTTTGAGGACCCCTGGAAAGTCTACCAGGAGAAAAACCAAGGAAGGGATCATCCTATTCTCCCTTAGTAGTGTTCCTCTATTTGCTCCTTAAATTACACTATGTCACAAAATTTGAACAAATTTCTGTTCCTGCTTTGCTAGTGCCATTTCCTGTTTAATTGGGTGGTACTTACTTTGAATGTAGTTGTTATACTCCAGAAAATTTGTTTTTTTTTTTCCTGCCACAAACTAGGTTTAATTGGTTGGGACACTATGAGATATTCATTGAATATTTATAAAAAAATATGCTGCAAGATGTCCCATACAAACAAAGTTTCTGCAGTTTAATAAACTTTTCCCATGTTTTTATGATAGAACCAATTAGGAAATGACATTTATACAAAAATTGTGTTACATATTGTTATCTCTACACTCACCAGGAAGGCCTTCTGGCATATCCCTCCCCTAACCTGGAAGTAGGGTTTCTTTTCATTTGCACAGTACCAAAACAATGTGATTGTTATATACCCATAATGACACAATATGGATACATTTCATTATTTCACTATTATGGCTTCTATCCCATATCTTCTAAGGAGTTCAGGGTAGTGTATGTGATTTTCCAAAGCTTTGCTATTCGAATATTTATTTATTATTTATTTACAGTATTTATATTCTGCCCTTCTCACCACGCAGGGGACTCAGGGCGGATTACAATGTACATATACATGGCAAACATGCAATGCCAGAGACACACAACATATATAGACAGACACACAGAGGCTATTTAACATTCCAGCTTTTTCATGAGGGTATTCTGGCCACCAGGGGTGCTGTCGCTTCACCGTCCATTTGTGACACTGATGAAGTACTTCCTCAATCTTTGCATGCTTGCTGGAGATTTTTATGACCTTGTAAATTAGCCTCCTCGCATAAGCGGTACCTAAATTTCCTACTTGACAGATGCTGCTTTCTTTTGGGCTCTTTGAACTTTCCAGCTTTTAACTTTTAAAATTTTCACATATGGTCCTACCCATGTTTTTAAAATGTGTTGTGTTATTATTGTATTGTTTTGCTTTTTATGAGTTATTTATTGTTTTGTTGTTGTTGTTTTCATGATGTTATTGGGCTTGGCCTCTTGTAAGCCGCACCGAGTCCTGCGGGAGATGGTAGCGGGGTATAAGAACAATAAATAAATAAATAAGGTTGACAGCAAGCTGCACAAATTGGTCGGAAGCTCACTCCGACTCGGGCTGGCTTTGAACTCATGACCTTTTGGTCAGTAGTGATCTTAATGCAGCTGACTCCCAGCCAGCTGCGCCACACTCCCGGTGCTATGTTATTGTTATATACCCAAAATGACACAATATGGATACATTTCATTATTTCGCTATTATGACTTCTTTCCCATATCTTATAAGGAGTTCAGGGTAGTGTATGTGATTTTCTGAAGCTTTGCTATTACAATAACCCCATGTGGTTGTTTAAGCTATCTCAAGGTCACCCATTTAGCTTCAAAGTATTTGTATTTGGGTCTTACTCTGTCTTGGAGGCTCTTGAAATATAACCACAAATTGTTGTTTTGGTATTGACTCAAACAATTTTTTTTACAGGAACGGGTAGTAATGCATGCTATATGGAAGAAATGAGAAATATCGAGATGGTAGAAGGAGAGCAAGGGAGAATGTGTGTGAACATGGAATGGGGTGCCTTTGGGGACAATGGATGCCTTGACGACATCAGGACGATCTATGACAAAGCTGTCGACGAATACTCTTTAAACAGTGGCAAGCAAAGGTATTTACTGCTGAAGTGTGGTGAGAAATGTGAAGGAAAGAACTTAATTGTGAGAGCTGTTCAGCAGTGGATCTCTCTACCCCGAAGTGTGGTGGAGGCTCCTTCTTTGGAGACTTTTAAACGAAGTCTGGATGGCCATCTGTCGGAGTTGCTTTGAATGTGATTTTCCTGCTTCTTGGAGGGGGTTGGACTGGATGGCCCATGAGGTCTCTTCCAACTCTATGATTCTATGAAACACTTGGGATTTTGTGGATTTTGTGGAACCAGAATATGGAAGGTTTTCCCATCACTGTTCTTGTGCCTTCTTTCCATCTTTCTTCTTATGATTTCCCAAACTTTCACCTGGAAAGGTGAGACAGAGCAGCTGAGAAAGCTTGTCTAAATCAGGGGCTGTTCCAGCAGAGTGATGCTAGGACAACTGAAGCTATACTGAATTGAAATCCTTCCCTGCCTAGGAATGCAGGAAATTAGTTAATACAACCCTCATTGAATGTTTTGCCAGCATCTGGGCTGTGTCTTTGTTCTGGAATGTCTTCTCTTTCACTTTTCCCATGGCTTTATTTACTCTTCTCTGGCAAATCTTAGGAATCAGAGAAGATCCGCTGATAGGTGTCAGCTGGCAGGAGAGTGCTTCTGCTGTCATTATGAGATTTTTGTCAATATGAGATTCTTGTTACAGTGGGGGGGGGGAGTGTTTAGTCAGACACCAATTGTACAAGTTCTCCCACTTAAAAAGATGTGAGAGGCCTGTAATTGACATCATAGGTAGACCTCAACTTTGAGAGACAACATGAGAAAACATATCCAGAAAAATCACATTGTCTGATTTTTAATGAATTTATTTGCAAATTATGGTGGAAAATAAGTATAACAAAAGTTCATCTCAAGACTTTGTGATATATCCTTTATTGGCAATGACAGAGGTCAAACGTTTTCAGTAAGTCCTCACAAGGTTGGCACACACTGTTGCTGGTATGTTGGTCCATTCCTCCATGCAGATCTCCTCAAGAGCAGTGGTGTTTTGGGGCTGTCACTGGGCAACATGGACTTTCAACTCCCTCCAAAGGCTTTCTATAGGGTTGAGATCTGGAGACTGGCTAGGCCACTCCAGGACCTTGTAATGCTTCTTACGGAGCTACTTCATTGCCCTGCGGTGTGCTTAGGATCATTGTCATGCTGAAAGACCCAGCCATGTTTTATCTTCAATGTCCTTGCTGATGGAAGGTTTGCACTCAAAATCTCACAATACATGGCCTTATTCATTCTTTCATGTATGTGGATCAGTCGCCCTGGTCCCTTTGCAGAGAAACAGCCCCGAAGCATGATGTTGCCACCCCCGTGTTTCATAGTATGGTGTTCTTTGGATGCAACTCAGCATTCTCTTTCCTCCAAACATGACGAGTTGTGTTTCTGCCAAACAGTTCTTCTTTGGTTTCATCTTCTTTGGTTTCAATTGACTGTACTTGCTGGAATTTTTCGGGTAATAATTCAGAAAAGTAACTTTTCAAGGGTTGGAAAACAGCGCACTCTCAGTTGGTCTCAAGGCCATGATTTTTTGCTAAACAGCTGTTCCTGTGTATGATTGTAGGTATGAGAAGATGATCAGTGGAATGTACTTGGGAGAAATTGTCCGGAACATTTTGATCGACTTCACAAAAAAGGGATTTCTCTTCAGAGGACAAATTTCAGAAGCACTGAAAACGAGGAGTATTTTCGAAACAAAATTTCTTTCACAGATTGAAAGGTAAGTGAGCTAAATAAGACTGCAAAAGAAATGAGTATCAACATCCTGCTAATCGCACTTACTTTCAGCTTATTTGTCATGTCAGGGCAACCAGTCAATTATATTACATTTCTAACAGAACAAAACAAACAAACAGATAAAAACCCACAAAGTTTGCAAACTTGGTAGTTGATTAAATGTCCTTTGACCAGTATCTGGCCACTTGGAGTGCTTCTGTTGTTGCTGCAAGGAGGTCCTCCATTGTGCATGTGGCAGGGCTCAGGTTGCAGTGAAGTAGGTGGTCTGTGATTTGCTCTTCTCCGCACTCGCATGTCGTGGATTCCACTTTGTAGCCCCATTTCTTGAGGTTGGCTCTGCATTTCGTGGTGCCAGAGCGCAGTCTGTTCAGCGCCTTCCAAGTTGCCCAGTTTTCTGTGTGCCCAGGGGGAGTCTCTTGGTTGAGGTTCTGGGTTTGGGCCTGCCGCTTTTGGACTCTCGCTTGCTGAAGTGTTCCAGCGAGTGTCTCTGTAGATCTTAGAAAACTATTTCTAGATTTAAGTCATTGATGTGCTGGCTGATACCCAAACAGGGGATGAGCTGGAGATGTCTCTGCCTTGGTCCTTTCACTATTGGCTGCTACTTCCCGGAGGATGTCAGGTGGTGCAATACCAGCTAAACAGTGTAATTTCTCCAGTGGTGTAGGGCGCAGACACCCAGTGATAATGCGGCATGTCTCATTAAGAGCCACATCCACTGTTTTAGTGTGGTGAGATGTGTTCCACACTGGGCATGCGTACTCAGCAGCAGAGTAGCATAGCGCAAGGGCAGATGTCTTCACTGTATCTGGTTGTGATCCCCAGGTTGTGCCAGTCAGCTTTCGTATGATATTGTTTCTAGCACCCACTTTTTGCTTGATGTTCAGGCAGTGCTTCTTGTAGGTAAGAGCACGGTCCAGAGTGACTCCCAGGTATTTGGGTGTGCTGCAATGCTCCAGTGGGATTACTTTCAGCTATGTAATGGCTTTTCCAGTAATGCTCCATTGTGAGTTTCCAGAGTGTTTCAGTTGATCTTTCATGGTATCGTCCCTGTTTTTGGAGCTGCTTTGTGGTCACACCTTGAAATTTACATTGCTTATGGCACTGTAATATTGCAGTCTGTCACTAGATGTCAATGTGGTGTCCTTTTGCTTCAACTTGCATGGATACATTTGGTTACGCAGTCTTGCAATGAAAGCAGGTGTTTGGGCTTCAGGACAAGGAATGGCCTTTAGAACACTTCAATCTTCATTTATTATCTATATTCTCCTCCAAGTACTGTATTTTCTGGCGTATAAGACTACTTTTTTACCCAGGAAAATCTTATCAAAATCGGGGGTCATCTTATACGCCGGGTATCGTCTTATAGGGCGGGTACTGAAATTTACAAGCCAGACTTGAGAATCTGTCGTTGCCGCATATGTTTTTTTTTTTTTTTGTCGTGTCAGGAGTAACTTGAGAAACTCCAAGTCGCTTCTGGTGTGAGAGAATTGGCCGTCTGCAAGGACGTTGCCCAGAGGATGCCCGGATGAATTTGATGTTTTATCATCCTTGTGGGAGGCTTCTTTCATGTCCCCGCATGAGGAGCTGGGGCTGATAGAGGGAGCTCATCCGCCTCTCCCCGGATTCGAACCTGCGACCTGTCGGTCTTCAGTCCTGCCGGCACAGGGGTTTAACCCACTGCGCCACCGGGGACTCGCCGCATATGGTGGGGAGAGCTCAAAAACGGCTGTGGTCGCATCCCTGCCGTATGCGGTGACAGTATGAAAGCAGCCAAGAGCGGCGCTGTACAAGTATGGTAGACGAAAAATCCACTCACAAGAATTCATGGAAAGAAGTATTTATTTATTTATCGTGTCAGTATCAACCAGACAATGGAAAGAAGGTCCCAATGATGAGGTGAGGGGATGCCTCACTGGGAAGGTGTAAGTGAAGGGCGGAGCAATCTGCAGGCATCCGGGATGCCTGGGATATGGAAAAAAGAAATAGAGGGATGCTGTGCCCAGAAAAACACACCTCTTTCACCCATCTGGCCCGCCCTTGTATCCTATTACTGTACATCCTTCTCTGCCTCTCAGATCACACTCCTGAGGACTGCAGCAAAGTAGCGCAGGTATGCATGTGTGAGATCTGAGAGGCAGAGAAGGAAGTATGATGATAGAAAAATTACCATATTGAAACAAAATCTGATTTTTTTTAAAAAAATGGTGGTAGTCTTATATGGCGAGTATATCCCAAACTCTATATTTTAACTGGAAAAGTTGGGGGTCGTTTTATATGCCCAGTCATCTTATACGCCGGTAATACGGTATACCTGTAATTAATCCCCCACATTTTTGAAGATCATTAAAAAAAAAATCCCCAAAGACAAATCGTAGATGTTTTGAAGCTGAACCATAGCCAAAAAGTTAGTCAATGTCATGAAGCTGTTGGATAGTCAATGCAATCCAAATGATTGTTGACAAGTTGGAATGTGTCCAGAGGAGGGTGACTCAAATGATCAAGGGTCTGGAGAACAAGCCCTATGAGGAGCGGCTTAAGGAGCTGGGCATGTTTAGCCTGAAGAAGAGAAGGCTGAGAGGAGATATGATGAGAGCCATGTATAAATATGTGAGAGGAAGCCACAGGGAGGAGGAGGGAGCAAGCTTCCTTTCTGCTTCCCTGGAGACTAGGACGCAAGGGAGCAATGGCTTCCAACTACGAGAGAGGAGATTCCATCTGAACACGAGGAAGAACTTCCTGACTGTGAGAGCCGTTCAGCAGTGGAACTCTCTGCCCCGGAGTGTGGTGGAGGCTCCTTCTTTGGAAGCTTTTAAACAGAGGCTGGATGGCCATCTGTCAGGGGTGATTTGAATGCAATATTCCTGCTTCTTGGCAGGGGGTTGGACTGGATGGCCCATGAGGTCTCTTCCAACTCTTTGATTCTATGATTCCATGATTTTTGTTAGCAGAAGAATGCAACATCTAAAGTTACAAATACACAGTGAATTGATTTGATCAAGGAAGCTATAGCCCTGCGTTAGAAGTCCCTCATTCATAGGGTTGCCACAAATCAAAGCAAGCTTAAAGTTGCATAATAAGAACAATTTCTTCAGTGTTCCATAATTCCACTGGCTTTTCAGATTTTTTTTTGGAAATTAGTTTTTTAACAACAAGATGTTAGTGTCTTTGCACTAAGCATGTCAGCATCATGTTTTGGTTTTGCCTCCCATATCCTATTATTTTCTTCATATCCAGATTGCAGTGTGTCATTAAGAAGGCCCTCAACACATTTTACCAAGAAAGTGCTGGAATGAAGAGCCTCTCATAAAGATCTCGAAATTTAGGCAGACTTATATGAAAGTGTACAGTCCTTCATATAACCTGGGTCCAACAAATCTGGCACTTCGTAGGGCATAGCCACCCCTTTGAATTTTGCTCAGAAGCATATTGGTAGCTAAGGGAACTGTTGTAAACAATGGAGATGTGTGCTCCCCTTAAATAATACTAATATGTTGCTACTATAAATTACCAGATGTATTGTAAGACAAACCTTTGTGGATTAGATCAGATCATACATTGTCGAGGTGCCATCCGTCATATTTAACTTGAAACTAATTTTGGAGTGGGGTTGAGTATTTGAAAGCTTGGTAATGTGGAACCAGGTGAAGCCTGTATCATGGTTAGATCTAGAGATGGGTTCGGGATCTGCTTATCTTTGCGATCGCATCTTCCCCTATGAACCAGCGCGTACCTTGAGACCTTCTGGGGAGGCACTGCTTACTCTCCCCCCGCCATCTCAAGCACGGTTGGTGGGGACGAGGGAGAGGGCCTTCTTGGTGATGGCCCCTCGGCTCTGGAACTCCCTCCCGAGGGAGATCAGACAGGCTTCCACTTTGTCCCCTTTCCGAAGTCAACTAAAAACCTGGATGTTCTGATGTGGTTTTGATTAAGCAGTCCACCAGTAATTTTCCTGTCCCTACTTTAAGCTAATGCTTTACACTGGCCCTCTTATTGTCTACCTCAACATTTTTGGTGACAGTATTTCCTGCCCTGCCTATTTGATGGTTGCACTTTCCTTGCTCTCCCTTCAGAATGTATTGCACTCCGTGAATCTGTATCTCAGCTATGTTCTTTTTTCTCAGCCATATTGTGTTGTTAACAGTTGTGTTAACTGGAGAAATCACACTGCTTAGCCGGTATTGCACCACCTGACATCCGCCGGGAAGTTGCAGCTAATAGTGAAAGGACCAAGGCAGAGACATCTCCAGCTCATCCCTTATTTGGGTATCAGTCAGCACATCAACGACTTAAATCAAGAAATAGTTTTCTAAGATCTACAGAGACACTCGCTGGAACACCTCAGCAAGCGAGAGTCCAAAAGTGGCAGGCTCAAACCCAGCACCTCAATCCATGGCTGATACCAAATGAGAGACTCCCCCCTGGGCACACAGAAGACTGGGCGACTTGGAAGGCGCTGAACAGACTGCGCTCTGGCACCACGAGATGCAGAGCCAATCTTAAGAAATGGGGCTACAAAGTGGAATCCATGACATGCGAGTGTGGAGAAGAGCAAATCACTGACCACCTGCTGCAATGCAACCTGAGCCCTGCCACATGCACAATGGAGGACCTTCTTGCGGCAACACCAGAGGCACTCCAAGTGGCCAGATACTGGTCAAAGGACATTTAATCAGCTACCAAGTTTGCAAAATTTGTGGTTTTTTTAATCTGTTTGTTTTGTTCTGTTAGAAATGTAATACAATGTTCTGGTTGCGGATGACACGATAAATAAACAGTTGCGTGTGTTTTTTATTTTATCTGATGTTTTTATTGGTGTGTTTTACTTGTAATTTTGGGCTTGTCCCTTGTAAGCTGTCCCGGGTCCCCTAGGGGAGATGGTTGGCGGGATATAAAACTAAAGTTGTGGTTGTTGTTGTTGTTGTTGGACTATAATCCCCAGAATTCTCTGTCAGCACTGGCCATGTTGACTGATGATTTGGGGAGGTACTACAAAAGGTAACTTTCCTAAAATTACCTTTCCTACAAAAGGTTTCGTTGTTCATTCGTTCAGTCATCTCCGACTCTTTGTGACCTCATGGACCAGCCCATGCCAGAGCTCCCGTCACCACCCCCAGCTCCTTCAAGGTCAGTCCAATCACTTCAAGGTAACTTTCCTAAAATCTGACAAAACTTGTTTCCAACAAGTTTTGCCTTCTTGGGGTCTGCAGCCAGCCTGCATGTTGTGTGCTATACTGCATTTGTTGAATCCGACAACAGTCCTGAAATGTGGCTTCAGCTACAGAAAGCAAATGCTTTTGAAAACTCACTTGAAATCTGTTTTCACTCCTCACCCTTCTTTTTCAACAGTGATCGGTTAGCATTGCTTCAGGTCCGTGCGATCCTCCAGCAGCTTGGTCTGAACAGCACTTGCGATGACAGTATCATTGTCAAGACGGTGTGCGGAGCTGTGTCAAAAAGGGCAGCTCAGCTGTGTGGAGCTGGGATGGCTGCTGTGGTAGACAAAATAAGGGAGAACAGAGGACTGGACCATCTGGATGTCACTGTAGGCGTGGATGGTACTCTGTATAAGCTTCACCCCCAGTAAGTTTGGGATGTGTTTGTGTTTATGGTTTGCCTCTGTTTTCTGTAAAGCCGGGAAGGGGAAATGTTTGACTGTCTAGATTTTTTGGACTGCAGCTCTCACCTGCAGCTTCTCCCATTTCATGACATTTTATGGAAAGCTCTTCAGTCATCCCTCTCCCCTGCCACTTTATTCATTACTTTTGAGGATTGTGCTTAGGCCCCTCCACATCTTGTAATCCTACCTTATATGTGGCTGCCATATTTATTATTTATTTACAGTATTTGTATTCCGCCCTTCTCACCCTGCAGGGGACTCAGGGCAGATTACAATGTACATATACATGGTAAACATTCAATGCCATAGACACACAACATACATAGAAAGACACACAGAGGATATTTAACATTCCAGCTTTTTCATGAGGGTATTCTGGCCACCAGGGGAGCTGTAGCTTCACCGTCCATTTGTGACACTGATGAAGTACTTCCTCGTTCTTTGCATGCTTGCTGGAGATTTTTATGGTGTCGGAAATTAGCGTAGGTGGTACCTAAGTTTCCTACTTGACAGATGCAACTGTCTTTTGGGCTGAAAAGGTCAACAGCAAGCTACACAACTTGGTCAGAAGCTCACTCCGACTTGGGCTGGCTTCGAACTCATGACCTTTTGGTCAGTAGTGATCTTAATGCAGCTGACTCCCAGCCAGCTTGCCACTGTCCCAGTGCTATGTGATTGCTATATACCCAAAATGACACAATATGGATATATTTCATTATTTCACTATTATGGCTTCTATCCCATATCTTCTAAGGAGTTCAGGGTAGTGTATGTGGTTTTCCAAAGCTTTGCTATTAGAATATTTATTTATTTACAGTATTTGTAATCCGCCCTTCTCACCCCGCAGGGGACTCAGGGCAGATTACAATGTACATATACATGACAAACATTCAATGCCATAGACACACAATATATATAAAAAGACACACAGAGGATATTTAATATTCCAGCTTTTCTTGAGGGTATTCTGGCCACCAGGGGAGCTGTAGCTTCAGGGTCCAATTGTGACACTGATGAAGTACTTCCTCATTCTTTGCATGCTTGCTGGAGATTTTTATGGCGTTATAAATTAGCGTAGGTGGTACCTAAGTTTCCTACTTGACAGATGCAACTGTCTTTTGGGCTGAAAAGGTCAACAGCAAGCTACACAACTTGGTCAGAAGCTCACTCCGACTTGGGCTGGCTTCGAACTCATGACCTTTTGGTCAGTAGTGATCTTAATGCAGCTGACTCCCAGCCAGCTGGCCACTGTCCCAGTGCTATGTGATTGTTATATACCCAAAATGACACAATATGGATATATTTCATTATTTCACTATTATGGCTTCTATCCCATATCTTCTAAGGAGTTCAGGGTAGTGTATGTGATTTTCCAAAGCTTTGCTATTAGAATATTTATTTATTTATTTATTTGCAGTATTTGTAATCCGCCCTTCTCACCCCGCAGGGGACTCAGGACGGATTACAACGTACATATACATGGCAGACATTCAATGCCATAGACACACAACATATATAGACAGACACACAGAGGATATTTAACATTCCAGCTTTTCTTGAGGGTATTCTGGCCACCAGGGTAGCTGTCACTTCACCATCCATTTGTGACACTGATGAAGTATTTCCTCATTCTTTGCATGCTTGCTGGAGATTTTTATGGCGTCATAAATTAGCCTCCCCGCATAAGCGGTACCTAAGTTTCCGAACTGTCTTTTGGGCTGCAAAGGTCGACAGCAAGCTACACAAACTGGTCGGAAGCTCACTCTGACCCGGGCTTGCTTTGAACTCATGACCTTTTGTTCAGTAGTGCTCTTAATGCAGCTGACTCCCAGCGAGCTGCGCCACAGTCCTGGTGTCATTATGCTTCAGTGTGAGCTGTGTAGCTTTTGGGCAATTCCTTCCATTTCAGGAGTACAGTAGATCTGCTCTGGTGTTTGATCCAAGTTTTAAAGATGGTACCCAGGATTGTGAGCAAGTCTCATTCTGACTGATAAAGATGTCAAGAACATCACCATATTAAGGGAAAGGCCATAGCTTAGTGGTAAAGCACATTCTTTGCATGTTATAAGTCCATAACTGAAAACCTGGCACCCACAAGGGAATTTTTTTTGGAGAGATGAGGCTAGAAACCGTAACCCAATAATGCTTAGAGGGCCACACATGCCACACATGTCTGTTTTTATATTGTTTTTGTATTGTTTATATGGTTTTATATTGTTTTATATTGTTGTTATTATTACATTGCTGTTAATTGTATATTTATGTTTTGATGTGGGGGCCGTGGGGTGCCACTTTGTTAGCCGAGTCCCTCTGCAGCGGTTGAGAAAGGACAGGATATAAAAGCCCTAAATAAATAAATAAATAAAGCGTGTCTTACATAGCTGGATTCGTCCATTTACATCATGAATGGGCAATAATATATCTGATTGGCATTAGTGTGTAATTCCCACCAGCCCAAGGCAGCAGAACTAGGCTTGGTTGATCTGGTTCAGCAGCTTCTAAAATCGGAATGAATTCGTATTTAAATGATTTTAGAAACAATTTCGATCCATGCTGGAATAGTGTGAGGAGTAATTACAAATTGAAACAATTTACCCATTTTTCGGAATTATTTTCGGAATTATTTTTGGATTTATTTATTTCTCGTGTCAGGGCAGCCAGTCAATTATATTACATTTCTAACAGAACAAAGCAAACAAACAGACAAAATACAAAATTTGTGAGTTTGGTAGTTGATTAAATGTCCTTTGACCAGTATCTGGCCACTTGGAGTGCCTCTGGTGTTGCTGCAAGAAGGTCCTCCATTGTGCATGTGGCAGGGCTCAGGTTGCATTGCAGCAGGTGGTCAGTGGTTTGCTCTTCTCCGCACTCGCATGTCGAGGATTCCACTTTGTGGCCCCATTTCTTAAGGTTGGCTCTGCATCTCGTGGTGCCAGAGCGCAGTCTGTTCAGCACCTTCCAAGTCGCCCAGTCCTCTGTGTGCCCAGGGGGGAATTTCTCATTTGGTATCAGCCATTGGTTGAGGTTCTGGGTTTGAGCCTGCCACTTTTGGACTCTCGCTTGCTGAGGTGTTCCAGCGAGTGTCTCTGTAGATCTTAGAAAACTATTTCTTGATTTAAGTCGTTGACGTGCTGGCCGATACCCAAACAAGGGATGAGCTGGAGATGTCTCTGCCTTGGTCCTTTCACTATTGGCTGCTACTTCCCGGTGAGGATGTCTGGTCAAGGTTTACAATCTTGCAGTTTTCCTGGCCTCCCTGGTAACAAGGGGCGATGCGGAAGGGCGAGGTGGGTGTGGCTATGTCCAGCTCTTCCTGAAGGCCACGCCCCCAGTGGCCATCAAGAAGAGCTGGGCGTAGCCCAGGGTGTCTGCGAAGGGCGATGGATGGCAGGGGAATGAGGTGAGCGTGGCTACTCCCAGCTCTTCTTGACGGCCACTGGGGGTGAGGCCTTCAGGAAGAGCTGGGTGTAGCCACACCCACCTCGCCCTTCCGCATCGCCGCTTGTCACCAGGGAGGCCAGGGAAACTGTGAGATTGTAAAGTTTGCACCAGATTTACAATCTCGCAGTTTCCCTGGCCTCCCTGGATGGGTGACTGCGAACGGCGATGGGTGGCAGGGAAATGAGGTGGGCGTAGCTATGCCCAGCTCTTCCTGATGGCCACTGAGGGGAAACCGCATCACTGCTTGTCGCCAGGGAGGCCAGGGAAACTGCGAGATTTAAACTAACAGGGGGGAGGGCACCTTCCATTAATGAAGTAAACGAAGCTATTCAGATTTTTGCTATTTCTGATCTTTTTTTCAAGAAAATTTGAGAAATCATTTTAAAATCGAAACACCAGCTATATACGAAACTACTTTAGAACTATTTTTTTTCTTGATCAACCAAGCCTAAGCAGAACCCTTGGTGAAGAAACATGGAGACCTCCCATCATCCACCCTTGACTTACACATCCTTTGGGGTAACCCTTTCTCATCCATTGCCTATGCCTGCTGCACTGCTAGACAAAATGAACCCTTTCCTGCAATAGTAGAAAATGGAAAGCCTTTGTTTTGTTTTTGTTTTTTTGCCTTGCTGTTTGGGGACAATAGGGGGTTGTTGTCTGAAATAATAACTTCTCAGGTTTTGAGTGATAATGCTCTCTGCGGACTGGCAGAAAAATTAAATTTTTCCTCCCTTCTTTTTTTAATAGTTTCTCAAAGGTCATGCACCAAACAGTAAAGGATCTGGCTCCCAAATGCAATGTGACATTCCTTCTTTCGGAAGACGGCAGTGGCAAAGGGGCTGCTCTCATCACGGCCGTGGGTTGCAGACTCCGAGAAGCTGAGCATAACTGAATTTTGCAGCATCGGCGTCTTCTGCCTTCTGAGCACTTTCTTGTAAAGCAGCAGTCCTGCAGTCTGAACTGGTGGGAGAAGCCCAGAATTCAGCTGCTTTTATGGAAGAGTTGGGAGTTAAACAAAAATAAATAAAAATAGGATACTGAATAGAGTGTGCTGTTGCTGATAACGTCCCCCACCGTTGAGTCCCTGTCTGCATGTGTCTTTTTCTTCCCTATTTGGTACATTCCCCATGTGTAGATCATTAAAAAAAAGTTCTGTGGTTTAAACAGAAGTCCAAAATGAGCTTATTTTTTCAGGATTAGAATTTCAGTTCACAAAGATGAGCAGGCGGTGTCAAGCGTATTCTTTCCAGCTGCTACCATATCCATGTTAAATAAACACACCACCAACAATGCTGTGTATGAGATAAATGCTTTTGCAGTTGAGAATAGCAGTTCGCTTCTGAGTTTTTAGACTCACACTGATCGAGTTTCTCCCCCGCCACCAACTCTCACTGCCATGAAGCAGAACAGTGTCTTTGTGTACTTCTCTATAGTCAGGTTTCTTTGAATAACCTGAATGGTCACTTCTGTGCATGTTCAGTCACAGGGAAAAGAAAACAAATGACCATGTGTTCTGTACTGTTGGCATCTCACATTGCTTTGGTAAACGAGACTATCTTTCCAAATAAAAATGCTATTATTTTGTAGTCTTTTAAAAAAATTATGAATAAAATTAAACGAGTGCTTGAGCAAGGGTAATCCATATCTCTAGTCATGAGAAATCAGAAGATTGATATGTTCCTTGCTTGGTTTTGGTATGTACCAATTCCAGAAAACAATGGTTGCCTTTAAAGTTAAAGGGATTTCTGATGTTCCTTCTTCATATTCTGTACCTTCTTGAGAACCGATTCCTGAATAAAATTCTAAGATCTTGGACAGTCTTTGAAGTACAGGGTGCGGCAGCATAACTTCCTTTTTTAAAATGTGCGCCATTCAGTCGGTTGAAGACGTAGCAGAGCGCTAGTGGTCTCGTTTGAGAGGCGGGAGTATAAAGTTTTGTCCTGACACAGTTCAGTCGCCATCATGCGTTGGAACAGTGAGGAGCGTGCTTTTGCCTTTGAGGCCTACTTTTCGAGCGGATGTTCTGTGATCACAACCCAGCGTGCCTTTCGGAATCGCTTTAATTTAGCCCCATTGGCCCCTGTCCCAGACGAGAAATCAATTGTGATGTGGGTCACTACATTCAGACAGTGGTCTCGTTCGAGAGTAGTCTCGTTTGATACGCAGGAGTATAAAGTTTTGTCCTGACACAGTTCAGTCGCCATCATGCGTTGGAACAGTGAGGAGCATGCTTTTGCCGTTGAGGCCTACTTTTCGAGTGGATATTCTGTGATCGCAACCCAGCGCGCCTTTCGGAATCGCTTTAATTTAGCCCCATTGGCCCCTGTCCCGGACCAGAAATCAATTGTGACGTGGGTCACTACATTCAGACAGTGGTCTCGTTCGAGAGTGGTCTCGTTCGAGAGGCGGGAGTATAAAGTTTTGTCCTGACACAGTTCAGTCGCCATCATGCGTTGGAACAGTGAGGAGCGTGCTTTTGCTGTTGAGGCCTACTTTTCTAGTGGATGTTCTGTGATCTCAACCCAGCACACCTTTCGGAATCGCTTTAATTTAGCTCCATTGGCCCCTGTCCCGGACCAGAAATCAATTGTGACATGGGCCACTACATTCAGACAAGTGCAACAAGATGAAGAACTGGATGAAGTCCCTCGGCCCATTAGATCACCTGAGAACATTGAGGCAGTGAGAGCTTCAATGTTGCGATCACCACGGCGTTCTGCGTCTGCCCTTAGACTTTCCGATCGTTCTGTGAGGAGAATTCTTCATGATGATCTTCATTTCCATTCTTACAAGATGGCAATTGTGCAGAAACTTTCAGAAAGTGACTTCAATTGTCGGAGGAATACGCATGAGGTTCTTCTCGAAGTCATTCCTGAAGATGCTATTGTTTTTTTAGTGATGAAGCCCATTTTCATTTGTGTGGATCCATCAACAAACAAAACATGCGCTACTGGGCTGACAACAATCCTCGAGAATTGCATCAAAGGCCTTTGCATTCACCTAAAATCACAGTGTGGTGTGCAATTTCCTCAGCTGGAATTATTGGTCCCTGGTTCTTTGAGGAAAATGAAGTCGCAGCGACAGTGAATTCGGACTGGTATGTAAACATGTTACAGGAATTTTTTCCCCACGGCTAGACAGGTTGGACCTAGAGGACATCTGGTTCCAACAAGACGGTGCAACTGCACACACTTCAAGAGCATCGATGGCTGTTTTGAGGGAACACTTCCCAGAGCGCCTCATCTCAATTAGGGGGGATTTGGAGTGGCCGGCCCGCTCTCCAGATTTGACCCCTTGTGATTTTTTTCTATGGGATTTTTTGAAATCCCTCGTTTATGTGAACCGTCCAAGACCCTACAAGATTTGAAGACCAACATCCAGGAAGAAATTGCCAACATAACGCCTGCTATGCTGGCAAGAGTCATGACAAACGCCAGAAATCGGTTTACTCAGTGTATGGAGAATGGGGGACGTCACCTACCTAATTTGATCTTCAAAACTACGTAAAACAAAACTTTAGGTATGCGCCTACATTATTTATATAAAAAATTCTGATTCATACAATGGGTTTTATTAAGTTTTGAAAAAAGGAAGTTATGCTGCTGCACCCTGTAGTTGCATGAGTGGAGATCTCATTAGATGTGATGGCAGTTGTCTATAGACAGGCTATTGGATTCCTCTTGGTTTTATATGTGGAAAAAATTACATCAGTGCAGGGCCAATGGCAGGACCGAAGAAGTAGTGAATTCTCCAGCTCCCTGGTACCTCTGCTCTGTCTTCTTGCCAGCTTAGACTATTGGATATAGTAGAGTAATAATAATAGTATTAATAATAACTTTATTTAGTAGGTTCTTGTGGGTTTTCGGGCTATATGGCCATGTTCTAGAGGCATTTCTCCTGACGTTTCGCCTGCATCTATGGCAAGCATCCTCAGAGGTGAGGGCTGTTGGAACTGGGAAAAAGGGTTTTTATAAAAGGGATATATAAACCCTTTTCCCAGTTCCAACAGACCTCACCTCTGAGGATGCTTTCCATAGATGCAGGCGAAATGTCAGGAGAAATGCCTCTAGAACATGGCCATATAGCCTGAAAAAACCCACAAGAACCTAGTGATTCCAGCCATGAAAGCCTTCGACAATACAACTTTATTTATATTCCGCTCTATCTCCCCAAAGGGACTCAGGGCGGATTCCAAACATAAAAAGCAATCATTCAATGCCCGAATACCTCAACAATACATCCATACTAACGAAATTTATACAACCCAACATATAAATACGAATTATAACTTAAACTAAAATTAAAAAGCACAGCCTGTTATAACAGACATAAGACAAAACATCAAATGGAAACAATAATTTCCAATTTCTTTGGAGCAAATCGATACAGGTTTATGGTAGCAGTGGCTGGGAAGCCTTCTGCCATTTTGATTTTACCATAGGGTCCAAAATAACATCCCTGGACCAGGAGTGGGAAACCTGTTGTTGGACTTCAATAGATGTTGACTAGAGACAGGGGCGGCTCAACCATTACGCAAAGTAAGCATTTGCAGTATAGTTGATTTTGCCCAGGGGCGCTCTTGAGGCGTTCTTGAAGGAAAATAGACCTTGACATGCAAGTTGTAGTTACTGGGATGTATAGTTCACCTACAATCAAAGAGCCTTCTGAACTCCACCAATGATGGAATTGAACCAAATATGGCACACAGAACTCCCACGATGAACAGTGATTGATTGGTTGGGGGGGGGGGGGGGCAAAATATTGTTTGCTTACTGTTGAAAATGACCTAGGGCCGCCTCTGACTAGAGATGAAGTCCAACAACATCTGGGGCACATTTTCACCTATTCTCTAGAAAATTTGGGGGAAATGAAAAGTAGAACAAATGGTTGGTTAAGAGAATCAATTGAACCACATGCATGAGTCTGAGTCTACTTGAGGGTGCTTTATGGTGGTAAGGGGGCTCCCAAGATACATCAGTGATTTAATACTCATGCTATGGTTTCATGTAGCAGAATTCACACAGTTGCGGAATAAAAGTCTTTGCCTTAGTATGAGTCTACAGCCAAATCATCTTGTGTATGAAAAGGTAATCCACTCAAACCTTCCATTAACATTGGTACTGATTGTATTAAAATCACCGTGATTTTAGTGAAGTTGGATACACCTATGATATGTTGGAAATTTATGTTTCTTGGCAAGTTGTAAAAATGAATTTAACTCAGAATACAGAAATAGTTTCATTTAACATGGATATCTATCTAGTCTTTGCTTCCATCTACCATAGGTTTGGTTGAGTCTGGGCAGGGTGTTTGGAATACCATTGCTAGCGTGTTGCACCAAAGAAGTCTGTGTAAAATGCAGAAAATCTCATTTTTTTTTTTGTCTGAAAATTGCATAAATGTCAAATAAGTTAGTATTTTGAGAAGAACCAACGGTCTGCAATTAGTCTTAGAAATAGCCCACAGTCACGGTCCTTCTCTTCTTCAACATGACTTGACAAGATCTCACCAAGTATTGACGTAGGATTGCAACCTATTTTTTCTCTCTCAACCCTAAGATTTGGATTCTCCTCGCTTCTAACAAACATTTTCAATACGCATTATGGTGCACAGTGAACAAATGTGTGGTAATATGAGTCACAAACAATAACCTGAGCTTTAAATGTGTGTGTGTGTGCGTATGTGTGCGTGTGCATACATGTGAAGAGTTGCATGGTTACCTGGTTTTGCAATGCTAGAGCCTTTTTACCTTGCCCACTGGTAGCAATGATTCTGGTGCAAAGTGGAATTTTTGTGACACTATTAAACCGTTTTTCAATGTGTGTCTCTTGGTGTCTGGTGATTCTTTCTGGCAAAGGGACGACTAATGCCCAGGATGGGAAACAGTGCCAATGTCTTGGTAAAGTAATGAAATCCAACTATGAAACTTCCATTATTCCTTTTTGGAAAAGCCTTGTAGACACTTGTATACCAGTTCAAGGATCTTTCTTGAGGAGTGTCAGTCCCCATCTACTTCCATACACTTACTTAAGCGATCCCTCATTGTCCGAGTAGGATAATATTCCAGGGTGGGTCCATAGGTGACTATGGAGCCCTATTCTTGATCTGCATTGTCTCCTGCAGTCGGGCATGTAGTCGGGGGGGGGGGGGGGGGGCTTGAGGGGCTTCAGCCCCCCCCCCCCCGAAATTCTCATGGTGGTTCGCGAAAAGGCCTTACTGGTGCATTATTTAAACTGTTATGTTTATTCATATCATGATCTGATCACCATACTCAATGTATCCCATATGCATGGGGGTATTGTGGTAACGATACAAAAGGTTTGCTAGGGTAGGCCTTCTTTCACTCAGACTCAGCCCCCCCCCCCCAAATCAAATCCTTGCATGTTCTCCTGCAGTGAGGGCATTGGTTTCCAGGTGGAAGGCGGTCCCGGTCGGGGTTGGCTTGACGCGCCTTCCTCTGGCACGTTTCTCTCTTTCACCCTCCATTCGTGCCTCTTCAAATTCTGCAGCACTGCTGGTCACAGCTGACCTCCAGCTGGAGCGCTCAAGGCCAGGGCTTCCCAGTTCTCAGTGTCTATGCCAAAGGTTGGCTTTGAGCCCATCTTTAAATCTCTTTTCCTGTCCTCCAACATTCCGTTTTCCATCTTCTGTTTTGGAAGATGGTGGTCAGGCATCTGGACAACGTGGCCAGTCCAGCGGAGTTGATGGCGGAGGACCATCACTTCAATGCTGGTGGTCTTTGCTTCTTCCAGCACTCTGACATTTGTCCGCTTGTCTTCCCAAGAGATTTGCAGGATTTTCCGGAGGCAGCGCTGATGGAATCATTCCAGAAGTTGCATGTGATGTCTGCAGACAGTCCACGTTTCACAGGCATATAGCAGGGTTGGGAGGACAATAGCTTTATAAACAAGCACTTTGGGAGACAGAATGGAGCCTTGCAGGACCCCACAGGTCAAAGGCCAGGGGTCCGAGCAGGCGTCTCCCAGCTTCACCATCTAGGATCGACCCTCCAGGAAGGACCGGAGCCATGACAAAGCCATACCTCCAAGGCCCATCCCGGAAAGTCGTCCCAGAAGGATACCCTGATCGATGGTATCGAAGCCGGTGAGATGTCCAAGAGAACCAACAGGGTCACACTCCCCCTGTCACACTCCCCCGTCCAGCTCCCTACAGACGATCATCCACCAAGGCGACCAAAGCCGTCTCGATGCCATGGCCAGGCCTGAAGCCAGACTGTGACTGATCCAGATAGTTGATGTCATCCAGGAAGCCCTGGAGCTGAGCAGCGACCACCTGCTCCAACACCTTGCCCAGGAAAGGGAGGTTTGAGATTGGTCTATAGTTATTCAAGACCGTGGAATCAAGGGAAGTCTTTTTCAGGAGTGGTCTGACCACAGCCTGTTTTAAGCCCTAGGCAGGAAGCAGCTAGGTTTTCAAGCTGCAAGGCTATTCAATGCTAATCAAGGTAGCCAATTGCAACATTTGTACTTGCCTCAAACAGACAAGAGTTCTTTCTCCCACCCTGGACACTCCACAGATATATCAAACTCACTTGCCTAATTTCCAACAAACCTCACAACCTCTGAGGATGGGCGAAACATCAGGAGAGAATGCTTCTGGAACATGACTATACAATCCAGAAAACTCACATCAACCCAATGTTTATATAACTTAAATTTACTTTTTTAAGTGGAAAGAGGAGGACGTTAAACATTTCCTAGTTCACGTAACCATTTAATGCTCTTCCTGTCTTCATTTAGCTGGAAGAAAGTATTCACTTGAAGGTTATTTCCAGAAGTTGATAAAAGAACATTCTTTTCTATCTCTTCTTTAAAACTACTTTTTTTGGGGCAAGAAATATCTCTATATAATCTTTACTGAGTATTTTCGTAATACATAATAGTTAAAAAAAAGAAGTTTAAGAGAGAAAAGGAAAAGGAAAAAGAAGAGAAAAAAAGAAGAAGGGGCAGAAAAAAGGGAAGAAAAGGGTGAATTAAAAACAATAAGAAACAAAGATCATAAATATCAACAGTTGAGTTATTTTGTGATACAAAACAATATTGAACAAGTCTCTATATAAAGTCAAACATTTCTTTATTAAGTGAGATATACTTTGTCACCTTATAAACTACAATAAATATTTAAAGTCTATTACAGTACACTGTCTTATTGCAATGTCTACTGAAGTATAACAAGGATCTGTTATGTCATCTATTTTATTTTTTTCAAAAAATTTATATACTGAATATTTTTTTAAATGGTACGGTTCCTCTCTTTCCTTTGCTGGAGTGATGCTTTTCTGTTCTGTCATGCACTGGGCCTGTAAAGAATTTCCTTTAGAACAGGACGTGCAACCTTTGCCCAGCGGGAAGCCAGGGGGCCCAAGGAGAAGTTCTCAGAGGTTTTCCACTACAAATGATCTTTAGATGGCTTGTGAAGTATAACAAAGTCCTTTATTAATGAACAATCAAACAGAAACTTCTCTTGTCTTCAATAAAGCTAAACAAATGATTCCAGGCTTTTATGCAACTGGTAGCTTCCTAAACTTGCCCACGAAGGACAGGCAACTGTCTTCAATAACTTCTTTACTTTAAAGGAAAGTCCCCTTTTTAACTTCTCCCAGGCTGACTGTAATCTAACCCTTACTGATGTGGGCTCCGCTACCGGGTCGAACTGCTTCTCGAACACCGAGTGGACCTACCAGTAAAGGCTTAGATGTTCTCCAGCTGGAGTTCTTTGGTCTTTAGGGCTGTTTCTCTGGAAATCTTTGGAGACTCTTAAGACTGTTCTCCCCGGAAGTCTTGGATGCTCTTAAGACTGTTTCCCCCCGGAAAGTCTTAAGGGTTGAAGCTTTTGTACAGGGGAAGCTTGCACACGTCCTGTACATTAGCTTTCCTTGCTGAGACTAACTAAAACATGGCTCCCTTCCCTTCCCAATTGCCCTGAGCAAGGGGCGGAACCAAAACTTAACGATGATGGACAGGTGACTTGCCCTATGACTGCAACCAAAGGAGGCCACCTATCTGCAGAGTCCCTGAAACCTAGGACTGCAAACAAACATTTAATACAAAGAAAATAAAGTTGGAGTTCCTGGTACAACCGTATCAGCACATTTTCCTTTCATGTTAATGTTTTTATATTCTACCTTTCTTTTGGCCTGGGATTTATACCGAGCCGTTCCTCTGACAAAGAGCTCACAAAATCTAACATCAAAGTTTAGTTTAAAACTTATTGTACAAAGGTACAAAAATTAAATGACAATTGTATAAAAACACACATGGTTAAATCACATTAAAAGAGTTTTAAAGCATAACTGAAATAACAAATGCATAAGATAAAAACACAGCACACCACTTTCAAATGCCTTGCATTAAAGTTCAAAGCTCTGCCAAAGTAGAAAGGTCTTAGTCTGATGGTGAAAAGACAGCAGGAGGGGGATAGCTGGATGTCCCGTTGCACATATGGGAAAGAGCTTGGGGAAATTACTTTTAGGGGGTACAACTGCCAGGTGTCCTCAGGAAACATGGGCATCCATGATGCCATTCAAAGTGTCAGCTTTCCGAGCTCTGGTTCAGCGCTCCTGTCACATAATGAGAAATAAAAGTACTTATTAGTCTTGTAGCAACTGATAGCATTCATAGTGCGCATTCAGAAGAAGATCTACAAGCCACTCTAAACACCTTCGCAGAAACATACGAGAAGCTCGGCCTGTCATTGAACATTGAAAAAAACCAAGGTGCTGTTCCAGCAGACACCAGCCAATCCCTCTCCAATGCCAGAGATACAGCTTAATGGCGTAACATTAGAAAATGGCAGCCACCTCTCCACCAAAGTCAACATCGAAACTGAAATACAATACCGCCTGAGCTCTGCGAGCGCAGCATTTTTCCGAATGAAGCAGAGAGTGTTTGAGGACCGGGACATCCGTAGGGATACCAAGGTGCTTGTTTATAGAGCTATTGTCCTCCCGACCCTGCTATATGCCTGTGAGACGTGGACTGTCTACAGACATCACATGCAACTCCTGGAATGATTCCATCAGCGCTGCCTCCGGAAAATCCTGCAAATCTCTTGGGAAGACAGGCGGACAAACGTCAGTGTGCTGGAAGAAGCAAAGACCACCAGCATTGAAGTGATGGTCCTCCGCCATCAACTCCGCTGGACCGGCCACGTTGTCCGGATGCCCGACCACCGTCTCCCAAAGCAGTTGCTCTACTCCGAACTCAAGAATGGAAAACGGAATGTTGGTGGGCAGGAAAAGAGATTTAAAGATGGGCTCAAAGCCAACCTTAAAAACTCTGGCATAGACACTGAGAACTGGGAAGCCCTGGCCCTTGAGCGCTCCAGCTGGAGGTCAGCTGTGACCAGCAGTGCTGCAGAATTTGAAGAGGCACACATGGAGGGTGAAAGAGAGAAATGTGCCAAGAGGAAGGGGTGTCAAGCCAACCCCGACCGAGACCGCCTTCCACCTGGAAACCAATGTCCTCACTGTGGAAGAAGATGCAGAGCAAGAATAGGACTCCACAGCCACATACGGACCCACAAGAATGCTGGAAGACAATCATCCTCGGAAAACGAGGGATTGCCTAAGAAGAAAAACAACAGTATACTCGGCCGCAAGTGATTTCCCATGACGGTGGTACAATGGTATCAGAACTGAAAGAAGCAAGTAGCAAAGGGAAAGGATGAAGAGAATGATAATAATAATAATAATAATCATCATCATCATCATCATCGACAAAATCACGATCTGTCAACTGCAAAAGGCCACCTTACTTGGATCTGCGCGCATCATTCGAAAATACATCACACAGTCCTAGACGCTTGGGAAGTGTTCAACTTGTGATTTTGTGATATGAAATCCAGCATATAGATCTCGTTTGCTGTGACATACTGTGCTTTTGTGTCAATAAAAATAATAATAATAATTCTGGCAGCCGAAGAACAAGCGATTAGAACAAACGGCATCAAAGCCAGAATTGAAAAGTCAACAACAGATTCCAAATGTAGACTCTGCAAGGAAGCAGATGAAACAATAGATCACATCCTCAGCTGCTGCAAGAAGATTGCAGACAGACTACAAGCAGAGGCACAACACCGTTGCGCAGAGGATTCATTGGAACTTGTGCCACAAATACCATCTGCTCGCGACAAAGAACTGGTGGGATCACAAGCC
The DNA here is from genome assembly GCF_025583915.1 of Anolis sagrei ordinatus. Lineage (NCBI taxonomy): Eukaryota > Metazoa > Chordata > Lepidosauria > Squamata > Anolidae > Anolis > Anolis sagrei. The sequence goes on along the minus strand of NW_026846588.1, from coordinate 106,297,878 downwards.
GGGAAAAGTTACAGAAAATGAACACAAAAAACTCCTCTGGGACTTTCGCATTCAGGCAGACAGAGTTTGGGAGCACAATACTCCTGACCTCACGATCGTGTTAAAAAACAAAGTATGGATCGTCGATGTTGCAATTTCAGATGACAGCAGGATTGCAGAGAAACAACTGGAAAAGCTGACATGATATGAGGATTTAAAGATCAAACTGCAAAGTCTCTGGCACAAGCCAGTCAAGGTGGTCCCAATGGTGATCGGCACACTGGGTGCAGTGCCTAAGGACCTTGGCCTGCACTTAAACACAATCAGCGCTAACAAAATCACCATCTGCTAGCTGCAGAAGGCCACCTTACTGGGATCTGCACGCATTATTCGCCGATACATCACACAGTCCTAGACACTTGGGAAGTGTCTGACATGTGATCCAATTCAACAGCCAGAAGAGTTTCTGCTGTGAACTCATCTTGTTGTGTTTCTAATAATAATAATAATAATAATAATAATAATAATAATAATAATGAAATTTCTTCTTTCAGGAACACAGTCCCTTTAGCTCCCAGAGATGGGATTTCGTTCTTCTTTGAAATTCTTATTTTAAAAATGGGGTGGAGGCGGTTGGACAGACTCAGCCGAGTCTGATCCTGTGGAGCAGCCCACTCCCCTTTTGGTGCTCTCAAACCTTTTGATCTCCCCCTTAAAGGAGAGGACCTTGCGGTCTTCAAAGCACCTAGGGGATTTGCGTGCACCTTCGCCTTCGATCCGGTTGAAGGTGGGGAGCTATAGCTCAACCTCGCCGCTTAGCACAGGTCCTCCCTGAGAGAGCTTTCCCTCTACGAGGCTTCCCCTGTCGCCATTCCCACCACTAACTCCTTCTCTCCAATCCCACAGTGAATTCAGCCTGGAAGGATATCCACATGCCCAAAAGTCCAGATTTTTTGTTTTAAAACCTTGGATTAAAAGGCAAAGTTTTTGAAATGGTTTAAATCCTGAAGAAACACATTGTAAATGAATTGTCTCAAATATTTGATATCAGAATCATAGTCCCTACAAAGTGAGAAACCATGAAATGAACAAAATCTGACTACCAGTATTAAAAAAATTCTGAAATTATAACAGTAAATAAAGAACAACACTCAAACACAGGGGAACTCCAGACAAGAAACAATCAGGGACAGCTAATCACCTCTCAAGAAAGGATTTCCCCAGGCAGTAACAAATCTCACATAAAAACTGTCAGGCCATCAAATGCTAATGTAGGTTGTCAATGGAAACGTTGAACACCTAACTCCAACAGACAAGAGTTCTTTCTCCCATCCTGAACTTTCCACAGATATATAAACCCCATTTTCCTAGTTTCCAACAGACCTCACAACCCCTGAGGATGCCTGCCACAGATGCAGGCAAAATGTCAGGAGAGAATGCTTCTAGAACATGGCCAAACAGCCCGAAAAATCTACAAAACCCAGTGACAATACATCTCCGTATGTATTTCTGTGTCATTGTTTATTTGAATATTTGTCTGGGTATTGAATATTTGTCTGGGTCTGTATATGCTGGAATCCGCCTTGAGTGCCCTCAGGGAGATGGGGCAGAATACAAATAGTGTTGTTGTTGTTGTTGTTGTTGCTTTAAACACAACGAGATGAGTCCACAGCAGACAAAATCACTCTGCTGGCTGTTGTATTGGATCACACGTCAGACACTTCCCAAGTGTCTAGGACTGTGTGATGTATCGGCGAATAATGCGTACAGATCCCAGTAAGGTGGCCTTCTGCAGCTGGCAGATGGTAATTTTGTCAGCGCCGAATGTGCTTAAGTGCAGGCCAAGGTCTTTAGGCACTATACCCAGTGTGCCAATCACCACTGAGACCAACTTGACTGGCTTGTGCCAGAGTCATTATTATTATTATTATTATTATTATTATTATTATTGCAGTATAGATGGGTCTTAGTTAAGTGTAATGTTATGCTATAAAATGTTGACGAACCATTTATCTTGATGAATTGTATTGCATGCATCCCACACTACAAAGAACACTCAAAATTGGGCAGCTATTACTAACAAAATCTGCAATGATAAAACATGATGAGAAGCAACCATTTGGAAACTCAAACTACCAAATGCACATTACTGAATGATATCTTGTCGCTAGGTAGCTGTGTTCCTGTGCTTGTTTGGAGGTTGGAGGTCTGGTCTCTCTGGATCTTCTGTAAAGGTGATGGATATGTCAGGTTACGTTTATCTCTTTCCGTTGCATTGATGCACGGGCAACATTGAAAAGCCACCCTGAAACCAGAACGGAATCTATAAACCAGAAAAAAACATAAACAAAGTATTAAATGACAGAGACGGGAGAACACTTTCCCATGGTGTAATGACTGGGAACAGCATGGCATCAGTAAAGTGGGGTGAACCTAAAGTGGGTAAGCGGTTCCAGCCCAACTTACCTATCTGAACGTGTCTCCCCTTACGAATCTTTCAGGAATTTAAGATCATCTGGGGAGGCCCTGCTCTCGATCCCACCTGCCTCAAAGGCACGCTTGATGGGGACGAGGGACAGGGCCTTCTCAGTGGTGGCCCCTCAGCTGTGGAACTCCCTTCCTGGGGATATTAGAT
>NW_026846588.1:106274881-106295164 GCF_025583915.1 Anolis sagrei ordinatus | reverse complement strand
ATAAATTCAATAGGATGGAGGGAGAATCCAAACAGGAGCAGGGGGGCTGGCCTTTTGCTCACCTGGAAGTCTGGGGGACAAAGGGGATCAGACTGAAAAATCAACTTGAGAGGGGAATCGCTCTCTTTTTCACTTGCAATTCTTTCTACTCTTAACACTTACCTGACCCCGTGCGACTGGATTCTTGGTCACTTCCTGAAAAGGAGAGAAAAAACGGGGGGTTTAGTTCCTTGGGCAATAAATTTTGCGTTTAAACGTTTGTCCCTTTTTCTCAAGTCAAATGTGAACACATGTACACATAAATACATACACAAATTGTGGTATCAGGAAATCCCCAAAACTTCAACACACACATTGCAGAAAATGATATTCCACCTACCCTAATTAAGATACATTTCCTGAGGAAGGAGCTGCCAGTTGAATATGCTGCTGCCTAAGACTGTGGTGGAGTCTCTTTCTCTTTTAAACAGAGCCTAGATTTGCATCTATTTAAATGCAAATCTAGGCATCTACACCAAATTTGAACACAATACACCTATCAGGGCAACGAGTGACCATCACTCATAAAAACACTGGAAAACACAGCAGAAGAGACTTAAAAAGCCAAAAAATAAAAATACATTACAATGCATGCACAAAACTACATATATATATCTATACTAGCCATCCCTTGCCATGCGTTGCTGTGGCCCACATGGGGGTTCTGTGTGGGAGGTTTGGCCCAATTCTATCATTGGTGGGGTTCAGAATGCTCTGTGATTGTAGGTGAACTATAAATCCCAGCAACTACAACTCCCAAATGTCAAGATTCTATTTCCCCCAAACTCCACCAGTGTTCACATTTGGGCATATTGAGTATTCATGTAGAGTTTGGTCCAGATCCATCATTGTTTGAGTCCACAGTGATCTCTGGATGTAGGTGAACTACAACTCCAAAACTCAAGGTCGATGCCCACCAAACCCTTCTAGTGTTTTCTCTTGTTCAAGGGAGTTCTGTGTGGCCAATTCTATCATTGGTGGAGTTCAAAATGCTCTTTGATTGTAGGTGAACTATAAATCCTAGCAACTACAACTCCCAAATGACAAACTCAATTTTTTTGAGTGAAGGACATACATTGGGTTGTTAGGTGTCTTGTGTCCAAATTTGGTGTCAATTCGTCCAGTGGTTTTTGAGTTCTGTTAATCCCACAAACGAACATTACATTTTTATTTATATAGATATATATATGTAAACACACATATACACAAATATACACACACACAAAACACAAATACACAGGCTGGGCCACAGCAATGCGTGGCAGGGAGTGACCATCACTCATAAAACACTGAAAAACACAGCAGAAGGGACTTAAAAAGCCAAAAAAGCAAAAAGACACTACAGTGCATGTGCAAAAACAACTTCCCCTGGCAAACAAAACACACAATAGCATATCCACACTCTCTTCCATACTATAGCTCCCAGCATCCCCTAGACCAGGTCCTTTAGGAGAGAAGATGATCCAAATGCACTGCTTCCAAACTGCAAGCTTTCTTCTTCTTGGATTTCTTTGAGAGCATCCCAATCCCATATTTCCAATTTCCTCTTTCCTGGACTGCAACTCCAGCAATCCTCCAGATAATAAATAGATTAGATAGAGATAGATAAGTAGGTAGGTAGATTGATCGGGAGGACTGCTGGGAGTTGCAGTCCAATAGTAGGTATTTATTATTTGTTTATTTCCGGTATTTCTACCCCGTCTCTTCTCTACCCCCGAAGGGGGACCCAGGATGGCTTACATTTTGGCAGCGATTAGATCCTGCTACAAATAAACAATTACAATAATACAACAACCATTAAAACATATAAAGCAACACTTAAAAACAGTACATAAAGCATTAATTAAAACAATAAACAGTATCATCAGCTGTCACACCGTTCTAGTCAATTTCCAACCGAAGTGCTAATTAAGTCCACTGTCCAAAAGCCTGGTCCCAAAACCACGATTTCAATTTCTTCCTGAAAGCCAGGAGGGATGAAGCGATCTTATCTCACTTGGAAGCGCGTTCCACAGGTGAGGGGCCACTGCCAAGAAGGCCCTGCCTCTTGTCCCCACCAGGTGCGTTTGCAATGTTGGTGGGAGTGAGAGCAGGCCATCCCCGGATGATCTTAAATTTTGAGGTGGGACTCAGAGGCAGATGCATTCGAACAAGTAAGCTCAGCCAGAATTTAATAGATAGAAAAGGAAGAAAGGAAAGAAAAAGGGAAAGAAAAGGTTTGGGGGTGGGGAGGAAGAGAAGAAGAAGAGAAGGAAGGAGAGGAAGAAAGAAAAAAGGGAAGGAAGGAGAGAAAGAAAGAAAGAAGAAAAAGAGGGAGGGAAGCTTGGCCACAGCAACGCATGGCGGGTACAGCTAGTTTTTTAAAAAAGAAGGAGCCTATTCTAAAATGCTTTCCCAATGTCTTCTTTATATATCTGTTTTCAGTGGTTTTATTTTCCACTGGTTTAATTCAAACTGTGTAAAAGAATCTAGTTTCCAGCCTCCTATGTGTCCAGATGACTAAAATGATTGAAGGTCTGGAAGCCACAAACTCCTTTCACAACAGAAAGTCAGCAGAAGTTGTTTCCATTTTACTCTCCTTGGCCTAAACTCTTAGAGACATAGGAGCACATTCCTCGGCACATCCACTGATGCCCACTCCTGTCTCACCCCTTGGAGTAAACTTAGAATTGTTCTCGTTATGTTTCTTTCTTTATGTCCCACTTTTATCCCTTGGTTGAAGGCAATTGGGGAAACCAATACTCACCTACAGCCGCCTTGCAGCCCTCCGTTTTTTCTGCAGAGACAGAATTGGGGAGTTAAAGCTGGCTCTCAGAGATAAACACAATCTCATTCTATGGTGAAGAAGGCCACACACCCTCCTCCCCCCCCCCCCCCCCCCCCCCCCCCCCCCACAGGGGTTTTCCCATTCCTTCCCAACAACTGCAGGGATGGAGGCCTTCCAGACTTTTAGAAAAGGCATTAGCAAGGCTACAGGCTGAGACTCAAGCTCATGATGCGGACTGAGAGAAAGTGAGCAGTCCTTGCCTAGAAGTTGTTGGCTAAGCTTTATTTATTTATTTCGTATCAAAAGCATTGCATAAATTAGTATAAAACCAATAAAAACAGAAGGAGCGCAGGTGGCTAAATGTCTTTTGACCAAAAACGGGCAACAGCAATGGCATTGTCTGTAGCCACCAACAATTCCTCCTCTGTACGTGAGGCAGGGCACAGTGGACAAGCACACAGATGCAGTTGTCTGTTTTGCTCCACAGTCACACAAGGTGTGGGGTTCTTTTAGGTAATGCCAGTTTGCCAGGTTGTCTTTTGATCTGCCACTCTACTTCTGAGTCTGTTCAGGGACTTCCAAGTTGCCCATTCTTGGTTTGCCCCTGGAGGAAGACCCTCGGGGGGCCATCCAGTTGGGATTTCCTGGTTTAGCTGCCCAGAGGGATACCCTTGCTGTTGCTGGGGGGACGCCAAGAGGAGTGGTAGTTCTCATAAAGCTTTTCCTTGATTTGAGTCTACTGGGAGGAGGCTGGTAGCCATGTAGTGGGTGGCTTTCACAAGGTTCAACCTTATTTCTCTCACATTTAGCAGCAACTTCCCGTTGCACATCGGGAGGGGGGGGGGGCAATGCCAGCTAGCTTGTAGAGTTTATCAACAGGTGTAGGTTTAAGACATCCTGTGATTATTCTGCATGTTTCATTCAATGCTATGTTCACCTGCTTTGCATGGGCAGACCTATGCCAGACAGGGCAGGCATACTCAGCAGTTGAGTAAGGCAAGGCTAGGGCTGATATTTTTATTAATTTTGGATCTGCACCCCATGTGCTGCTAGTATGTTTTCACAGGATGTTATTGCGTGCAGCTACTTTGTGCTTGTTCAAGCAGTGTTTCCTATATGGTAGTGTTCGATCTAAGGTGACACCGAGATATTTAGGATGGAAACAGTGTTCAAGCTGTTGACCTTCCCAATGTGAGTTTCAATTTCCTGTTAGCGTCACAGTTGCGTAGGAACTGTTGGAAAGCACACACTTGTGTCTTGGCAGGGTTAAGCTTCGGCTGGTTATTTTTGCAGTAGCTGGAGAGATCTTTCAGGGCATTAGGAAGTAGGATTTCAACTATTTCAAAGTCTTTTGCTTGTGTTGTTAGGACAAGGTCATCAGCATATATAAAGTGCTTGGTGAGTGGTGGTTGTGGCTGATAGTAAAGATATTAAATATTAAACAAGGTTGGTGCAAGAACGCTGCCTTGGGGTAAGCCATTCTTTTGCCTCCTCCATCTACTTTTCCTGCCTTGAAACTCCACATAGAAGCTCGTTTTCTTAGATTGGCTAAGCTGAACCTTCTCTTCAAGGGAAGGAAGGTCCTCAATGGGACAATGATTCAACACATCACCACAGAATGCCTCCCCACACAAGGATATACATTCTGAATGTACTCACTGACATATACAGCAGAACAGCAATTGCTACCAGGAGGACAACACCCGCAACACATATGAAGGGGAGATCTAGGTTGGAGGCTGAAGGTAAAACAGGAAAGAATGAAAGAATTAAAAAGAAAACCCCAAAACAAACCCCTTATAGAGCAGGAAGGAGGTGGTCCAAGTACTGGGGAGTTCATGGAGACCAAGGTTAAAGTGTGTGACAAATGTGTGTGTGTGTGTGTTTGTATGTTCAAGCAACAACTCAGCTCTCATAATCTGTTAAAAGCTTGTAAAATTGGAAGTTGCCATAATAGAAGGGTAGCTACGCACAGTTCCACCTTCGTGCCTAAACCCCAGTAGATTCTGTCTCCATGTCCCAACTGCCTTTGCTTTGATCTCTGACGGAGAGAACAGCGACTGGAAAATGCTGAATGTAATCTCTCCTTGCACAGCCATTCCTTTTTCCTTTTGTATCTTCTTTGTATTTTATGTCCGAGGACATGTGCCTGTCAAATCAATGGAACATCAGCTGCTCAGGATATAAATACTCTAAACTGTCGGGAATTGTAAAAAGGCACCATGATGTAATGGGTTGACTGGTAAGACATGTGACGGCAGCTGATTGGCTAAGCCAGTTAGGAACCAAAATTCTGATTGGCTACTGTCTCTAGCGTGCTGCTGAGAGAAACGGTTTAAACCGCCACTTTTACTTTGGAGAGTGAAGAGAGCGCTGATTGGAAACAAGAAGGAAATGGCTGCCAACTCTCCGAAGTCCGATAATTTCTAAGGCATGAAGCATATTTTAAAGACATTTTAAAAGGATTGTTTATTCCCTCTGTTCTCAGCAAGAATTCAGAGAGACTGTTGTATATATTGTTGCTCTTTTTGACCTTCTGAACTGAAGTAAAGTTACTGTTACTCATTATACAAATCTGAGTGACACATTATTATGCTGCAGGGTATGTTTTGGTTCATAAACAGTGGTAAAGCTTCTATTTAATTATAATTGTTCTTCTTTTTAAATATTGTATTTTTCATAGGTTTTTTTTGCACTACAAAAAATATGTGCAGTGCGCACAGGAATTTGTTCATGTTTTTATTCAAATTATAATCTGTCCCTTCCCAACACAACTAACAGTCTGAGGGACTACAAACCAGCCCTGAGCTTTAAAAGTTTGAGGATCCCTGCTTTAAACAAATACATAGTGAAATAATAAGGTTACTTATTGTGTTTTGTTGGCACATTGTCTACAAATAATGTAAACATTTACAAACTTATCATCAGAGCCACTGAGGATGAGAGGCTGTAGGATGTCAGCTGAGCTTTACATAGGACAGAGTCCAGGCTGAGCATCCCTTATTAGAAATACTCAGGAACACAGTATTTCCAGGTTCTTTTTTCAGATTCTGAAATATTTGCATATGCATAATAATTTACCTTCGAGATGGGACTTAGGTTCAAATCCAAAATTCATTTTTTTTGTTTCATATACATTTTCTGCACACAGTTTTTAAAACGAAGTTTGTGTACATTGTATCATCAGAAAACAATATAGCTTCGAGGATCCCTTATCAGAAATTATGAAAGACTCTGAAACTGTCCATGTGGGTGGCTAAGATAATGACATCTTTGCTTTCTGATGGTAAAGCAAAAGTGTTTCTCTTTTAGGGCCCTTCCACATAGCCCTATATCCCAGAATATCAAGGCAGAAAATCACACTGGGTTATTTGAGTCCACACTCAGATAATGTGGGATTTCCTGCCTTGATATTATGGGATATAGGGCTATGTGGAAGGACCCTAGGCCAACCACACATCCTAGTTTAGAGTCCTTTGGATTTCCTGATTAGGTATAAATAATCTGCATTGGTATGGAAACTATACAACGGTAATGCTGATGACTAAGCCTGTGGTGCTATTGATGGTGTCTCTGTGGGTTGGCCCTCCTCTTGCCCCTCCCAGGACCCACCCTCCCTTCTCAAATGACTCACCAGGCTCCTCCCAAGCCACGTCCACAGGATTCAGAAGCCCATCGTGCTCCACGTGGCATTTGTAGCGTTCCCTCTCCTTGGGGTCCACCATGACGCTCCACCAGGTGTAGTAAGTCCCATCTGAGTTGGGGGACACCAGGCCATGGTAGGTATCTTGCAGCCAGACTTCTCCATCCCTTGTCCAATCGATGTCAATCTCCTTGGGGTAGAAACCCTGCACATGGCAGATCAAAGCCTCCATGCCGTCATAGCCCACCTTGCGTGTCACCTTCACTTCTGGTGCCTCTGCAAGAATGACATGAGAATTAGGATAGGTCCTTTCCAAATGTCAGGCAGGGTGAATGCCCTTGTTTGGGCTTCCTGGGGAAGGGATCCTATCTTCCGCTCTCTCAAACTGTGTGACCTGTCCCTCCCAAACGAAGCTTGACCACCCTGATCCCTTGGAAAGTCTTTTAAAAGTAATTATCTTAGTCTCCTGTAGCACAAAATTAGGTGGGAGAAAGAAAGGAATGTGACAAAAGCTGAAAGACTAACTCCTTTTTATTTTAGCATGAGCTTCCATAGAAGTAAATCCACTTCTTCAGCTGTAGGACAGAGTGGCATCACAACAGCAACACAAATGCACAAATACTCTTAATAACCCAAGATTTTCTTTCATGAATAACAGGTGATAAAATAAAAAAGCAGTTAATTTTAAATTAGGTGCTGCTACATTCCCCTTTTTTCCTCCTCCCATCCTCCTTTTTGCACTTGAATGGTGTGTACTATCTCAGGATGGAAGGTGAACAAAGACTGTATGTTTGGAAGGTTTCCAAATATTAGACAGGATCACATGTCCTTCAAAGAAAACACGTGGCAAAATCTAATCTCCACCTGCATCAGGCATCCTCAAACTCGGTCCTCCCAGTTGTTTGGGCCTCCAATTATAATTTTATAATTTAACTGCCCATTTGGGCCACTGTCTTTGTCTGTAGCAGTTACAGTAATTATTTTAGAAGGTGAAATATTCTCCTAGCCAGCTTGTTCAATAGCTGGGAATTCTGAGAGCTGGAGTCATAAATGGCTGGAGGGCTGGAGCTTGAGGATTCCTGATTTGCATCTTCTCTGCATCAGTTTACTACTTCTAAGATCTTCCCTCCTAAAATCTGGAAAAGCATTCAAAGATGTGTCTCCCCACCTCCTCCTCCCTTGGTCTTCAGACTCCCCTTGTCCCTTCCCTGCCTGGAGTCTCCGTTTTCCTAACATTAAAACACGAAAGTGTGGGGAATGAGCAGGCTATGAAGACACTGCAGCCCTCCTCTCAGGCCCCCTCCCTGCCATGCTCATCATGACCCCCTCCTTCACCTGTCCTCAGAAGCATCTCTTTCCCATAGTTCAGGTATCTCTGCAGCCACTCAATGCAGGTCTCCTCCAGGTAGACCTTCTTGAACTGGTTGTATACGAAGTCAGCGTCCCACTTCCTCTTGGTGTTCTGGGCTGGGACATCGACTGCTGTCCAGGTGAGGGTCTCCTTGTCAAAGCTGATGTAGTCCCTCCCGTCGTAGGCGTACTGGTAATACCCTTCCATGGTCCAGGTTTTCCTTAGCTCACAGCCGTACACCAACTGAAAAGTGTGAAGCCCTGAAAGAGAGCCACAGAAGTCTTGGAGATGAGAAAGGGGGCAGAAGACACTAGAGAGGAAGCAGCTGCTACACCGCACTTCACCTCCCCTTGAGTAGTTCAGCTCAATAAGAGAAGCCCAAGAGGGATTTTTACACCAGGTTCAGCATTAAAACTGAAATAATGAAGCCTATTCACTGGCTTCCTCCTCCTCCTCCTCCTTTACTGCTTCTTCAGATTATCCTGTAATTCCCATGGAGCACCCCTTTTCAAAAGGACCATTTTCATGTGATGCCTCTTTACATAAGGGGGCCCCTGCTACTCTTGGGTTAATCAAATATAATAAATCTACATTTGGAGATATACATTTGGCTGGGGCTAGGAGTGCAGGACAATCTGAAAGCAGGAAAACCACAAATAGATATTGTTGCTACTTTTTTTTAGCCTGGGAGAACATCTCTCTAGAACAGTGGTTCTCAACCTGTGTTTTGGCCTACAACACCCAGAAATCCCAGCCAGTTTACCAGCTGTTAGGATTTCTGGAAGGCCAAAACATCTGGGGACCCACAGGTTGAGAACCACTGCTCTAGGAACTCCTAGGTACCCCAGTGTCACTCTCTGATCAGCTTCCACCAGAGTGGAAACCTAGACCATTTTAATGAAATCCACAATTACTCAAATCTGCAAAGCTAATGTTCTGTCGCCGCTGGACCTGAAATGAAGTGCCTTTAAGAGAGGATGTATGGCTTGGATCCAGCGGGAAGCCAGGGCCCCCAAAAAGAAGCCTTTAGAGAAATTTCCCTTATTAAACAGTCTTTATGAGGCTTGAGCTTAAATATAACAGTCTTTTATTGATGAACAAACAGGAATTGTAAAGTTTTCTTAACAGTCTCTTGGCTCTTGCAATCTTGTTCACAGGGAACAGGCACTATCTTCAAAAACCTTGTTCAAAGGAAAATTCCCCTTTCTAGCTCCTCCCAGGCTGCTGTGAACCTAAACCTGACTGATTTGAATCCACTACCGGCTGAACTGCGTCTCAGAACCGAGTAGACGTACCAACAGGCCTGTAATCACTTAGCTGCTTTGATGGTTAGAGCTGTTATTCCCTCCGGAATTCCTCAGGGCTGTTTCCCCAGAACCTTTGGGAATCTTTAGAGGCTCTCAAGACTGTTCTCCCCTGGAAAGTCTTAAGGGACAAAGTCTTTGCACAGGAGGATGTCTGTATACATCCTTTGCATTGACTTCCTTTGCTGAGACTAACTGAAAGATGGCCCCTTCCCTCCAAAAAACCCAGAGAGGGGCGGGACCAGGGATCCTAACTATAATAGACAGGTGGCTTGCCCTATGATTGCAAACTATAACAGGAAGCCACCCTGCTGCAAAATCCCAAGCCTGGGATTGCAAACCAACATTTAATTCAAAGCAAATAAATTTGGAGCTCCTGGAACAGCTGTTCCAGAACAATTAAACATGCAAATGTGAAAGGCCAATTGTACAGCCCAATGAAGAATAAACTAAATAATCAGCACCAATAGTGGTTTACAGTTTCTAAGACTTAATTTCCAACACACTGAAAAACACTATTGAGAAAACAGTTCTAAGATGTTTTGGGAGCGGGCGGATATAGTAGATTTACTTCACTGTAATTGTAATTACCTCCGCTCTGATTGTAGTACTTAGCCAGAGTCACCATGTGGTCCTGGAAGTTCCGCTCATGGCCCTGAGCATAGTGGCTGTTCCGCTTCCAGTAATCAGTATCGTCCTTCTCCACCTCCCTTATCCAGGGAACCTTCGGAAGATACCTCTTGGCTTTGGCATCATAGGAAACAAACTCCTGGTCATCCACGTAGCCCACATAGAAAAACTGGGGCACCTGCTGCCCAGGTTCGGAGACAGAAGTGACAAAAAAGCGCATGGAATGGGAGGAGCCTGGAAAAAACAGAGGAAGTGCAGGAGGTTGGCATTATTGACTTCTAAAAAACATACTGTGTTTTTTATTCTGCCTTTTTACTGGTATTGGGACTCAAGTCGGCTTAACTTGAAGTTTTTATAAGCATACCTAGGCTTATGTAGGCAAGCATACCTACATTTACTTCTTCCATTCCCTGCTGTTTTTCTTAAATACCTGAAATAATAAACAATCTCTGCAACGACTTCATTTTTTAATTTTATATCATCACTTCCAGCTTCTAACAATCTATACATATAATAAAAGTCAAAGTTTGTATGCGACGGACAAAAGTGTGGCAGTGTGGCGGGAGGAGTATGTGCCAGCGTTCTGATTGGCTGCCACTGTGGTGCTATTTGCATATGGTCTCTGATTGGCCAGCTTCAAGAGGAGCCCCTGGTGGAGAAAAGAGTTCATGACAGAAACGGGGACATGAGAAGGAAATTTGCATATGGTCTCTGATTGGCCAGCCTCAATTCCAAGATTCCGAGATGACAAAGAGAGGAAAGGAAAAGGCCAGGGGGGGCTGAGTCAGAAAATTACCAATACAGACCAACTTGGCACACAGAGCCCCCATGACCCACTCGACATCCTACTGCAGTTTGGAGGAGGATGAACCATGGATGATGGGACTTGGAGTACCATCACTCACATTCTGAGACCGCTGTTAACCTCATCCAATGACTGATCAGGACCAAACTTGGCACATAGACCTCTCATGACCCACTTTACGTCCTGGTGTGGTTTGGCCAGAGATGGACCATGGATTATGGGACTTGCAGTACCTTTGCTCAATTCCTGAGACCACTGCAACCCTCATCCAATTACCGATAAAGACCAAACTTGGCACACTGAGTTCTCCATGACGCACTCTACATCCTGGTGCAGTTTGGAGGAGGATGCACCATGGACGATGGGATTTGCAATACCTGCACTCCCGTCCTAAGACCATTACAACTGCCAACAATGATGGATCAGGACCACAATTTACACAGAGAGCCCGCATGACCCACTCTACTGGTGTGGTTTGGAAGAATTTGACAATGGATGATGGGACTTGCAGTCACTTCACTCACTTCCTGAGACCACTGAGACCCTCGCCAATGACTGATCAAGACCAAACTTGGCACACAGAGTCCCCATGACCCACTCTACATCCTGGTGCACTTTCGAGGAGGACAGACCATGGATGATGGGACTTCAAGTACCTCAACTCCCCTCCCAAGACTGCTGCAAACCCTCATCTAATGTCTGATCAAGACCAAACTTGGCACACAGAGCCCCCATGACCTACTCTACATCCCGATGCTGTTTGGAGGAGGACGGACGATGGATGATGGGACTTCCAGTACCTTCTATCACTTCCTGAAACCACAGCGACACTTATCCAAATACCAAGAAAGACCAAACTTGGGACAGAGAGCCCCCTTGGCCAACTTAACATTCTGGTGAGGTTTGGGGGAGAACAGAGTATGGATGATGGGACTTGCAGTACCTCCACTCACTTCCCAAGACTTCTGCAACACTCATCCAATGACCAATCAAGACCAAATTGGCACACAGAGCCCCCATGACCCACTCTGCATCCGGCCAAGGATGGACCATGGATTATGGGACTTGCAGTACCTTTGCTCAATTTTTGAGACCACTGCAACCCTCATCCAATTACCGATAAAGACCAAACTTGGCACACTGAGTCTCCATGATGCACTCTACATCCTGGTGCAGTTTGGAGGAGGATGCACCATGGACGATGGGACTTGCAATACCTGCACTCCCTTCTTAAGACCATTACAACTGCCAACAATGATGGATCAGGGCCACAATTTACACAGAGAGCCCGCATGACCCACTCTACTGGTGTGGTTTGGAAGAATTTGACAATGGATGATGGGACTTGCAGTCACTTCACTCACTTCCTGAGACCACTGAGACCCTTGCCAATACCAAACTTGGCACACAGAGTCCCCATGACCCACTCTACATCCTGGTGCACTTTCGAGGAGGACAGACCATGGATGATGGGACTTCAAGTACCTCAACTCCCCTCCCAAGACTGCTGCAACCCTCATCTAATGTCTGATCAAGACCAAACTTGGCACACAGAGCCCCCATGACCCACTCTACATCCCGATGCTGTTTGGAGGAGGACGGACGATGGATGATGGGACTTCCAGTACCTTCACTCACTTCCTGAAACCACAGCGACACTTATCCAAATACCAAGAAAGACCAAACTTGGCACAGAGAGCCCCCTTGGCCAACTCAACATTCTGGTGAGGTTTGGGGGAGAACAGACTATGGATGATGGGACTTGCAGTACCTAAACTCACTCTCAAATCACTGCGACCCTCATCCAATGACCAATCAAGACCAAATTGGCAAACAGAACCCCCATGACCCACTCTACATCCTGCTGCAGTTTGGAGGAGGGATGAACATGGATGATGATGGGACTTGCAGTACCTTCACTCACTTACTGAAACCACTGACACCCTCATCCAATGACTGATAAAGACTAAACTTGGCACACAGAGCCCCCGTGACCCATTCTATATCCTGCTGCTGTTTGGAGGGGGGTGGACCATGGATGATGGGACTTCAAGTACCTTCTCTCACTTCCTGAAAACAATGCAACCGTTATCCAATGACCAATAAAGACCAAACTTGGCATACAGAACCGCTTTCTCTAATAACCCGGGCAGCGCCGGGTACCCAAGCTAGTAGATTACTATAAAAATGATTTTCTAGCTCTTGCTGCTACAAAAAAAAATATGATTCCAATAAAGTGCAAAAATTCAACCCCTGTTAACTGTACAATTACAGATGATGTCACAGAAAAGACTTGGAAAGAGCTACAAATCCTGCAAGTCCAATCTCCTTCCATGCAGCGATACGGAACCACATCTCTCCCAAAAGCTTGCCAACCAATCTCTCTGGCCATCAACCTCAGGCTGCCTATTCCACAGTTAAAGCTGCTTTTAAAGTCAAGAAGCACTTTCTAGGTCTCTTTTCTTGTCATTTGAATCCACTGGTTTCTTCTTCATCATCATCATTAGCAATCACTCATGGCTGAGAATGATTGTCTACCAAAGGAAGTGTCTTGGTGATGGGTTAGATATGACAGAATCCATTTCCCCCACCCATCTGTAGCTAGGGGCTTCCAGGATTCACAGCCCTGCCCCCGTTGTGACTCCCCAATCATCACGGGATGTTTGTTGGTTTTGGTTTGCTTGGAAGATGGCTGTGTTTGGGATCGGTGCTCAACAATCAACATGGACTTCAAAGGTTTTAATCCAATAGTATAGATACCATAAAACTATGTAACAAAATTTTAATTATTTTATGTTCCTGGTTTGAAAGCATTGTTTCCTGTTTAATTGGGTGATATGTACTTTGAGAGCAGCTGTTATACTTCAGAAGCTTCACTTCTGTCCCCCAGCACTTCAGAAGCTGGGGGACATGAGAGAAGCCTCCTCGCAGGATTGCAAGACATCCGGGCGTCCCCTGGGCAACGTCTTCGTAGACGGCCGATTCTCTCGATCCAGAAGCAACCAGAGACGACTTGCAGCATGCAAACAAGAAAGAAAAACAACCAACGGTCCTTTTCAGGACCAACCATGACAATAATCTCAATCAACATCGAAGGCATGTCAGCTGCCAAAGAACAACTGCTCTATGAACTGTGCCGAGATAAGAAATGTGATGTGCTGTGTGTCCAAGAAACACACAGGGATGAACGACAGAAACGACCCAAAGTTCCAGGAATGATCCTAGTAGCGGAAAGACCACATGCGCAGTATGGAAGTGCTGTCTTTGTCAAACCAGGCCTCCAAGTCAGCAGTGCCCACAATACTGAAGAAAACAATATCGAGGTTCTAACAGTAGAGCTTAATAACATCACCATCACCTCTGTGTACAAGCCCCCAAATGAAGAGTTCTGCTTCTCCTCCCCCGAGAACTTTGACAGGCACCAAAGGGCGGTAGTAATTGGTGACTTCAACAGCCATAGCCACGTATGGGGCTATGCCCAAGAGGACAGAAATGGAGAGGCTGTCCTGTCCTGGTCTGAACTGCACAAACTATCACTCATCCATGATAGCAAGCTCCCACCATCCTACAACAGCGGGAGATGGCACCGAGGTTATAACCCAGACCTCCTATTTGTGAGCGACAGCATTGTACAGCAATGCACTAAATCAGTGGGACCACCAATCCCAAACACACAGCACCGACCAATAATATGCCAACTGTTCCCAACAATAAGGCCTCAGGAAGTTCGATTTAAACGAAGATACAACTTCAGAAAGGCAGATTGGACTAAATTCTCAGACATGTTAGATGACATGATCACATCGGTCGTGCCAATCCCTGAGGAATACGAACATTTTATTGAAATAGTGAAAACCTGCTCACGGGCCTCGATACCGAGAGGCTGCAGAACCCACTACCTTCAGGGCATTACTCCTGAAACAGCTGCCTTGTTGGAAAACTATTACAGGCTCCACAACGAAGACCCATTTAGTGAGCAGACCCTTCAGGCAGCGCAGAGCATTGTGTCCTCCATCTCTGAAGCCAAGAAAGAACAGTGGATCAAGCTGATCACAGAGGTCGACATGGGCAGGAGCAGCCAGAAGGCGTGGAGGTTGCTAAGACGGCTGAGCAATGACCCCTCACAAACTAATACCCATGCCAACATAAAGGCAGACCAGATAGCACACCAACTCTTGAAGAACGGGAAACCCAACCTTGCCACCAAAGTAGGAAAGAAACCAATAGCCAGACAACAAGAGATTGAGAACAACAACCTTCATGAACCCTTTACATCTACTGAATTGGACATGGCTCTCAACAAATGTAAGAATGGCAAAGCAGCTGGCTTGGATGATCTACGGATGGAACAAATCAAGAACTTTGGTCCAAAAGCAAGGCGCTGGCTGCTGGAGCTGATGAACAACTGCACTGCATCCTGTCAGATCCCCAAAATCTGGAGGAAAGCAAGAGTCATCGCCATCTTGAAGCCAGGCAAAGACCGTAATGATCCAAAAAGCTACAGACCAATCTCCCTGTTGTGCCACCTCTACAAAGTTCTGGAGAGACTTATTTTGCATAGAATTATGGAAAAAATAGACCCCTGTCTGATCCCACAGCAAGCTGGCTTCAGGAAAGGCAAAAGCTGCACATCGCAAGTGCTGAACCTGACTAAGCACATAGAAGATGGCTTTGAAAGGCAGCAGATCACAGGAGCTGTCTTCATAGACCTGTCAGCAGCCTATGATACTGTGAACCACCGCCTCCTCCTGAGAAAAATGTATAATATCACAAAGACGACCACCTCACCCGCCTCATAGGAAACCTGCTACAAAACAGGAGCTTTTTTGTTGAGTTCCAGGGCCAGAGAAGCAGATGGCGGAAACAGAAGAACGGCCTGCCTCAGGGGAGCGTGCTTGCTCCATCCATGTTCAACATCTATACAAATGACCAGCCACTGCCAGAAGGAACAGAGAGTTTCATCTATGCTGATGATCGTGCCATTACTGCTCAAGCAGGGAGCTTTGAGATGGTAACAGAAGCTCTCCGAAGCTCTAGGTGCTCTTACTGCCTATTACAGGGAAAACCAACTGATCCCTAATCCATCTAAAACACAGACATGAGCCTTTCACCTTAAGAACAGACAAGCATCCCGAGCTCTGAGGATTACCTGGGAAGGAATCCCACTGGAGCATTGCAGCACACCCAAATACCTGGGAGTCACTTTGGACCGTGCTCTGACCTACAAGAAGCACTGCCTGAACATCAAGCAAAAAGTGGGCGCTAGAAACAACATCATACGAAAGCTGACTGGCACAACCTGGGGATCACAACCAGACACAGTGAAGACATCTGCCCTTGCGCTATGCTACTCTGCTGCTGAGTATGCATGCCCAGTGTGGAACACATCTCACCACACTAAAACAGTAGATGTGGCTCTTAATGAGACATGCCGCATTATCACGGGGTGTCTGCGCCCTACACCACTGGAGAAATTACACTGCTTAGCCGGTATTGCACCACCTGACATCCGCCGGGAAGTAGCAGCCAATAGTGAAAGGACCAAGGCAGAGTCATCTCCAGCTCATCCCCTGTTTGGGTATCAGCCAGCACGTCAACGACTTAAATCAAGACATAGTTTTCTCAGATCTACAGAGACACTCGCTGGAACACCCCAGCAAGCGAGAGTCCAAAAGTGGCAGGCCCAAACCCAGCACCTCAATTCATGGCTGATACCAGATGAGAGACTCCCTCCTGGGCACTCAGAAGACTGGGCGACTTGGAAGGCGCTGAACAGACTGCGCTCTGGCACCACGAGATGCAGAGCCAATCTTAAGAAATGGGGCTACAGGGTGGAATCCATGGCATGCGAGTGCGGAGAAGAGCAAACCACTGACCACCTGCTGCAATGCACCCTGAGCCCTGCCACATGCACAATGGAGGACCTTCTTGCGGCAACACCAGAGGCACTCCAAGTGGCCAGATACTGGTCAAAGGACATTTAACCAACTACCAAATTTGCAAAATCTGTGTGTTTTTTTTTTTCTTTTTAATCTGTGTGTTTGTTTTGCTCTGTTAGAATTGTAATACAATGGTTGCTGATGACACGATAAATAAATACTTCAGAAGCTTCTTTTTTGAGGCTGCCACAACCATGGCTGAGACACTAAGAAAGCCCTTCTACACAGGCCCTAAAACCAAAGAGTAACCTGGATAAAAGGGGTGGTGTGTGTGTGGCTAATGATGTTTGCCAAAAATGCACACTGGATCTCATTAATGATTGAAAAACAAAGGTTAAAAAGGTGTGCTTAAAAACCCGATTTTGGATGAAAATTACACATATTGACATACCCCTAAACTCAAGAAAAACATGTGACTTAATTCCTACATACTGGTTTTTTAAAACCCCCGAAGCAGCTGATGAAGGCTGTAAACAAATGGAGTTGTGAAAACACAGGTGGCTAAATGGGAGCACAATTGGAAAGCAATTTCCATAAGACCTCTCAGCAAGCATTCTTCTGTTCTGATGTTTATGAAATTAAACAGAGCTTATATTTACACAGTGGGCACCACATGGCAGGCAAGTGACCCCAAAGGGAAGTGGGGTTGAAGAGGGGAAAAGTAAAGTCGGCAGGAGGGTGAGGAGAGATATTGACAACAAATCCACTTGTGTGCACATTCACATATCGGCATCAGTGTATACGAGATCCTGTTGTAGATTAGCCTGTGATACCTATGATTATCTCTGATGAAACTGGGAATGATTGTTTTCCTGATGCTGGGGTTTCTGGGCCTATGTCTGATGATAAGTCAGACTTGGCCACGGTGGTCCACGCTCTCATTACATCTAGGATAGACTACTGCAACGCACTCTATGTGGGGTTGCCTTTGAAGACTGCTCGGAAGCTTCAAATAGTCCAACGAGAGGCAGCCAGGTTAATAACTGGGGCGGTATACAGGAAGCTTACAACTCCCATGTTACGCCAGCTCCACTGGCTGCCAGTTTGCTACCAGGCGCAATTCAAAGTGCTGGCTTTGGCCTATAAAGCCCTAAACAGCTCCGGCCCAAATTATCTGTCCCCCTATGAACCAACGCGGAGATTAAGATCCCCCAGGAAGGCCCTGCTTTCCATCCCACCACTGTCACAGGCATGATTGGTGGGGACGAGAGACAGGGCCTTCTCAGTGATTACTCCCAGGCTATGGAACTCCCTTCTTGGTGAGATTAGGTCAGCCCCCTCCCTCTAGTCCTTTAGAAGGATGGTAAAAACTTGGCTGTGGGATCAAGCTTTCGGGACAGGGCAATAAAGCAGCAATAGGAAAGATGACCAGGCCAATTAGATTTGATGCAGATGACTAGGGCGGATTTAAATGGTGCATTTTAATATTTTGAGAAATGTTTCTTAATGTTTATGTATTGTATGTGAATTTGTGTCCCGGCATTGAATGTTTGCTGTGTATATGCTGTGCTCCACCCTGAGTCCCCTTTGGGGTGGGAAGGGCGGAATATAAATGTAATAAATAAATAAATAAATAAATGGAATAATGTTTTTCTTAGCCGGCCTGGCTCTGAGAGGCCTGATGTTTCTTTTGAGCAGAGTGTGGATGCTCAAGGCCAAATCCCTGAGATAGGCCCTCAGCAGGCTTTCCCTGAGAATCCGTCTTCTGAGGATGAATTGTCAGGTGCAGATTTTAATGAGCTTTAAGACAGAAGAAGGCAAGACTTTCATAAACAAAGGGAAAATTCACAGGTTCATTGAAAACCAGCCCATCTCTGAGAGAGAAGGGAAAATAAGGTTTTATCTGGTGGGAAAGTGAAACGGAAAGTGTTATTTTCATTGCGTGAGGCAGGAAAGCCTTTATGAAACAACAGGGAAAGATTTGTACTTCAGTTGGGTCAACGTTGGATTCTCATGACAGTGGATATGTAGTTTCATGGTTCCGGTTCCAAGTGGATCTCTAGTTTCATGGTTCCTGTCTTGCCAAGTTCCTGTTCTGAGTTTTGGGATATCTAACTGCCTTGTTCCTGGGGATTTTATAACCTAGTTTCTTGTGTTTGTTTTTTGTACCTGGAATTTTATGGACTATCTGTTGCCTATTGAAGAAACCTTTTTGGGCTATACTGTTTGCTTCATTTTTATTATTTTGCTCATATATAACCTTCAATAAACTGTTTGCTGATTATACTCAACTGGTGTGGTGACTAAGGTCACTGGGGTTCCTGCTCTGGAGTGCAAGAGATCCAGCACTTCTCAGAGGGTCAATAAAAAATTAATTAAACATGTCCTGAGTCCATCTTGCGAATTTCTAAACTCCACTACAAGCAAATCTGTCAGGATGCTGGGGGACTATTTGCCTGGACTGATACCTCCATGTTTGGACTTGCTTGTACCATGGCTTTAAACTTACTTCTTTGTCCCACATTAGGAGACTGTCTGGAAGGGCCCTGAGATACTCATTGAAAAACTATCACAAAAATGTGCTGCAGGATGTCCTGCAAAAAACGTTTTCACAGTTAGTAAACTTTTGCTATGTTTTTATGACATAATCATTTAGGAAATGACATTTATAACCCATGAACCAAAAATTGTGTTATGGGGCCTTTTTGTCCCCCAACACAGCTGTAGTAATGAAAGGGTCTTTGAGTGAAATTTGCAAATGTTAAGCAAGGGGCTTTGAATGAAATTAACAGCAAAAGAGAAATATACCCTTTCTCTGTAGAAAAAGAGCAACACGGAAGAAAATGTTTTTAAGAAACAAGATGTGACATGTAGAGGTCATACAAAGTTCAAGCCTACATAGGAAGTAGTTGTGTTGTGGTTAAGCCAAAGGTTGTGGTTAAGCGCAGAGCCTGCAGGTACAAGAAGGTACTTTCCATTAAAAGGTCAAGGGAGAGGGGCTAGAAAGAGAATACTTTCCATGACCAAAAAATATTCTTATTTACTTGAGGGTATATAACGGTGTATAAAAGCCAAGGGGGCATGGCAGTCACTTGAAGGGTAGCATCTGCGTATGCTGCCAGGCTGTCCGTCTTTTTCATGAAGAAACTAAAATAAACCTTGTTTTTTTATCTTTTTTTGGGACTATCTCCTTCCTGACGTGCTCCCATGATATGGACCTAAGAAGACCCAATTTAGGGTCTCTAACAGTAACATGCACCTGTTCTGCCTTTGAGGACTTATTCTGACTGTTGTAATACACAAGGCAGGGTGTTGCTGTGTTTTCTGGCTGTCTCCCTCCCACTCAATGCCCAGAAACTCTTCAGTCATTTAGAATCATTGGGTTGGAAGGAGCCCCCGGTGGCGCAGTGGGCTAAACACCTGTGCCGGCAGGACTGAAGACCAATAGGTTGCAGGTTCAAATCCGGGGAGAGCATGGATGAGCTCCATCTATCAGCTCCAGCTCCTCATGCGGGGACATGAGAGAAGCCCCCCACAAGGATGATAAAACATCAAAACATCCCGACATCCCCTGGGTAACATCCTTGAAGACGGCCAATTCTCTCACACCAGAAGCAACTTGCAGTTTCTCAAGTCACTCCTGACACGACAAAAAAAATTGGGTTGGAAGAGACCTCCTGGGCCATTGAGTCCAACCCCCTGCCAAGAAGCAGGAAAATCACATTCAAAGCATTTAAACATAGCTATCATGCCACCTCCCAGTCTTCTCTTCTCCAAGCTAAACACCAGGCCTGATGTGTGCTGGGGAAAGTATTTACTTTCGTTGTACAAAGTTCTTCTATTCTATGAAGGTTAGAGAAAGAAA
>NW_026846588.1:106257005-106274085 GCF_025583915.1 Anolis sagrei ordinatus | reverse complement strand
TATTGAGATAATATAGATAGTATATTGTGTTTTGAGCTGTTTTTGAGATATTATAGACAGATAAGCTTAGTTGAGAAGATTGAGTTATATAGTTATAGAGAGAGAGTCGTGACTGCTTTGTCTCCAGGACTGACCTTAAGTTATAGATAGGGGAAAAGCCTGCCTTTTTCTAAACCACAACAGCTTTAGGTTAGGGTGTTAAGATTCCAGAATCTTATCTGCCATCTGGAGAAAGGGTTGCCTCTGTAACTATAGAAAAGAAAGAATATTTTTGTAACTTCATCTATTGACTGTTTGTTTGCAACTTTGATGATCTGTGATGAACTGTGCCAAGTCTTCAAGGACTTTGAATAAATAAATATTCTTTTTTGATGTTTAAAACCAGTACTAGTCTCAGTTGCTTAGTATCTTAAGTTTTCAAGATAGACAACTGCAGTTCACTCAGCTATAGAGAGAAGCACGTCGCAGTCTTATTTTTTATAGTGTCTGGGTGGACGGCACACCACTGCCAGGTTGTTGCTTCCTCGTTGGTTTCCATTGTTGGTTTCAAATCATGGAATTTGACAGCAGAAAGAAAAACCAAAGGCCATCTGGCCCAACCCCCTTCTGCCAGGCAGGAAGACACAACCAAAGCCCTCCCAACAGATGGCCACCCAGCCTCTACTTAGAAATCTCTGGAGAATAAGTCTCCAACAGACTCCCAGGCAGCAGCAGATTCCACTGCCAAATATCTCTAAACATCCTCCTGATGTTTGGGTAGAATCTATTTTCCTGCCATTTTAATCCATTGCTCTGTGCCCAAGTCTCCAGAACGAACCTCATCCAATGACTGATCAAGACCACACTTGACAAACAGAGCCCCCATGACCCATTCTACATCCTGGTGCTATTTGGAGGAGGATGGACCATGGATGATGGGACTTGCAGTACCTTCACTCACTTCCTGAGACCACTGCGACCCTCATCCAATGACTGATCAAGACCAAACTTGGCACACAGAGCCCCCATAACCCACTCTACATCCTGGTGTAGTTTGGAGGAAAATGGACTACGGATGATGGGACTTGAAGTATCTTCACTAACTTCCTGAGACCACTGCAAGCCACATAGCTGATAAAGACCAAACTTGACACACAGAGCCCCCATGACCCATTCTACATCCTGGTGCTATTTGGAGGAGGATGGACCATGGATAATGGGACTTACAGGACCTTCACTCACTTCTTGAGACCACTGCGACCCTTATTGAATGACTGATCAAGACCAAACTTGGTACACTGAGCTCCCATGACCCATTCTACATCCTGGTACTGTTTGGAGGAGGATGGACCATGGACGCTGGGACCTGCATATGAGAGTTTTAGTTCACCCACACCCACTTACTCCGGAATGACGTCAGACTTAAATCTTACTCCAGGAAACAAACAGGGCCAGCTAATCACCAAGCTGACATTGGATCTAGGCTAAACATGGAGCACAGACAAACAATGCCTTTCCCAAACAACATGGGCACTGCCAGGTCCCCAAGCTAGTAATAAATAAATATAGCACTGTTCGAATCCCCCTGTCTCCTTCTGTTTCTCAGTCTAAGCACTTGCATAGCTCAAGCCTGAACAAAAATGTACTCCACTTTGGCAGGAAAAACGAAATGCAAAGATACAGAAAGGGGGACAATGCCTGGCGTGAGAGCAGTACGTGTGAAAAAGATCTTGGAGTCCTCGTGGACAACAAGTTAAACATGAGCCAACAATGTGATGTGGCGGCAAAAAAAGCCAATGGGATTTTGGCCTGCATCAATAGGAGCATAGTGTCTAGATCTAGGGAAGTCATGCTACCCTTCTATTCTGCCTTGGTTAGACCACATCTGAAATATTGTGTCCAATTCTGGGCACCACAATTGAAGAGAGATGTTGACAAGCTGGAATGTGTCCAGAGGAGGGCGACTAATATGATCAAGGGTCTGGAGAACAAGCCCTATGAGGAGCGGCTTAAAGAGCTGGGCATGTTTAGCCTGAAGAAGAGAAGGCTGAGAGGAGATATGATAGCCATGTATAAATATGTGAGAGGAAGCCACAGGGAGAGGGAGCAAGCTTGTTTTCTGCTTCCCTGGAGACTAGGACGCAAAGGAACAATGGCTTCAAACTACAAGAAAGGAGGTTCCATCTGAACATGAGGAAGAACTTCCTGACTGTGAGAGCCGTTCAGCAGTGGAACTCTCTGCCCTGGAGTGTGGTGGAGGCTCCTTCTTTGGAAGCTTTTAAACAGAGGCTGGATGGCCATCTGTCAGGGGTGATTTGAATGCAATATTCCTGCTTCTTGGCAGGAGGGTTGGAATGGATGGCCCAGGAGGTCTCTTCCAACTCTTTGATTCTATGATTCTATGATTCTATTCTATGAACAAAAATGTAACAGTGTCCAAAAATCCCTGGCTCGGCAATCTCCCGGGGCATTGCCCGATTCATCAACTTCATGCATCTTGTTTTAGAGTTGCCACACACACAAACACTCACTGATTGCTTGGATGCCCCAACACCTTCTGCCTTGGAGGAAGCCTGTTCCCTGGGGATCCCCCAACTCTGCCCTCCTTCCTGGCTGGATCCTTTCTGGCTCTGGGCTCCCTGTGGGCTCTGGGTCTGCGCAAGGCCAGCGGAGGGGCTGCCCATGTCTCCCGAGGGGGTGCGAGGCCCATTCCTGGCCCTCCGGGGCCACCCTAACCCCAAGCCCGCCCTCAGCTGCAGAAGAAGGCAAGGAAGGGCTGGGAATCCCCTCGCCAAGGTAAAAGCCCAGCTCTACTCACCGGAGCAGCAGCTGCTCCCCGCCAGGAGGACAGCCAAGCTCAGGAAGAAGCGGGGGGGACCCCATCTCAGGCCCATCCGGCCCCCCGAAACCCCCTCACTGCCTTCTTTCTGGGCGAGACTCCGGAGCGACCCCAGCGCGTTCCTCTCTCTTCGCTGCCCAGCCACGGACTCAGAAAAGGCGAAGAGCCAGGATTGGACGGAAGGGTAGCATTCCTCCAATCGCAAAAAAGAGGCACTTCGGTGACGTCACCGAGTGCTAGGGAGATTCCGCCCAGCCGCAAACTGAGCAAAGTTGGTGAAAACGAAAGTAGAAACTGGCAACAAAAAAAACCAGCAGCCATTCGTTTGCATTGGCGAAGGCTTTCATGGCAGGAATCCGCGCGTTGATGTGTTTTCGGGGCTGTCTGGGCATGTTCTAGTAGCATTCTCTCCTGACGTTTCGCCTGCATCTGTGGCAGGCATCCTCAGAGGTTGTGAGTGTTGGAAACTAGGAAAATTGGATTTATATATCTGTGGAAAGTCCAGAATGGGAGAAAGGCCAGAGGAGGGCGACTAAAATGATGATGATGATGATTATGATGATGATGATTATTATTAACTTTATTTGTAGCCCGCTAACATCTCATATTGACAACTGGAATGTGTCCAGAGGAGGGCGACTAAAATGATCAAGGGTCTGGAGAACAAGCCCTATGAGGAGCGGCTTAAGGAGCTGGGCATGTTTAGCCTGAAGAACAGAAGGCTGAGAGGAGATATGATAGCCATGTATAAATATGTGAGAGGAAGCCACAGGGAACAATGGCTTCAAACTAAAAGAAGGAAGATTCCATCTGAACATTAGGAAGAACTTCCTGACTGTGAGAGCTGTTCGGCAGTGGAACTCTCTGCCCCGGGGTGTGGTGGAGGCTCCTTCTTTGTAGGCTTTTAAACAGAGGCTGGATGGCCATATGCTGGGGGTGCTTTGAATGCAATTTTCCTGCATCTTGGCCGAATGGGGTTGGACTGGATGGCGCACCAGGTCTCTTCCAACTCCAGGATTCTATGATTCCTGCATTTGTCCTTGTTGAACTTCATTTTGTTAGTTTTGGTCCACCATCATCTCTCTAATCATTATAAACCCCACTTGCCCTATTTTTCTAACAGACTTCACCATCTCTGAGGATGCTTGCCAAAGATGTGGGTGAAACGTCAGGAGGGAATGCTTCTGGAACATGGTCAGAAAGCATGAAAAACTCACAGGAATATGTGTAGGTTCAGGTTGTTGTTGTTATTCATTCGTTCAGTCGTCTCCGACTCTTCGTGACCTCATGGACCAGCCCACGCCAGAGCTCCCTGTTGGCTGTCACCACCCCCAGCTCCTTCGAGGTCAGTCCAGTCACTTCAAGGATGCCATCCATCCATCTTGCCCTTGGTCGGCCCCTCTTCCTTTTGCCTTCCACTTTCCCCAGCATAATTGTCTTCTCTAGGCTTTGCTGTCTCCTCATGATGTGGCCAAAGGACTTCAACTTTGTCTCTAATCTCCTTCCCTCCAATGAGCAGTCGGGCTTTATTTCCTGGAGGATGGACTGGTTGGATCTTCTCGCAGTCCAAGGCACTCTCAGAACTTTACTCCAACACCACAGTTCAAAAGCATCTATCTTCCTTCGCTCAGCCTTCCCTAAGGTCCAGCTCTCACATCCGTAGGTTACTACAGGGAATACCATGGCTTTGACTAGGCAATGGATCTTTGTTGCCAGTGTGATGTCTCTACTCTTTACTATTTTATCGAGATTGGACATTGTTCTCCTCCCAAGAAGGAAGCGTCTTCTGATTTCCTGGCCACAGTCTGCATCTGCAGTCATCTTTGCACCTAGAAATACAAAGTCTGTCACGGCCTCCACCAAATTTGTGAGGAAGCCGGGCAATGATCAATATCAGCTTAGGAGCTGGTTTATAAAGGGACTATTAATTACAGAAGGATTTATTTATTTGACAGCGTAGCGTTTAATGTCCCTGATTTGGTCTTACTTCTTATGCAGGGCTGTTTGACTTAGGAAAAACTGTATCAAAGGCAATGCTTGAAGAAACAGTAGCAAGTTTATTGGAATAAAGCAGGGTATAACAGATTCAATGTTTCTTCTCTAGAGGCACAAACTTAGTTAGTTACATTGCTAAGGGTTCTTGAATAACTTTAGGTACAGACTTCAAGAGGTTTCTTTAAGCAAATGTATCTTTCCTGGACAACTGTCCTAATAAAACAAATAAGCTAAGAGGCTTATTTAACAGAATTGGTTCACAGTCAAACCTTGATTCTTAACCAAGAATCAATCACCCCCTGTAGCTCTATCACTACAGGATCCTTTCCTGTAACCCTTTTGGTCACAGATTAGTTTCCTAAATCTCCCACCAGAGATTTCAGTCTTCTCTGTAGCTCACCGGCTTACAGACTGCCCATTTTCAAACAGATGTGCAGTTAAGTGACAGTTGGCTCCACCCCCGTTGCTATGGCAACTCAGCTCAAGCCAAGCCAGCCACCATCTCTAACAAAATATAATTCTACATACTTACCATTATTAACTATTGCCTAAACAACAAATAACTATAAGAATAACAATACACATCTTCATAGCAACGGATTTTGAATTCTGCTCGTCTTCTAGAGCCTTGGCTCTCCCTCCCAATTTGTTGTCATCTGCAAACATGATGACCAAGCGTTCTAACCCTTACTCTAAGTCATTAATAGAGATCCTGAATAGAATCGGGCCCAGGATGGAACATGTAGGTGAAATACTATCCCAATAAATCAAGGTCAGTTTCCCCCAAACCTGGTCATGGGGGTTCTGTATGCCAAATTTGGTCCATGTCCATTATCAGTGGGAATCACAGAGCTGTGTCTTGGTGCAGGGCAAACTACAACTTCTGTCAGGTTGAGTCAGTTCCCTAAACCCTTCCAGGATGTTTATTTATTTATTTATTTATTTACTTCATTTTTAGACCGCATTTTTCAGCCTAACTCGGCGACTCAATGCGGTTTACAATACAATTTCTAACAGTAACAACTAATTAAAACACATTATACACAGACAGACAATACAACATAATCATCAACGCCTCAGTAAAATCAGATCCCGTTCTCATAATCCTTCTGCCATTCCTTGTTCAGTTATACCGTCTTCATGAGTTCAGTTGCATTGTTAGCCGAACGCCTGTTCATAGAGCCACGTCTTGACCCTCCTCCGAAACGCCAGCAACGAAGGGGCCTGCCTGATGTCCACTGGTAGGGCATTCCATAGCCGAGGGGCCACCACCGAGAAGGCCCTGTCTCTCGTCCCCGCCAACCGTGCTTGTGACGCAGGCGGGACCGAGAGCAGGGCCTCCCCGGACGATCTTAACGTCCTCGTCGGTTCATAGGTGGAGATGCGTTCGGAGAGGTAAGCGGGCCGGAACCGTTTAGGGCTTTATAGGCTAAAGCCAGCACCTTGAATTGTGCCCGGTAGCAAATTGGCAGCCAGTGGAGCTGGCTCAGCAGAGGAGTGGTATGCTCCCTGAGTGCCGCTCCCGTTAGCAACCTGGCTGCCGACCGCTGGACCATCTGAAGCTTCCGGGCAGTCTTCAAGGGCAACCCCACGTAGAGCGCGTTGCAGTAATCTAGGGATGTAACCAGAGCGTGGACTACCGTGGCCAAGTCAGACTTCCCAAGGTACGGGCGCAGCTGGCGCACAAGTTTTAATTGTGCAAATGCTCCCCTGGAAACCGCCGAAACCTGGGGTTCCAGGCTCAGCGATGAGTCCAGGGTCACACCCAAGCTGCGAACCTGCGTCTTCAGGGGGAGTGCAACCCCATCCAGCACAGGCTGTAACCCTATGCCCTGTTCGGCCTTGCGACTGACCAGGAGTACCTCTGTCTTGTCTGGATTCAGTTTCAATTTGTTCAGCCCTCATCCAGTCCGACACAGCGGCCAAGCACCAGTTCAGGACCTCAACAGCCTCCTTAGTAGCTGGTGGAAAGGAGTGACAGAGTTGGACATCATCTGCGTACAGATAACACTGCACCCCGAAACTCCGGATGATCTCTCCCAACGGCTTCATGTAGATGTTAAACAACATGGGGGACAGTATTGAACCCTGCGGGACCCCACAAGACAATGGTTGTGAGGACGAGCAGGTGTCCCCCAACAACACCTTCTGGGTACGATCCTCTAGGAAGGACCTGAGCCACTGTCAAAACAGTGCCACCAAGGCCCATTCCCGCGAGGCGTCCCAGAAGGATACCGTGGTCGACGGTATAGAAGGCCGCTGAGAGGTCCAGCAGAACCAACAGGGACACACTCCCCCTGTCTAGCTCCCGGCGCAGATCATCCACTAAGGCGACCAAGGCTGTCTCGGTACCATGTCCCGGCCTAAAGCCAGACTGTGCCGGATCCAGATAATCCGTGTCTACCAAGAATGCCTGGAGTTGTGAGGCCACCACACGTTCCAAGACTTTGCCCAAAAAGGGGAGATTGGAAACAGGCCGATAGTTGACGAATTGAGTGGGGTCCAGTGATGGTTTTTTCAACAGCGGTTTTATTACAGCTTGTTTTAAGCTGGCTGGAATTTTGCCTTCCCGAAGGGAGGCATTAACCACCACCTTCACCCACTCGGCCAATCCCCCTCTGGCCTCCTTTAGAAGCCAGGATGGGCAGGGGTCTAGGATGCATGTGGTTGCCCTCATTCCTCCAAGCACCTTGTCCACATCCTCAGGTTTCACAAATTGAAACGAATCCATCAAAATCGGACAGACAGGTGTTCTCGTCACATCCTCAGAGACTGCCGTTAACATGGTATCCAGACCCGAACGGATCAAAGCGACTTTGTCCGCAAAGAACCGTGCAAATGCTTCACAGCGGGCCGTCGAGTTGTCAGGGTTCCCATCCGGAGTGGTGGGATTTAATAGACCTCTGACAACTCGAAACAGCTCAGCCGGACGGTTCTTTGCGGACGCAATATTGGCCGCAAAGAAAGATTTCTTTGCCGCCTTTATTGCCACGGCATATGCCCTTAAAAGGGCAACAAACCGTGTTCGGTTTAACTCGCTCGGGTCCGAACGCCACACGCGCTCTAGTCTCCTCTTTTTTCGCTTCATCGCTGCCAGCTCCTCGTTGAACCAAGGAGCTGGTTTAGCTCGGCTACTTGAGAGGGGACGTTCCGGAGCGATCGTGTCTATTGCCCTGGTCATCTCCCCGTTCCAGAGGGACACCAGGGCATCAACAGGATCACCAACCGAGGCGGCGGGAAAATCCCCAAGAGCCATCAGGAATCCATTCGGATCCATAAGCCTCCTGGGGCGGACCAACTTAATGGGTCCCCCACCTCTGCAGAGGTTAGGAGGTGCAGTAAGTCTAAAGCTGACCAGATGGTGGTCGGTCCATGGCAACGGAGAGATGGACAACTCCTCAACACCGCCACCTTGCTCCCATCCCTGGCAGAAAACCAAGTCCAATGTGTGTCCAGCACTGTGAGTGGGGCCAGATACCCGTTGGGACAGCCCCATGGTTGCCATGGAAGACATGAAGTCCTGAGCCGCTCCTACTAGGGTAGTCTCGGCGTGTACATTGAAGTCCCCCAGCACAAGGAGCCGTTGGGACTCCAATGCCAGGCCCGAGACCACCCCTGCTAGCTCAGGTAGGGAGACCGTAGTGCAGCGAGGTGGGTGGTACACTAACAGAATCCCTATTCTGTCCCGGTCACCCACCTTCAGATGGACACATTCAAAATTAGTTGACTGCGGGATGGGGCCTCTGGTCAGAGGGATTGAATTTTTATAGACTACCGCAACTCCGCCTCCCCGCCCTCCAGGTCTCGATTGGTGCTGTACGGAGAAGCCTGGAGGACAAAGCTGGGTCAAATTTACTCCTCCAGCTTCGTCCAACCAGGTCTCCGTAATGCACGCCAGATCTGCCCGTTCCTCCAGGATTAAATCCTGGATGAAAGATGTTTTACCATTGACAGATCTGGCGTTCAACAGCACCACCTTTAATTCGGAGGGACCGCCATCCTGGGTACACCCACTTGCCCTGTCAGGAGACCGGTTACATTTTATTAAATTTTTTGAATTTCTTTTTCTCTCCCTAGGCCGAATTTGAGTTGTTAATTTTCCACTATTTTTAGGCCGAATTGACGGTCTCCCTTTCCCGCATCTCCCCCTCCCCGTTATGGTTTCTATGGGGACCCCTCGGCTCGTGGAATACCTGAGCTAGCAGGGGTGGTCTCGAGCCTGTCATTGGAGTCCCAACGGCTTCTTGTGCTGGGGGACTTCAATATACACGCCGAGACTGCCTTAGTGGGAGCGGCTCAGGACTTCATGTCTTCCATGGCAACCATGGGGCTGTCCCAACAAGTAACTGGCCCCACCCACAGTGCTGGGCACACATTGGATTTGGTCTTCTGTCAAGGATGGGAGCAAGGTGGCGGGGTCGAGGAGTTATCCATCTCTCCGTTGCCATGGACCGACCACCATCTGGTCAGCTTTAGACTTACTGCACCTCCTAACCTCTGCAGAGGTGGGGGACCCATTAAGTTGGTCCGCCCCAGGAGGCTTATGGATCCGAATGGATTCCTGATGGCTCTTGGGGAGTTTCCCGCTGCCTCGGTTGGTGATCCTGTTGATGCCCTGGTGACTCTCTGGAACGGGGAGATGACCAGGGCAATAGACACGATCGCTCCGGAACGTCCCCTCTCAAGTAGCCGAGCTAAACCAGCTCCTTGGTTCAACGAGGAGCTGGCAGCAATGAAGCGAAAAAAGAGGAGACTAGAGCGTGTGTGGCGTTCGGATCCGAGCGAGTCAAACCGAGCACGGTTTGTTGCCCTATTAAGGGCATATGCCGTGGCAATAAAGGCGGCAAAGAAATCCTTCTTTGCGGCCAACATTGCGTCCGCAAAGAACCGTCCGGCTGAGCTGTTTCGAGTTGTCAGAGGCCTATTAAAGCCCACCACTCCGGATGGGAGCCCTGACAACTCGACGGCCCGCTGTGAAGCATTTGCACGGTTCTTTGCGGACAAAGTCGCTTTGATCCGTTCGGGCCTGGATACCATGTTAACGGCGGTCTCTGAGGATGTGACGAGAACACCTGTCTGTCCGATTTTGATGGATTCGTTTCAATTGGTGAAACCTGAGGATGTGGACAAGGTGCTTGGAGGGATGAGAGCAACCACATCCATCCTAGACCCCTGCCCATCCTGGCTTCTAAAGGAGGCCAGAGGGGGATTGGCCGAGTGGGTGAAGGTGGTGGTTAATGCCTCCCTTCGGGAAGGCAAGATTCCAGCCAGCTTAAAACAAGCTGTAATAAAACTGCTGTTGAAGAAACCATCACTGGACCCCACTCAATTCGTCAACTATCGGCCTGTTTCCAATCTCCCCTTTTTGGGCAAAGTCCTGGAACGTGTGGTGGCCTCACAACTCCAAGCATTCTTGGTAGACACTGATTATCTGGATCCGGCACAGTCTGGCTTTAGGCCGGGACATGGTACCGAGACAGCCTTGGTCGCCTTAGTGGATGATCTCCGGCGTGAGCTTGACAGGGGGAGTGTGTCCCTGTTGGTTCTGCTGGACCTCTCAGCGGCCTTCGATACCGTCGACCACGGTATCCTTCTGGGACGCCTTGTGGGAATGGGCCTGGGGGGCACTGTTTTACAGTGGCTCAGGTCCTTCCTAGAGGATCGTACCCAGAAGGTGTTGCTGGGGGACAACTGCTCGTCCTCACAACCATTGACTTGTGGGGTCCCGCAGGGTTCAATATGTCCCCCATGTTATTTAACATCTACATGAAGCCGTTGGGAGAGATCATCCGGAGTTTCGGGGTGCGGTGTTATCTGTACGCAGATGACGTCCAACTCTGTCACTCCTTTCCACCTACTACTAAGGAGGCTGTCCAGGTCCTGAACCGGTGCTTGGCCGCTGTGTCGGACTGGATGAGGGTGAACAAATTGAAACTCAATCCAGACAAGACAGAGGTACTCCTGGTCAGTCGTAAGGCCGAACAGGGTATAGGGTTACAGCCTGTGCTGGACAGGGGGTCGCACTCCCCCTGAAGACGCAGGTTCGCAGCTTGGGTGTGACTCTGGATTCTTCGCTGAGCTTGGAACCCCAAGTTTCAGCGGTTTCCAGAGGAGCATTTGCACAGCTCCGGCTCGTGCGCCAGCTGCGCCCGTATCTTGGGAAGTCGGACTTGGCCACGGTAGTCCACGCTCTTGTCACATCCCGCATAGATTACTGCAACGCGCTCTACGTGGGGTTGCCCTTGAAGACTGCCCGGAAGCTTCAGATGGTCCAGCGCTCGGCAGCCAGGTTGCTAATGGGAGCGGCACTCAGGGAGCACACCACCCCCTTGTTGAGCCAGCTCCACTGGCTGCCAATTTGCTACCGGGCACAATTCAAGGTGCTGGCTTTAGCCTATAAAGCCCTACACGGTTCCGGCCCCACTTACCTCTCCGAACGCATCTCCACCTATGAACCGGCGAGGACGTTAAGATCGTCCGGGGAGGCCCTGCTCTCGGTCCCGCCAGCGTCACAAGCGCGGTTGGCGGGGACGAGAGACAGGGCCTTCTCGGTGGTGGCCCCTCGGCTATGGAATGCCCTACCAGTGGACATCAGGCAGGCCCCTTCGTTGCTGGTGTTTCGGAGGAGGGTTAAGACGTGGCTCTATGAACAGGCGTTCGGATAACTATGCAATGACAACTAACTCAGTAAGACGGCATTTTGAACAAGGAACGAAAAAGGACTGTGAGAACGGGATCTGATTCTAATTGAGGCGTTGATGACTATATGTGTGTCGTTTGTGTATGTGTGTCTTATATATTGTTAGTGTTGCTTATTTTTATTGTAAACCGCATTGAGTCGCCGTCTCAGGCTGATAAATGCGGTATACAAATGGAGTAAATAAATAAATAAATAAAATATTGCACTTCAAGATTGCAACCTCATCCCATGGTTCCCTCCAAATTATTTCCTCCGTTAATTTCTCCTTCTGCCGTCCTACCTCATTCCGGTCTTGTCCTGACCCTGCTATGCTGTTTCTAGGATTTTCCCACCCGCTCCACCCTCTATCCCCTTCCCAATTTGTCAACAATACTGTTAGCAGGTACCAGGGAATGAGGGCCGACATGGATATTCAAGTATCAGCAGGCAGTTAAGTGCAGATGTTAAAGTTAAGAAATTATAAAGTGCTTTAGCTTCTTACGTTGTTACGGCTAAAGTGCTGTAGTATAGGCGTAATGGGATTAAAGTGCGCAATTTATAAAGTGCAGAATTATACTCAATGGGTAAGTGCAAATGGATGGAAAATTAGCAGCATTGGGTAAGACGGCTCTATTTCCTATGGTAACAATGTAGCAGCAATGCAGATTGTATATCAGTCCTCTATTTTGTTGTTATATCTAATTTCCATTTGGCCCTCCTCCCCCCCAGTACAGCAGTCAAGGGGCAGAAGGGCAGAGGGGAGTAGGTCTTATAAAAATCCCCAGGTTATGGCTGTTGTGAACTTTACAAGGAATGTTAAGTGAGGATGGCCACAGTGGTTCTAAAATCTGATATTAAGTTGGTAATGTGATGTTCAGTTCAGTTTCTTCCGGAATGGAGGCGGATGTGAAGGTGGTAATATAGGAGATGGTAATTCAATGGCGGCGGCCGATGGTAGTCCTATAGCAGCACAGATTGATCTCCACACAAATAGCACAATCGGTCAACACAGAACGGTGGTTAAAGGGCTCGCACCCTCGGTCAACACAGAGGTGGTTGATTGGTGTAGTTGGTCTGCACAGTTGGTTTCCGCACAAGTCACTAGGCCACGTCCAGCTCTTCGCCACGGGGCTAGCCGCTGCCGGGCTCTCACCCAGATGGAGCTATTGGGGAGCCTCACAGACAGTAGGCCGGCGACCCAGGACTTACGCTTCCTCGCCCGATGGAGGGGCGGCCGTGGCGGTGCTCTCGGTGGTCAAGCAGGCAGCGGCCCGCTGGCAGCGTCCCGTCCCCTCAGTAGCGGCGGTCGCGGCGGCAGCTTTGGCGGCGGTGCGGGCGTGTAAGCAGCAGCTCACCTCCTTCCCAACGCCCGATGGGGGGGCAGCAATGGCGACCGCGGCAGTGCCCAGGCAGGGAGCGGTTCGCCGACAGCGGCTCACCCCACTCCGCAGCAGCGGCCACGGCGGCAGCTCCAGCAGCAGCGCGAACGTGCAGGCAGCGGTTCACCAACCTTCTCCGCGCCCGATGGCGGGGGAAACAATGGCGGCCGCGGCAGTATCTTTCAGCGGCCAGGCAGGCAGTGGCTCGCCAGCGGCGGCTCGTCCCACCCAGCAGCGGTGGCCGTGGCGGCCGCGGCGGTAACCCGGCGGCCCGGCAGCGGCTCGCCCCACACACGCTCCGAGGGGTGACCAGAGCCGAGCACACTCACCAGACAGAGGTGAGGAGGTGAGGAGACCTGGGAGGGGGTTTAGGGTGAGGATACAAGTTAATACTTCAGATACTTCAGATCTTGTTGAAGAGGACGCCGACCGCGTTGTAATGGCGGCGCTCCCTTGTCTTCCTTCCTTCACCTCCGCCTTCCACGACTCCCTCTCTGGCTCCTCGGCACCCGCCGAGGCTACTCGGGCTTCTATAGGACCCTTGATGATTCAGGGTCTCTCCTCCTCAGTTTGAGGGTGAGTCGGAGGGGGGGTCGCCCTGGATTCCCTCAGATTTGGTTTCCTTTGTCGGCGCCGCTCAGCATCAGCTGCTGGCCGCCATACCGTGTTGAGTTGCTGATCAACTCCTCTGTTTGCTGAGTGCCATAGAAAGGAGTAGGGATGAGTTATGGGAGGGGCAGTGAGCAGGATAATGCAAATTCCACACCAATGGAGAGAGAAAGGAATACTGGGATGTCTGCTTTTGGAGGAAACACATACAATCTAGGATGGAATTGTCCTTGAATGAAAGCCTTCCCTTGAGTGGTGGGCAGTGTGGTGTTTGTGGAGGACATTGGCAGGGTTTCATGGCACTTGCTCTAACCTGCAATGTCATTGGAGGAAGGGCCATTGGTGTCTCCTGGCAGTGTGAACTATAGATGTTTGTGGAGGTGGGAACTTGTCTCTGTAAATGGGCACCATAGCCACATACACACATACTGATTTTCACTTTTATTATGTGTTATTATTATTATTATTATTATTATTATTATTATTATTATGTGTATAGATACACTCGCTTGGGGACCCAAGAAGAAAATACGTAAGATATAAGCCTAAATGCTACTTGGTTATTTCCCTCTGAGTTTACTCGTGGCTTGAGAGTTACAGATTCACTCTTCCATAGGATATATAGGGGTGAGCTCCCACTGTTAGCCCTAACTTCTGCCAACCTAGCAGTTCGAAAACATGCAAATGTGAGTAGATAAATAGGTACCGCTTCGGCAGGAAAAGGCAAAAAGCGGCTTCAAGCAGTCACGCCAGCCACACAACCAGGCATTGTTTGTGTTTGGATGTTAGATCATATCCGTTTGGTAATTGGTAATGCTGTTTATTAGAAAAAAATGTTGCTTTTTTGGACTGCAATTTTGAACAACCCCATCCAGTGATGCCTACAGTTACAAAACTCCAGCAAATAGCAGGACACTTTTAACATACAAGAAGCAAACAACGACAGAGGTGAAATAATAATTTCTTTATTTGCTTGCTTTAATTTTTTGTCACTTTAGCCCTGTAAAGCCAAATGCCAAATAGGCACGCTTCCATTTTTGATTAACACAAGCAGCAAAGAAAAACAAGGCCGTAAAGTAGTCCAGAAAACTCACAGCAACCCAGTCATTCCGGCCATGAAAGTCTTCGACAACACGGCTAAAAAAAACATCTGTTTATTTATTTACACTATTTATATCCCGATTTTCTCAACCCTGAAGAGGACTCAAGGTGGCTTACATATAATAATAGCAATAATGAACTATTTACACCGCCACCATCTCCCTGGTGGGGACTAGGAGTGGCTTACATGAAGCCAAGATGAGATAACAATTACAATAAAGAAAAACCAAAACACAAACCGAAAACGCGAGCAATAAACAATAACATCATAATTACATAAAACATATACAAAGACTTGTTTTTTTCTCCAAAAAACTGACAACACTTTTGATCTTGCAGAAGTTGAAGCAATTCGCAGCTAGAAATGAGAACAAAGCTATCCAAACACCTTCTCAAAATACAATCTGAGTGTGGAGTGTGGTGCCCTGGAGGGTGGTGGAGGCTCCTTCTTTGGAGGCTTTTAAGCAGAGGCTGGATGGCCATCTGTCGGGGGTGCTTTGAATGAGATTTTCTTGCTTCATGGCAGAAAGAGGTTGGACTGGATGGCCCACGAGTCTCTTCCAACTCTTTGAGTCTATGATTTCAGACATGCATCAATGTGCTACTCAGCAATTGAGTTTTGCTAGTGAACTGGAGATTAAAGCAACTCCGTATAATAGATACTCATTCATACATAAATTATAATATTGAAATGTATAGGGACACAACTTATCTCATAAAAACCTTTCATTTATATTTCAAAAATACAAATGTTTTATTGGGTTGTTGTAGGTTTTTCAGGCTGTATGGCCATGTTCTAGAAGCATTCTCTCCTGACGTTTCGCCTGCATCTATGGCAGGCATCCTCAGAGGTTGTGAGGTCCTAACAGCAACCTCTGAGGATGCCTGCCATAGATGCAGGCAAAACGTCAGGAGAGAATGCTTCTAGAACATGGCCATATAGCCCGAAAAACCTACAACAACCCAGTGATTCTAGCCATAAAAGCCTTCACAATAAAATGTTTTATTGTTTAATTCACACAGACTTCAAGGTTTCCATTATGTTTGCACAACACACCTGCAGCTGACACATTTAACGTGTCCCGACAGAGTTTGAAAAGCTCTACTGTAGATTAATGCAGCTTGACACCATTGTTATGTTGGAAATAGCAACCTTCTTCAAGCCTCCACTAGTTTTTTTTGTATATAATTCTGATTGTTTACTGTATTGTATATGTGTGTATTGGCATGCAGTTTTCCTTAACTCTGTGTTGTGGGAGGGGCTGCAGACAGTGTGATCAGATCTGGGATTGTTCAGGACTCAGACTCCATTTTAGAAACAGCATGCTTTTAGAAGTCAGTGGAAACAGAATGCTTTAGAGTAGTAGTTCTCAGCCTGTGTGTCCCCAGATGTTTTGGCCTTCAACTCCCAGAAATCCTAACAGCTGGTAAACTGGCTGGGGTTTCTGGGAGTTGTAGGCCAAAACACCTGGGGACCACAGGTTGAGAACTACTGCTTTAGAGACTCTATTAGACTCTCAGAACAGAGAGATGCTTCAGACTCTGGATTGTTATAAGAAAGATGCCCTGTGTTACCTACACAGAGAAACTACTTCAAATCCTATCTGTAACTGGATTTATTTATTTATTTACTTATATACTGCTGTTCTCAGCCCGGAGGCGACTCACAGCGGTTCACAACAAACAAGAACAGCAAAAATTCAATGCTCCAATATAAAAACAGTTAACAACCTAACTTCTAATACACAATTAGTACACAATTACTATAATAACCATTCACTAGCGTCTCATCACTAAAAAAACATGATCGCAGATTCGTCATCCATTGTTCCATTCCTATGTCATTACCATTCATTGCACTAATTATTTGAACGCCTGCTCAAATAGCCAGGTCTTCACTTTTTTGCGGAATACCATTAGAGATGGTGCAAGTCCTAATGTCTGTGGGAAGGGCGTTCCACAGCCGAGGAGCCACCACCGAGAAGGCCCTATCTCTCGTCCCCGCCAGCCATGCTTGTGATGCAGGCGGGATCGAGAGCAGGGCCTCCCCGGAAGATCTCAAAGTCCTGGTGGGTTCATAGGCAGAGATGCGGTTGGATAGGTAGCTTGGGCCGGAACTGTTTAAGGCTTTATAGGCCAACGCCAGCACCTTGAATTGAGCCCGGTAGCAGATCGGTAGCCAGTGGAGCTGGCACAACAGGGGGGTTGTATGCTCCTTGCGTTCCGCTCCTGTTAGAATCATGGCTGTATCTGTATGTTGAATACATGAAGTTTGTGAGTAAATCAACAATGTTACTTTTAAAGAATTCTACTTATATTTTGGTCTTTTGAGAGCATGATTTAAACCAAGGTGATTTAAGGGAGTTTAGATGTTTTTTGGGCAACTGAAAGAACACTTTTGAAACTCTGCTGTGTGTGTGTGTGCCTTGGCATATCGTTATCCCTAGCAGTTCAAAGAGATATCAAGGGGACCTTCCACCCAGAATATCAAGGTAGAAA
>NW_026846588.1:106211448-106240828 GCF_025583915.1 Anolis sagrei ordinatus | reverse complement strand
GAATGCTCTTTGATTGTAGGTGAACTATAAATCCCAGCAACTACAACTCCCAAATGACAGAATCAATTTTTTTAGTGAAGGACATACATTGGGTTGTTAGGTGTCTTGTGTCCAAATTTGGTGTCAATTTGTCCAGTGGTTTTTGAGTTCTGTTAATACCACAAACGAACATTACATTTTTATTTATATAGAGTATAGTGCCAGTGTATATGTGTTTTGTGTGTATATGTATGTGTACATGTGCATATATGTGGTTTTGCACATGTGCTGTGATGTATTTTTTATTTTTTGGCTTTTTGCCTGCTGTGTTTTTTCATTGTTTTTATGAGTGATAGTCACTTCTTGGCCTGATAGGTGTATTGTGTCCAAATTTGGTGTCAATTCGTCCAGTGGTTTTTGAGTTATGTTAACCCCACAAACAAGCATGACATTTTATATGAATTTTATTATGTGATTTAACCTGTTTTAAACGATGTATTTATGTGGGTTCAGCATCTAATTGTTGCCAGTCGCCTTCGGGCTGAAAAGGGCAGGATAAAAGTGTGGTAAATAAATAAATATGCTGGATTTCATATCACAAAATCACAAGTCAAACACTTCCCAAGCATTTAGGACTGTGTGATTTATTTATTTACTGTATTTGTATACCTCCTTTCTCAGCTATATCGGCGACTCAAGGCGGTTTCCAACAAAACAGTATACATAGTATCACAACACAATTAAAAACATTACAATTACATAACCCACAACAGCAATAACAAAACCATCATTGGCGTCTCCTT
Source organism: Anolis sagrei ordinatus (assembly GCF_025583915.1). Lineage (NCBI taxonomy): Eukaryota > Metazoa > Chordata > Lepidosauria > Squamata > Anolidae > Anolis > Anolis sagrei. The sequence continues at coordinate 106,240,046 of NW_026846588.1, read as the reverse complement.
ATTGTAAAGCATTGTCCAATTCCATCGTCAGTCATCAAATTCCTATATCATTTATCCATATCCATTACTCTGTGTTTGTGAACGCTTGCTCAAACAGCCATGTTTTGGCTTGCTTCCGAAACGTTAAAAGGGAAGGAGCAGATCTGATCTCTCTAGGGAGGGCGTACCATAGCTGGGGGGCCACTGCTGAGAAGGCCCTATCTCTCGTCCCCGCCAAACGTACCTGTGACGAAGGCGGGACCGAGAGCAGAGCCTCTCCGGACAATCTCAAAGTTCTAGATGGTTCGTAAGGTGAGATACGTTTGGACAGGTAAGTTGGGCCAGAACCGTTTAGGGCTTTAAAGGTTAAAACCAGCACGTTGAATTGTGCAAACTGGCAGCCAGTGGAGCTGGTGCAACAGGGGGGTTGTATGTTCCCTGAGAGCCACTCCAGTTAGCAATCTGGTTGCTGTCCGTTGGACCAGTTGGAGCTTCCGGACAGTCTTCAAAGGCAACCCCACGTAGAGAGCGTTGCAGTAGTCTATGCGGGATGTAACGAGAGTGTGGACTACCGTGGCCAAGTCAGACTTCCCAAGGTACGGTCGCAGCTGGTGCACAAGCTTTAACTGTGCGAATGCTCCCCTGGTCACCGCCGAGACCTGGGGTTCTTGTTGCTACTAAGAGGTTGCAACGTACTTTATCTAAGTTGTAAGGATCAATGTTGTTTGTGCTATAACTTTAAGTTGCTGTAAGGTTCAAGGCTGTTTTGTGCTACAGCTGTTTCAGTTAATTGAAGAGTTAATTGAGAGTATTATTTTCATGTGTATAAAGATAGCTACTGTGTGTTTAGTTCTTTGCCATTGTGCCTTTATGCTATTGTGCATCTATGCCTCTGTGCCATTCTGCCTTGTGTAAGCCGGGGACTATGCTGCAGATGTCCTGCGAAGACACAGCCATGAGAAGAGGACAAGGATTCCTGCTTATCACAGCTGAGTAATGATATCTCTCAGAAGATATTGTTTCATGTTACTTTTGTGGAAACAGCAATCCTGCTATTTTGTTTTGTATGCTGCCAATACTACAATATTTTTCTTTTCTACTTTAAGCCAAAGTCTCGTGTGTTTTTCTTTTATGAGCCAATTCATCACACACACCGTTAACTGGGCTAGAGTCAATCTGCATGCTACTCATGCTAACACTTGACAGTTCCAGGCTCAGCGATGAGTCCAAGATCATACCCAGACTGCGAACCTGCATTTTCAGGGGGAGTGTAACCCCATCCAACACAGGTTGTAACCCTATACCCTGTTCGGCCTTACGACTGACCAGGAGTACCTCTGTCTTGTCTGGATTCAATTTCAATTTGTTAGCCCTCATCCAGATCGTCACAGCAGCCAAACACCGGTTCAGGACCTGAACAGCCTCCTTAGTAGTAGATGGGAAGGAGTAACAGAGTTGGACGTCATCCGCGTACAGATGGCACCATACCCCGAAACTCCAGAAGATCTTCCCCAGCGGCTTCATGTATATGTTGAACACCATGGGGGATAGTATGGAACCCTGAGGAACTCCACAAGACAACGGTTGTGGAGTTGAGCAGGTGTCCCCCAGTAACACCATCTGGGTACGACCCTCCAGAAAGGACCGGAGCCACTGAAAAACAGTGCCTCCCAGGCCCATTCCAGCGAGGCATCCCAGAAGGATACCGTGGTCGATGGTATCAAAGGCCGCTGAGAGGTCCAGCAGAACCAACAGGGACACACTCCCCCTGTCTAGCTCCCGGCGTAGATCATCAACTAAGGCGACCAAGGCTGTCTCGGTTCTTCCTCAATCATTTCCTTCTCCCTGGAGCATTGAACCATTAATGCACACACTACTAACCTTTGATTAAGGCAGCAATATATGATTGGACTATACATTGCAGAGCTCATGGCAAGGAAAAACACTGCCAAGTACACTTGCTGAATGTATTTCTTCTCATTAAGTTCTTTCCAGATGCTTCCCAAAATGAAGTAGAAATGATAAGGAAACCAACAGATGGCAAATGTGATCACAACAGCAACCATGGTCCTGACAAACTGGAAAAACAAAGGGAAGATGTTACTCTTCTGCCTTTCTTCCTGGAGTCAGCTACTCCTATTTCATGCATCGGATCTTGATCAGCTTTTATTATTAGTCAAGTGTCTTGTTGTGCAGTTTGATTTGTGGAAAGACATGGTAGTAGTGAAGAAAGGAAGTAGGATACACTGCTCTTCACTAGTTGCCATCATATAAAAATAATATAAAACTTTATTTACATACCGTTCTATCTCCCTGGGATAGTTGATGTTGCTTGGGCGGTTTCCAAGCAACAACATCAAAACAGAGTCACAACATGAACAAAAAAATAACAGTAACAGCAACATAAGCATGGAATTACCCAACAACACATAAATATTAAAAGAAAAAATCCTGCCTGCTCTTCATGTCTATTTTTAGGGCATGGAAAAGGAATGGGTCAGGACAATTAAAAAGGCTGGGTCAAGACTGATCCAAATTGAAATAAGATGGGACCGACATTTGGGTACAGTACTGTAATAGGTAAATGACAAAAGCGGGGATGGGCTATTTCCAGGGGCCTGTTAGGATAATGACCAGGATAATATATAAAAAGGTAGTCCCCTGACATTAAGTCCAGTAATGTCTGACTCTGGGGTGTGGTGCTCATCTCCATTTCTAAGCCGAAGAGCCAGCGTTGTCCATGGACACCTCCAAGGTCATGTGGCCGGCATGACTGCATGGAGCGCCGTTACCTTCCCGCCGGAGCGGTACCTATTGATCTACTCACATTTGCATGTTTTCGAACTGCTAGGTTGGCAGAAGCTAGGGCTGACAGCGGAAGCTCACGCCGCTCCCCGGAACGATTCATAACAGTAGCAAAATTACAGTTATTTAACCCACTGCACCACCGGGGGCTCCCAGGATAATATTTTGGGGCTATTATTTATTTATTTATTTACATTTATATGCCGCCCTTCTCACCCCAAAGGGGACTCAGAGCGTGTCCGGACAGTTTCTGGGCTGAGCTAGCTGTTCTGTCGCGCGCTGGGCTTGAAACGAATTGCCTTTAAAACAGGACATGCAACTTTAGCCCAGCGGGAAGCCAGGGGGCCCGAAGAGAAATTCTTAAGGATTTTCACCACAAACAGTCTTTAGATAGCTTGTGAAATATAACATAGTCTTTATTGGTGAACAATCAACAGAAACTTCTTTTGTCTTCAAAAGGTTAAACAAATGCTTCCAGAATTTTGTGCAACTTCTGTTACTTTATTCTAAAGGAAAGTCCCTTTCCAAACTTCTCCCAGGCTAACTGTTAACCTAAACCTAACTGATGTGGGCACCACTACCGGGTTAAACTGCATCTCAAAGCACCGAGTGGACCTACCAGTAGGCCTGTAGTCACTTCAGCTGGAGTTCTTTGATATTCAAAGCTGTTTTTCCCTCTGAAATTCCTCAGAGCTTTAGGGCTGTTTCCCTGGGAATCTTTGGGAATCCTTTTGCTCTTAAGACTGTTTTCCCCCGGGAAGTCTTAAGGGTTGAAGCCTTTGTACAGGAGAAGTCTGTATAGGTCCTGTACATTGATTTTCCTTGCTGAGACTGACTGAAAATGGCTCCCTTCCCTTCACAATTGTCCTGAACAGGGTGCAGAACCAAACTTAACGATGATGGACAGGGGGCATGCCCTATAACTGCAAACTTTAACAGGAAGCAATCTAACTGCAAATGCACAGAACCTTAAAATACATTCAACACTCAACAAATAGCAAGGTAAGCTGGAGCTCCTGGTACGCCCGTGCCGGGCTGAGCTAGCACTGGTCACTCTCGAAGATTTGTTGAAACCACCAAGTCTTCAAACTCTTACGAAAAGAGGAGAGGGATGGGGCTTGTCTTAATTCCCTTGGAAGGGTATTCCAGAGGCGGGGGGCCACCACCGAGAAGGCCCTCTCTCTCATCCCCACCAACCGTACTTGTGACGGAGGTGGGAGTGAGAGGAGGACCTCCCCAGAGGATCTTAGAGTTTGCGCCAGTTCATAGAAGGAGATGCAATCGCGAAGATAGGCGAGGCCTGAACTGTTTTTCCAAATACAGAGGATACACTTCCTATGCATTTGGCAGTGTTAAGAGTTTATCCTTAACACTGCCAATACATGGAAATTACTATTTTTAAAAATAACTTCCAGAGAGGATCTGTCGTTCAGGAAGAGGCCATTTCACTAAATTCCACTGCAATATTTCCTGAGGAAACTCACTTCTGAAAGCTGGATGAAAAGCTATTATTTGCATCCATTGCAACTGAGGTGGGGATTTTGACTGAGAAAACCTTATTGGGCGGATTGTTTTGAAGCCCCGAAGGCTCTACATTATCCAGGGTATTATTACCACCACCACCACATTTCTTTTTGCCATGGATTTGTGAAGAGGGCCTATTTCACGTCTTCTGAAAAGATGTGGTGAAATTATTCAGGCATTTACAAACAATTTCTTCTTCTGAAAAGGTAAAAAATTGAGATGTGGATATGCAAGGGAAAGATACAATCTTCTAAGACAGAGCCTTCCAAACTGTGTGTCATAGAATCATAGAGTTGGAAGAGATCTCATGGGCCATCCAGTCCAACCCACTGCCAAGCAGGAATATTGTATTCAAAGCACTCCTGACAGATGGCCATCTGTGTCGTAGCATGTTAGTTTGTCAGCTATAGGTGTGTCGGACAAACGTAGCAAGAAACCTCTATGTGAAATAAACAATAAAACATATATTAAAAAAAATAGAAATAAAAGGTTTTCATGAGATCCATTGCATCCCCATATATTTCATTGTTATAATTCATATATGTGTCTCTATCTCTTTGCTACTAAAACTGAAATACTGAGTTGTGAAATAATGCATGGCTAAAAAGTGTGGCACTATCATAAAATGTTTGGATAGCTCTGCTCTAACGTGCCACCGGAAGTGGAAGAAAAAATTAAACTCTCTAGAACCATAGAATCATAGTTGGAAGAGACCTTGTGGGCCATCCAGTTCAAACCCCTGCCAAGAAGCAGGAATATTGCATTCAAAGCACCGACAGATGGCCATCCAGCCTCTGTTTAAAAACTTCCAAAGAAGGAGCCTCCACCACACTCCGGGGCAGAGAGTTCCACTGCTGAACAGCTCGCACAATCAGGAAGTTCTTCCTCATGTTCAGTGGAATCTCCTTTCTTGTAGTTTGAAGCCATTGCTCCATTGTGTCCTAGTCTCCAGGGCAGCAGAAAACATGCTTGCTCCCTCCTCCCTGTGACTTCCTTTCACATATTTATACATGGCTATCATGTCTCCTCTCAGCCTTCTCTTCTTCAGGCTAAACATGCCCAGCTCCTTAAGCCGCTCCTCATAGGGCTTGTTCTCCAGACCCTTGATCATTTTAGTCGCCCTCCTCTGGACATTCCAGCTTGTCAATATCTCTCTTGAATTGTGGTGCCCAGAATTGGACACAATATTCCAGGTGTGGTCTAACCAAAGCAGAATAGAGGGGTAGCATGACTTCCCTGGATCTAGACACTATGTTCCTATTGATGCAGGCCAAAATCCCATTGGCTTTTTTTGCCGCCACATCACATTGTTGGCTCATGTTTAACTTGTTGTCCACGAGGACTCCAAGATCTTTTTCACATGTACTGCTCTCGAGCCAGGCGTCACCCATTCTGTATCTTTGCATTGTTTTTCCTGCCAAAGTGGAGTATCTTGCATTTGTCACTGTTGAACTTCATTTTGTTAGTTTTGGCCCATCTCTCTAATCTGTCAAGATCGTTTTGAATCCTGCTCCTGTTCTCTGAAGTATTGGCTATCCCTCCCAATTTGGTGTTATTATTATTATAATACAATGGCACAGTGGGTTAAGTCAGTGTTTCTCAACCTGGGGGTCGGGACCCCTGGAGGGGTCGCGAGGGGGTGTCAGAGGGGTCACCAAAGACCATCAGAAAACACAGTATTTTCTGTTGGTCATGGGGGTTCTGTGTGGGAAGTTTGGCCCAATTCCATCGTTGGTGGGGTTCAGAATGCTCTTTGATTGTAGGTGAACTATAAATCCCAGCAACTACAACTCCCAAATGTCAAGGTCTATTTTCCCCAAACTCCACCAGTGTCACGTTTGATCCAGATCTATCACTGTTTGAGTCTACAGTGCTCTGATAGGTGAACTACAACCCAAAACTCAAGGTCAATGCCCACCAAACCCTTCCAGTATTTTCTTTGTGTCATGGGAGTTCTGTGTGCCAAGTTTGATTCAATTCCATCATTGGTGGAGTTCAGAATCCTCTTTGATTGTAGGTGAACTATAAATCCCAGCAACTACAACTCCCAAATGACAAAATCACCCCCAACCCCCACCAGTATTCAAATTTGGGTGTATTGGGTATTTGTGCCGAATTTGGTTCAGTGAATGAGAATACATCCTGCATATCAGATATTTACATGACGATTCAGAACAATAGCAAAATTACAAAAGTAGCAACAAAAATAATTTTATGGTTGGGCGTTACCACAATATGAGGAACTGTATTAAGGGGTCACGACACCAGAATGCCTTCTAGCCCTTCATCTAGTCATTAATAAAGATGTTGAACAGGACCGGGCCCAGGACGGAACCCTGCGGCACTCCGCTCGTCACTTCTTTCCAGGATGAAGAGGAAGCATTGGTGAGCACCCTCTGGGTTCGTCCATTTAACCAATTACAGATCCACCTCACCGTAGTTTTGCCTAGCCCACATTGGACTAGTTTGTTTGCCAGAAGGTCATGGGGGACCTTGTCGAAGGCCTTACTGAAATCCAGGTACGCTACATCCAGAGTTGTCAATTACTGATCCAACCACCCTATAGCAACAACTCACTTTGAACCACTCCAGCTTTTCAGGGCTAGATTGACAGTTTTTGACTTTTTGGGTTGAATTACCCCGACAGTGAGCGTATCCTCTCTTACCTCCTTCTCTAAACAGAGGCTGGATGGCCATCTACTGAGAGTGCTTTGGCTGTGTGTTCTTGCATGGCAGGTGATTGGACTGGATGGTACTTGAAATCACCTCAGACTCTAGGATTCTATGATTCCACCAATTTGTCATAAACAAAATTGTTTTCCTGTCATTCGCCATACTCCTTTAAACATGGGTATAGAGAAATATCTAGTATTACCCTAAACCCCTGTGTGGTCACATATGTGTAAAACTTGCCATGTCTTTGTAGAGCTCTCCAGGTGAGTAAGAAGTGTGAAAAATCTGATTTTACTTTTATACCCACACACACACACACACAGTATCAAATCATTGCATAAATTAGTATAAAACCGATAAAAATAGAAGGAGTGAAGGTTGCTAAATATCTTTTGACCAAAAACGGGCAACAACAATGGCATTGTCTATAGCCTCCAACCATTCTTCCTCTGTACATGAGGCAGGGCATAGTGGACAAGCATAGAGATGCGGAGTTGTCTGTTCTGCTCCACAGTCACACAAGATATGGGATTCTTTTAGGTAGTGCCCTTTTGCCAGGTTGTCTTTTTTTCTGCCCACTCCACTTCTGAGTCTGTTCAGGGACTTCCAGGTTGTCCATTCTTGGTTTTCCCCTAGAAGAAGACCCTCGTGGCAGGCCATCTGATTTAGCTGCCCAGTGGGATACCCTTGCTGTTTCTGGAGGGATGCCAAGAGGAGTGGTAGTTCTCGTAAAGCTTTTCCTTGATTTGAGACTACTGGGAGGAGGTTGGTAGCCATGTAGTGGGTGGCATTCACAGTGTTCAACCTTATTTCTCTCACATTTAGCAGCAACTTCCTGTTGCACATCGGGGGAGCAATGCCAGCTAGCTTGTAAAGCTTGTCAAAAGGTGTAGGTTTAAGACATCCTGTGATTATTCTGCAGGTTTCATTCAATGCTATGTTCACCTGCTTTGCATGGGCATACCTATGCCAAACAGGGCAGGCATGCTCAGCAGTTGACTAAGACAAGGCTAGGGCTGATGTTCTTACTAATTTTGGGTCTGCACCCCATGTGCTGCCAGTAAGTTTCCGCAGGATGTTATTGCATGCAGCTACTTTGTGCTTGGTGTTCAAGCAGTGTTTCCTATATAGAAAGCAACACACATGGATACTTCTTTTCTGTTGTTCTGCTTGCAGGAAGAAGTGAGCTGAACAACAGCTGAACATGTTGCTTAAAATTATTATTGCTGCAGTGTGCATCCATGACAGCAGTAGGCATGTGCTTAAATTGGTTTTTAAATTGACAACAATGTTTACCTCTGGCATGGCTAATGTTTCATTCCCACAGATTATAAAAGGGTAACTATACAGCCCCATCCCACTCCTCCATTTCGGGTTTGGATTCATATTACTATTTCACTAGAGGCAGCAATTTTTACTTAATGAATACTAACCTTTTTTTTGGCAGTGATCTGATGATGGTAGTAGACAACGTTGGCATGATCTCCAGGGACAGCATTGTTCCACAGAGTCAGTCCTATTGCACGGTACGCAATAAACATCACTGTGAGGGGTAGCAGGTAAACCAAGACAATGACTGAAATGTGATATCTAAAAAAAAAGTGCCAAAAGTGAATGACCACATATATTCTTTCTGAAGAATTTTAAAATCCTTATTTACTTATTAAAATATTTTTGTTCCCATCCCACATGCACAGATCTCAGGACAAATTTTGTTTATTATTTTGTTATATAATGTATTTTTGTTCCACAGGAGTTGTAGTTTTACAAGCCTTGCCTGGCAAATAACACTGGTGCTTCACCAAACTACAAATCTTAGGGGTCTATAGCAGGGGTCCTCAAACTTTTTAAACATAGGGCCGGGTCACAGTCCCTCAAACTGTTGGAGGACCAGGTAATAATTTGAAAAAAAACACACACACACATGAATGAATTCCCATGCACACTGTACATATCTTAATTGTAGTGCAAAAAACACTTTAAATAATACAATAATTAAAATGAAGAACAATTTTAACAAATATAAACTTAGCAGTTTATAATAAATATAAACCTAGCAGTTTGAAAACATGCAAATGTGAGTAGATCAATAGATACCGCTCCGGCGGGAAGGTAATGGCACTCCATGCAGTCGTGCCAGCCACATGACCTTGGAGGTGTCTATGGACAACGCCGGCTCTTCGGCTTAGAAATGGAGATGAGCACCACACCCCAGAGTCAGAAATGACTGGACTTAAAGTCGGGGGACAACATTTACAACCTTTTAAACTTGGGGAGACAGCGGGCGAAGCGGCCCCAAAGCCGCTTTGCCCACCGCCTCCCCCCCTTCTCCTGCCTTCGGGATGGGGCCAGGCCTCATCCCGAGGGCAGGAGAAGAGCAGGCTGGGCCCAGGGAGGCAGAGGACAAAGCGGCCCCAAGCTGCTTTGCCCGCCGCCTCCCCCCCTTCTCCTGCCTTCGGGAGGCGGCGTTGCCACCTCCCGAGGGCAGGAGAAGAGCAGGCTGGGCAGAGGGAGATAGAGGGCTTGGTAGTTGATGAGGTTTGCCTAGCGCCCCCCTCTCCTGCCTTCGGGAGGCGGCGTAGCCACCTCCCAAGGGCAGGAGAAGAGCAGGCTGGGCAGAGGAGACACGGAGAGCAAAGCGTCCCCAACTGTTTTGCGCACCGCCTCTCCCCGTCCCACCCCCACACCCCCCAACACACCCACCCACAACTCCACTCTCCCCCTTCGCCCGCCGCCTCTCACCCTTCTCCGCACCCCGCGGGCCGGAGAAATGCCCTCAGGGGGCTGGGTTCGGCCCGTGGGCCGTAGTTTGAGGACCCCTGGTCTATAGCATTGAATCATGGAAATTAAAGTGTTGTCAAACTGCAATAACTCTACACTGTGCAACCATGGTAATATACTGCCATAAATTGCTTTGGGCCATCCAAAGCAATTGCAAATTATTTTAGGGCTGGAGTGGTAGGATGTAACTGTCGTCATCTTCAAGTTGAACCACCTCTCAATAGTGAGGAATATTACCATTTATTTGTAGTTTAATGTTTATTCCTTCTTAAGAATGTCTTTACATTGTAGTTTTGTGTGGACATGTATGTCCATGTGTACATAGAATAATAGAATAATAGAGTTGGAAGAGACCACATGGGTCATCTAGTCCATGCAGTAAAGCACAATTGAAGTATCCCTGACAGATAGCCATCCACCATGTCAGACTACACAGAGAAGCCATTGAAATCCACAAGCATGTGGACAATTTCAACAGAAAGGAGGAAACCATGAAAATGAACAAAATCTGGCTACCAGTATTAAAAAAACTCTAAAATTGCAACAGCACAACAACAGAGAGGAAGCAGACAGGGTCATCTAATTACCTCTCAACAAAAGTTTACTCCAGGCACAGTCAGCCCATTGTATGCTAATCAAGGTGGTCAGTTGAAACATTCACACCTAGCTCCAGCAGACAAGAGTTCTTTGTCTCACCCTGGTCATTCCACAGATATATAAACCCCTTTTCCTAGTTCCAACAGACCTCACTACCTCTGAGGATGCTTGCCATAGATGCAGGCGAAACATCAGGAGAGAATGCCTCTAGAACATGGCCATATAGCCCGAAAAAAACCTACAACAACCCATCCAGCCTCTGTTTAAAAGCTTCCAAGGAAGGAGCTTCCACCACACTCTGAGCCAGAGAGTTCCAAATTACTCGGAGCAATGAGTTCAAATTACAGGAAACTTTCCTGTAATTTGAACTCATTGCTCCGAGTCCTAGTTTCAAGGGCAGCAGAAAACAAGTCTGCTCCCTCTTCCTTATGACACCCTTTCACATGGCTATTTATATATGACTATCATGTCTCCTCCCAACCTTTTCTTCTACAGGCTAAACGTACCCAGCTCTTTAAGATGTTCCTTATAGTGCATGGTTTCCAGATGTTTGATCATTTTACTTGCTTATCTCTAGACACCTTCCAGCTTGTCAATATCTCCTTTGACCTGGACACAGTATTCCAGGTAAGGTCTAACCAAAGCACAATACAAAGGCACTATGACTTCCCTCAATCTAGACATTATACTCCTTTTGATGCAGCCCAAAATCCAATTGACTTTTTTAGCTGCAGCATCACACTGTTGGCTCATGTTCAACTTGTTGTCCATGAAGAAACCAAAATTGTGACATTTTGGCTGATAAAGGAATTGATTAACATGGATTTTAGCATAAATCTGCAGCATTATTTGATATTAAATGAATATTTTTCTGTCCCTCGTGTCTCCATCTTTTTTTATCAAATGAAAACAAAGGACCCTTCCGCACAGCCCTATATCCCAAAATATCAAGTCAGAAAATTCCACATTATCTGAGTGTGGACTCAGATAACCCAGTTCAAAGCAGATATTGTGGGATTTTCTGCCTTGATATTCTGGGATATAGTGTTGTGTGGAAGGGCTCTAAGACTTCCATCCAATTATTGTTGTTCATTCGTTCAGTCGTCTCCGACTCTTCGTGACCTCATGGACCAGCCCACGCCAGAGCTCCCTGTCGGCCGTCACCACCCCCAGCTCCTTCAAGGTCAATTATTAGTCTCAACTAAAGCAAACCTATTGAATATATGGAATTTACCGGGATTGTGGCGCAGCTGGCTGAGTGTCAGCTGCATTAAGATCACTCTGACCAAAAGGTCATGAGTTCAAAGCCAGCCCGGGTTGGAGTGGGTTTCCAACCAATTGTGTAGCCTGTTGTTGACCTTTGCAACCCGAAAGACAGTTGCATCTGTCAAGTAGGAAAATTAGGTACCACCTTAAAGTGTGGGGAGGCTAAATTAACTAATTTATGAGGCCATAAAAAAAAGACTCCAGCAAGCACTCCAGCAAAAAAGCATGCGGGGAATGCGGAAGTACTTCATCAGTGTCACAGCTGGACGATGAAAGCGACAGCTCCCCTGGCGGCCAGAAAAGTTAAATAGCCTCTGTGTATGTCTGTATACGTTGTGTGTCAAATTGGCATTGAATGTTTGCCATATATGTGTACATTGTAATCCGCCCTGAGTCCCCTGCGGGGTGAGAAGGGCGGAATATAAAAAGCTGTAAATAAATAAAATAAAATAAATACCAAAATGTTGCCAAACCTAATTACCATTGTTTAAACAGGTCTACTCTTGCTGTGATTAGCAATTGGATTCTACCACAAATACTGTTTTCTCATCTTTGTACCTGTTGTGCTGAATGCAGCTTTAAAAAGATCACTTTTAAATCACATAACATTCCAGCATTTCCTTTAGGAAAGAATATAAGCTGTCAAAATAGATTTCTGGCTTTAATAACTGGGATGTCCTTACGTGAGTCTTCTGCGTTCGCTGTCACCTGGCCAGATAATGATACATTTGGGTGTTCCTTCATCAATGAATATTTGGGCATAAAAGAACTGGGGAAAGGCAAGTCCACAAGCCACCAGCCATATGATTCCTATGATCACTTTGGTGTTCCCAGCAGACAGTTTTCGCTTGAAGGGGTAAATTATAGCCATGTACCTGCGAGAGAAAGGAAGGTGGTGGTAGAATAATTCAATGTAAAATGATAGTCACAAGTCATACAAACATTACAATGGAGCTTAACCATATACTATATATGCATCAGAGGTTCAAAATGTGATACCTACAATATACTACCTAAACCTTTTCTAGTATGTTTTCTTCACTTTACCTCTTATCCTTGCTATCCTTCTTGCACCCCCCCCCCCGGAAGATCTATAGTTTGCCAAAGGTTGGGAACCACTGATACATATATAGTGTATGTGTGTATATATGTATATGTATGTGTGTGTATATATATATACATAGAGAGAGAGTGAGAGAGAGAGAGATCAGTGGTTCCCAACCTTTGGTAAACTTTAGAGCTTTTTTGGGGGGGTGGGGGGGTGGGTGGAGGCCCAAAGGTTGGGAACCACTGATCTCTCTCTCTCTCTCTCTCTCCACACACACACACACACACACACACACACACACTAGATCAGGATTCTCCAATTTTTTTCAGCTATGAAGCCCTTTTAGAAGCAAAAGTTTCTCATGGAGCCCCAAGAAATGTTTATATATTGTACTAGCTGTACCTGTCATGTGTTGCTGTGGCCAACCTTTCTTCCCTCTTTCTCTCCCTCTTTCTCTCCTTCCTTCGCTCTCTCTTTCCTTCCTTTCCTTTTTTCTTTCCTTCTCTTCTTCCTTTTCTACCTCTTTCCTTCCTCTCCCCTTTTTCTTTTCCTTCTCTCCTTTCTTCCTTCTCTACCTGCTTCCTTCCTTCCTTCCTCACATCTTTGTCCTTGCAAGTTCCTACCTTTGTCAATACAGAACTGGACAGCTCATTAAAAGTTCATTATCATTTCTTTGACATTGTCTTTGTGGATGATGCCCCCTCTCGTGGGGCATCACAACAGCTGATTGGTCCCTCGGCTGACCAATCTCTAGCCATCATTTCCTTGGCAAAGGGAATCCCTGCCTAGAGGTGACAATGTCAGTGAGACTCCTGGCCAATCAGGACATGGATCCTGACCAGCCTCCTTTCTGACGAACCAGGGGAGTGGGAGTTTTGAATAGCTGTCAAACTGTATAAAGTGTCGTGCTTTCTCTGTATGTTTTATACTTGTATTGTTGAAGCGTCAGCTTGTATCCTTTTTGGCTGAATTGAATAAATCTTTGTGGCTTGTCTTCAACCTGCTGAGTGTTTCTCTGTCCTGGCCCATTCAGTTTAGTATATACTCGCCGGGCACAGATCCTTTTATCCACAGTCCTAGTTATCCACTTGACTAGCACAGGATATAGTAGTATTGTTATGCTTCTTGGAAATTTTGGTTCTTAATATAATTTGCCTTCATTGCTGCAAAATCACACAGCTGGTTCATGTTCAATTCAACAAAAATCTCAAAGTCCATTTCACATATACTATTTCTACGTCAGGTATTCCCATTTTATACATGGCCTAAATGTAGAATTATGCCTTGGTCTTTACAAAAGTTAATTCCAATAGCTTAACCCAACTTTCTAGTTTATCAAGGTCATTTTGAATTCTGATCCTATCTCCCAATGTATGAGCTACCACTCCCAGTTTTGTATCATTTGCAGACTTTATTATTCCTTCAAATTCTTTTTAATAAAAATTCTTTCTAGTCGTGCTTTCATTGGCAGCATGGCACATTCAGCTGTCATCATATGCCACTGTTTGTGATGATCATGTTTTCTTGCTTCTGCCATCAATTGCATGGCAGATGGCCAAACAAATGGTGGCTTATCTTCATTCTTGTTCCTTGTTTTTCTCTCACTTCTCAGCAATTTTAGGATTGTCAGAGGGAGAAATAATCCACAAAAGTCAACATCGACACCAAAACACAACACCGTCTGAGCTCTGTGAGTGCAGCTTTTTTCCGAATGAAGCAGTATTGTCGAAGGCTTTCATGGCTGGAATCACTGGGTTGTTGTAGGTTTTTCGGGCTGTATGGCCATGGTCTAGAGGCATTCTCTCCTGACGTTTCGCCTGCATCTATGGCAAGCTCAGAGGTAGTGAAGTAGTGAAGAGGTAGTGAGGTAGTGAAGCACAGAGTGTTTGAGGACCGGGACACCAAGATGCTTGTTTATAAAGTCCTCCCAACCCTGCTATATGCCTGAGAAACGTGGACTGTCTACAGATGTCACATGCAACTCCTAGAACTATTTCATCAGCACTGCCTCCAGAAAATCCTGCAAATCTCTTGGGAAGACAGGCGGACAAACGTCAGCATGCTGGAAGAAGCAAAGACCACCAGCATTATTATTATTATTATTATTATTATTAACAGTATTTATATTCTGCCCTCCTCACCCCGCAAATCTCTTGGGAAGACAGGCGGACAAACGTCAGCATGCTGGAAGAAGCAAAGACCACCAGCATTATTATTATTATTATTATTATTATTATTATTATTATTATTATTAACAGTATTTATATTCTGCCCTCAGGGCGGATTACAGTGTACACATATATGGCAAACATTCAATGCCAATTTTGACATACAACATATACAGACATACACAGAGGCTATTTAACTTTTTCTGGCCGCCAGGGGAGCTGTTGCTTTCATCGTCCATCTGCGACACTGATGAAGTACTTCCGCATTCCCCACATGCTTTTGCTGGAGTGCTTTTGCTGGACTCTTTTTTATGGCCTCATAAATTAGTTAATTTAGCCTCCCCACACTTTAAGGTGGTACCTAATTTTCCTACTTGACAGATGCAACTGTCTTTCGGGTTGCAAAGGTCGACAACAGGCTACACAATTGGTTGGAAACCCACTCTAACCCAGGCTGGCTTCGAACTCATGGCCTTTTGGTCAGAGTGATCTTAATGCAGCTGACACTCAGCCAGCTGCGCCACAATCCCGGTGCATTGAAGCGATGGTCCTCCGCCATCAACTCCGCTAGACTGGCCACATTGTCCGGATGCCTGACCACCATCTCCCAAAACAGTTGCTCTACTCCCAACTCAAGAATGGAAAGCAGAATGTTGGTGGGCAGGAAAAGAGATTTAAAGATGGGCTCAAAGCCAACCTTAAAAATTCTGGCATTGACACTGAGAACTGGGAAGCCCTGGCCCTTGAGCGCACCAGCTGAAGGTCAGCTGTGACCAGCAGTGCTGCAGAATTTGAAGAGGAATGAAAGAGAGAAACGTGCCAAGAGGAAGGCGAATCAAGCCAACCTTGACAGAAACCGTCTTCCACGTGGAAACCAATGCCCTCACTGTGGGAGAAGATTCAGATCAAGAATAGGGCTCCACAGTCATAGAATCATAGAATTGGCAGAGACCTCATGGCCATCCAGTCCAACCCCCTGCCAAGAAGCAGGAATATTGCATTTAAATCACCCTTGTCAGATGGCCATCTGTTTAAAAGCTTCCAAAGAAGTCACCTACAGACACACCAGAATACTGATCCTGGAAGACTATCCTACTCGGCCAACGAGGGATGGCCTAAGTAAGTAAGTAAGTAAGTAATAAATAATCCACAGGCAAAACACATTTGTGGTTTCGAATGCAATGACAAGCCACAGTTTAATAACTAGAGATTTAAAGCCACGTTGGCTTTAGATTGTGGTTAGAGAGGCTAGCTTACACATTGAGGTAGGTTCACAATACACAACAAGCCACAGTCCAACCACAAACCATACAATGTCTCATTGCAGATGTAGTCATTTTGTTAAACCTTGTTTGGCTTTGTCTCCCATCTGTTTAATGGGCTATATGGCTGGTGGGTGGACTTAAAATGATTGTCACCAAGCTTTTGATGCGTCCAGAAGGGTGGCCTGCACAATTAAAGTGCAGTGTTTTGGAGGGATCAATAAATACACATTTGGTGGATGAGTAATTGCCAGACCTTCTCGGCTCAAACCAGGCATGAAGGGGAAAAAAGCATGTTTCCTACAATTAATCTGTTTTTCCTCCAGCAACAGAATTTTCCCAAAACACATGCCTCCAGAGACTTCCAAATTAAGGCCATATGTATCCTCCAATGACCAACCTCACACAATATGAAGGGAAACATATGTTATGACAAATAGATGTTATTCACCTGTTAGAGGAGCATCTTTGCAAAGCAAAAAGTGATAAGCCACTTATCCTATATCTTGATTCACAACAGAGCTTTTTAGTCTTATCTAAACTTCAGGAATCCAATTATTTTCGTGACTTAGATAGAAAATATAAATTATCTCCTGCTCGTTGCTCGGTTGCCCTCCTGCTTTCTCTCTTCTCCAGCTCTGGCAGCAGTAGTCCTTTCCTTTAGGCTTGGGCGATCCAGTTCGTTAATTTCATTATTCGTTATTAATTCGTATTTAAATTAGCTTACGATCCAATATCAAGCCATGCAGGAATAGTGTGAGGAGTAATTAAGAATCGAAACAATTTTTCCAATTTTCGTAATTATTTCGTAATTAATTCATAATTATTATTTTGGCATCCTTCTTGCCCAAAATTTCTCATTACTTTATTTTTCATACCCTCACTCTATGCCACAGGAATGCGTTGCCAGGTACAGCTAGTATATAATATAATATAATATAATATAATATAATATAATATAATATACAATTATAATATAATATATAATATAATAATAATATAATATAATATAATATATATTATATTATATTATAATTGTATATTATAATATAATATAATATACAGTAATATAATATAATAATATAATAATATAATATACAACAATATAATATAATAATAATATTATAATAATATAATATAATATAATAAATATAGTTGTTGTTTGTTTTATCACACCAACAGTCAACAACTGAGGGAGAGGGAAGCTTCAGAAGTTCCCCCTGTCCCATTTGGAGGTTTTTTTAGCATATTGCGCAATCGCGTCCGCCATTAACGAATCGATTCGTAATTTTACAAAATTTCGTATATTTCGAAATTTTTAAAAGGAAAATTTCGGAATTATTAAAAAAAAAAAACGAAACGCAAGGGCCCCCTAAAAACAAAACAAGTTTAGAACCAAATTTTTCCGTGGTTACCCAAGCCTACTTTCCTTCTTCCATTTTCCTTATACATTTTCTTCCTTTCTCTTCTTTCCTTCCTTCCTTCCTTCCTTCCTTCCTTCCTTCCTTCCTTTCTTTCTTTCTTTCTTTCTTTCCTATTCCCTTCTTTTTCTTGTTTTCCTCCCTCCCTTAATTCTTTGTTTCTTCCTTTCCTTTCTTTTCTTTGCACCGGGACTGTGGCACAGCTGGCTGGGAGTCCACTACATTAAGATTACTAGTGACCAAAAGGTCATGAGTACGAAGCCAGCCGGGGTCAGAGTGAGGTTCTGACCAATTTGTGTAGCTTGCTGTCAACCTTTGCAGCCCGAAAGACAGTTGCATCTGTCAAGTAGGAAATTTAGGTACCGCTTATGCGGGGAGGCTAATTTACGCTGCCATAAAAATCTCCAGCAAGCATGCAAAAATGAGGAAGTACTTCATCAGTGTCACAAATGGACCAGTTTCTCAAGTTGCTCCTGACACGACAAAAAAAAAAAAATTGGACTCCATTTTCCAACAGCCGTAGGTAGAAGAGCCAATGTTAAACAGTGAGAGAAGCTACAATCAAAGAACAATTGGAGAATGGCTGTCTTATATACAGTCTTTGGGGAGTATCATCATGTTTGCACAATGATTAACAATTGACGACACAACAATTGCACAATGATTAACAAGCTGACTGGCACAACCTGGGGATCACAACCAGATACAGTGAAGACATCTGCCCTTGCGCTGTGCTACTCTGCTGCTGAGTATGCATGCCCAGTGTGGAATACATCTCACCACACTAAAACAGTGGTTGTTGTTGTTCATTCGTTCAGTCGTCTCCGACTCTTCGTGACCTCATGGACCAGCCCACGCCAGAGCTCCCTGTCGGCCGTTACCACCCCCAGCTCCTTCAAGGTCACTCCAGTCACTTAGCATTTTGGCCATCTTCCGACATGGGAGTCCCATCTTCCAATGGCATACCGACATATCTCTGGTTGTACTGGTCCATTTAGTTTTCTTGGCAAGGATACTGGAGTGGTTTGCCATTGCCTTCCCCAGGGATCACGCTTGGTCTGACCTCTCTGCCACAACCGTCCCGTCTTGGGTGTCCCTTCACGGTTTCGCTCATGACATCATTGAGGTGCTCAAGCTCCAGCGCCCCGACAAGGCGGTGATCCTTTGCTGGAGCAAAACAGTGGATGTGGCTCTTAATGAGACATGCTGCATTATCACGGGTTGTCTGCGCCCTACACCACTGGAGAAATTACACTGCTTAGCCGGTATTGCACCACCTGACATCCCCCGGGAAGTAGCAGCCAATAGTGAAAGGACCAAGGCAGAGACATCTCCAGCTCATCCCCTGTTTGGGTATCAGCCAGCACGTCAACGACTTAAATCTAGACATAGTTTTCTAAGATCTACAGAGACACTCGCTGGAACACCTCAGCAAGCGAGAGTCCAAAAGTGGCAGGCTCAAACCCAGCACTTCAACCAATGGCTGATACCAAATGAGAGACTCCCTCCTGGGCACACAGAAGACTGGGCGACTTGGAAGGCATTGAACAGACTGCGCTCTGGCACCACGAGATGCAGAGCCAACCTTCAGAAATGGGGCTACAAAGTAGAATCCTCGACATGCGAGTGTGGAGAAGAGCAAACCACTGACCACCTGCTGCAATGCAACCTGAGCCCTGCCACATGCACAATGGAGGACCTTCTTGCAGCAACACCGGAAGCACTCCAAGTGGCCAGATACTGGTCAAAGGACATTTAACCAGCTACCAAACTCACAAGTTGTGTATTTTTCTGTTTGTTTGCTTTGTTCTGTTAGAAATGTAATATAATGGACTGGCTGCTCTGACACGACAAATAAATAAATAAATAACAATTGACGACACTTGAAAAATTTTTCAAATACAAAATCTCTGCATCTAATTAGTTTCTTTTCCATAGGAGAGTTTTGGGATCCCAAGATTTCACTTGATATTTTTTTAAAAAAACTTGTGTTTGTCCAATGTTTAGAAAATAAAAAGCACATCGAAGGCTCTCTTTTTTTTCCTGGCAGTGGTCTCGACTCTTAAAAAGCTCCATGACAAGTAGAAATTTAGCAGACAAACCTCCCCAAAATTATTGTGACTTAATTCCAAAAAAAGTCAGAGCGAAAGAGAGGGAGAGAGAGAGAACTGGCAACCCTAATCCAAACAACAAGAAGTTGTGGTGTGTTTTTGTAGATTTATCCAAAGAAGATTAATTGAGCCTATCTGTTTGCCTCACAAAGGATTTATGACTTTCATAACTGCATGCAAGGTAGAAATTTAACAGATGTACCCTGTCCAACATGAAGAAGATATCAGACACTTCTAAGTGGAGGACATTGTTTTGAACTTGGATGTTTAGCTGCTTATATGTCTGTTCCTATGTACAGGTTAAAGGGGTATAAGACTGGTGTATCACTGCATGGAAAGTATGTGGTGGTTAAAGAACACAATCCCATATTGCAAAACAAAATGTGTTGATCGTGAATATTTGGAGACTAGATAGGCAGGGTGATGATGAATTAGTCAGTTTTTCTAATTTGATTGACACTTGTTCTCCCAATGGGTTATGGATTGGTAATAGGAAAAGCCCCAAGATTGTCAAAGGCTTTCATGGCTGGAATCACTGGGTTTTTTCTATAACATGGCCATATAACCCGAAAAACCTACAACAACCCAGCCCCAAGATTGGCTGTGTCTACATATCTATTATATTTAGATACTCTAGTGCACACTGGCAATGAAGATCCACATAGTTAAAGCACTGGTATGCCCCATAGTCACCTACAGCTGGATCATAGGGAAGGCTGAGCGAAGGAAGGTAGATGCTTTTGAACTGTGGTGCTGGAGGAAAGTGCTGAGTGCCTTGGACTGTTCTGAGAGTGCCTTGGACACATCTGGAATATTGTGTCCAATTCTGGGCACCACAATTCAAGAGAGATATTGAAATGTGTCCTCTGGAAATGTGTTCTCTGGAAATGTGTCCAGAGGAGGGTGACTAAAATGATCAAGGGTCTGGAGAACAAGCCCTATGAGGAGCGGCTTAAGGACCTGGGCATGTTTAGCCTAAAGAAGAGAAGGCTGAGAGGAGATATGATAGCCATGTATAAATATGTGAGAGGAAGCCACAGGGAGGAGGGAGCAAGCTTGTTTTCTGCTTCCCTGGAGACTAGGACGCGGAACAATGGCTTCAAACTACAAGAAAGGAGATTCCATCTGAACATGAGGAAGAACTTCCTGAATGTGAGAGCCGTTCAGCAGTGGAACTCTCTGCCCGGAGTGTGGTGGAGGCTCCTTCTTTGGAAGCTTTTAAACAGCGGCTGGATGGCCATCTGTCAGGGGTGATTTGAATGCAATATTCCTGCTTCTTGGCAGGGGGTTGGACTGGATGGCCCATGAGGTCTCTTCCAACTCTTTGATTCTATGATTCTATGCCAGAAGATCCACCCAGTCCATACTTCAGGAAATAAAGCCCAACTACTTATTGGAGGGAAGGATAGTAGAGGAAAAGATGAAGTACTTTGGCCACATCATGAGAAGACAGGAAAGCTTAGAGAAGACAATTATGCTGGGGGAAAAGGAAGGAAAAAGGAAGAGGGGCCGACCAAGGGCAAGATGGATGGATGAGATCCTTGAAGTGACTGGAATCAGACGAGGAGCGCCAGAGAAAGAATATCCGGGACATACTTACTGCTCCCACAGAGGAAGAGGATTTCGTGGTTTTTTCTGGGAATGATGGGTCTGGGAGTAGTGGGGATGAAGAGGAACCACTGGATTGGACCAAGGTTTAGGAGATTCGGAATGTGTGTACTCAACCAACGTTCAGTGACACTTTTGAGGGGTTTTCTGGTGATGGGGATTGGCAATCTGGTGATACCATGGAATCGTGGGGAGACCTAAGTCTTGACAAAAGGTGGAAGAGTTGGAGGGATGGGCGTTGGCGTTCAGCTGTAGAGGCTAAGCCAGCTGATAGTGATGAGGATGGGGTGGAGGGCAGCTCATCATCGGATGATGAGTTGTAAGATAAATGAAGGCACTGGAGTAATAGAACTTTGCAGTAGGCAAAGTGTTGGTTTCGTGCCTTGGGTCTTGTCGCTGCCAATTTTCTTGTTGGGCTTGGGTCCTGGATTTGCAGGTTGCTGCTTTCTTCATGGACCGACCGGCTTGGATTCACATAAGTGCAGATTTCTTATACTGTTTAATATTTTTTATCTATTATGTTTTATGTATACTGATTTGTTGTAAACCGCCTTGAGTCGCCAGTTGGCTGAGAAAGGCGGTATACAAATACGGTAAATAAATAAATAAATAAATAAATAAATAAATATCCCTCTCCTTGACTTTGGACTGTTTTTGACGATGACACTGCCTTTTGGACTTTGGAACTTTAAACTGGGATTTCTTTGACTTTGGACTGCTTCTGGATGACAGCTTCTCTTCAAGGCTCATTATTTGCTTATTATCTTTGAATTGTGTGATTTTGGTGTCTTTTGGAAGCACTCTTGTTTAATCCGGATTTTTTGCCAGTTTAATCCGGTTTATTTTCCAAGTTAGTTTTTCAAGCTGCAAATTGCTGCAAACTTTGACCAGAGGCACTGAAGCAAGTGTCTCTGAGTCCTGTTTACTTTGCTTTAATAAACTATTGTTTTGGATATACTTCTGTGTCTGGCTCTTTAAGGCATCTGGGTTCCGACACTAAACTTATTGACCAAAAGTCGCAGGTTTGAATCCAGGGAGCGGCATAAGCTTCCGCTGTCAGCCTCAGCTTCTGCCAACCTAGCAGTTCGAGAACATGCAAATATGAGTAGATCAATAGGTACCTCTCCGGCAGGAAGATAACAGCACGCCATGCAGTCATGCTGGCCACATGACCTTGGAGGTGTCTATGGACAATGCTGGCTCTTCAGCTAAGAAATGGAGATGAGCACCACATCCCAGTCGGACACGACTGGACTTAATGTCAGGGGAAAACCTTTACCTTTACCTATTATTATTAGTATTAGTATTATATTGCATTACATTATATTATAAACTAGCGGTCCCCTGCCACGCGTTGCTGTGGCCCAGTCTGGTGATATCTGGAAAACCAAGCAACGAGAAAGTGTTGGTTTCTAATATATGRAATGTCTTTATGCTTGTGGGTAAACAGTATTTCTTGCTATTTCTTTGCCAGTGTTGATGTGGAGATTGTCTGGTTTGCCTACTCTGGGACATGCAACATATCATTGCCCTTCTTTAGGGGTCCCTTTCAATCTTTGATACTGCATCTYTCATATACATATATGTGTGTGTGTGAATGACTGGATAGTCCTTTGTCAGGAAGGCTTTGATTATGTTTTCTTGCCCTGGTGAAGGGAGTTGGACTGGATGGCCTTAAAGTAGCATTTCTCAACCTGGGAAGTCAAGACCCCGGGGAGGGTCACTGGGGGGGGGGGTGTCAGAAAGGTCACCAAAGACCACCAGAAAACATAGAATTTTCTGTTGCTCATGGGGGTTCTGTGTGGGATGTTTGGCCCAATTCCATCGTTGGTGAGGGTCAGAATGCTCCTTTATTTTAGGTGAACTATTATCCCAGTAACTACAACTCCCAAATGACAAGGTCTATTTTCCCCAAACTCCATCTGTGTTTATATTTGGTATGATTGGGCATATTGAGTATTTGTGTCAAGTTTGGTCCAGATCCATCATTGTTTGAGTCCACAGTGTTCTCTGGATATAGGTGAACTACAACTCCAAAACTCAAGGCCAATGCCCACCAAACCCTTCTAGTGTTTTCTGTTGGTCAGGGGAATTCTGTGTGCCAAGTTTGGTTCAATTTGGTATGATTGGGCATATTGAGTATTTGTGCCAAGTTTACCATTGGTGGAGTTCAGAATGCTCTTTGATTATAGGTGAACTATAAATCCCAGCAACTACAACTCCCGAATGACAAAATCATAATTTTTTGAGTGATGGTCACTCCTTGTGTAGTGAGACGTTTTGTTGCCAAATTTGGTGTGATTTCGTTCATTGGTTCTTTTGTTTTTAAGGTACTCATTATGCACATAATATTTTATATATATATAATATGATATAAATAATATATCATAACTTTCATAGAAGCGAAATGTATTTTAACTTTTATTATAAAGGTTGTTTCTGAGGAAATTGGCAGGCTAATGCTAAAACTTCCCTTTCTGACAAGAGGAAAGGAACCTACTTTGCATTGTTCTGAGTCTGCCTTTAAATGAGGTGACTATGAAAAGAGTCTCAATGCAAATATTAAAAAACACTTAAAATATTACAAAGAGAAAGATCAAAAGCATTTGGAAATAATATGTGCCCAGGGAATAGGATTTTCCAGAAATGTAGAAAGTAGAAACTTATATAATAGGCATCATACAATAGAAATCACCTTTTTCTTTATTTGGCAGGCACAAACCATTTCCAGTTAGATTTTAATTTAACCAAATCCCCTCTGTTGGGGTGTGTAGTGTGTTATGGGGTTTTACAGGAAGTCCCTTATTTTCTTGGTCTGCTCTCTGACGAAAATGTAGCAAAAACAATCAACTTGCTAGATGGATAGGGATAAGGCAAAGTTTCTGTCACGTCTAGCCAAAAATAATTTGCTGCTGGATGCAAATGACAATATGTCACCACTCCCAATGTCATTCCATCATATTTGAGGAAATACTTAAATTTGGAGGTTCTAAGCCAAGAGTTGCCAGATGTTCAAGCTGGGTTTAGAAAAGGCAGAGGAACGAGAGACCAGATTGCCAATATCCGCTGGATAATGGAGAAAGGCAGGGAGTTTCAGAAAAAACATCTGCTTCTGCTTCATTGACTATTCTAAAGCCTTTGACTGTGTGGATCATAATAAATTGTGGCAAGTTCTTGGGGGTATGGGCATTCCAAGCCACCTTGTCTCTCTCCTGAGGAATCTGTACAAGGACCAAGTAGCAACAGTCAGAACTGACCACGGAACAACAGACTGGTTCAAGATTGGGAAAGGCGTACGGCAAGGCTGCATACTCTCCCCCAACCTATTCAACTTGTATGCAGAACACATCAGGCGATGTGCGGGGCTTGATGAATGCAACGCTGGGGTGAAAATTGCTGGAAGAAACATTAACAACCTCAGATATGCAGATGACACCACTCTGATGGCCGAAAGCGAGGAGGAGCTGAGGAGCCTTCTAATCAAGGTGAAAGAAAAAAGCGCAAAAGCTGGGTTGCAGCTAAACATCAAAAAAACCAAGATTATGGCAACAAGAATGATTGACAACTGGGAAATAGAGGGAGAAAACGTGGAGGCCGTGACAGACTTTGTATTTCTAGGCGCAAAGATTACTGCAGATGCAGACTGTAGCCAGGAAATCAGAAGACGCTTACTTCTTGGGAGGAGAGCAATGTCCAGTCTCGATAAAATAGTAAAGAGTAGAGACATCAGACTGGCAACAAAGATCCGCCTAGTCAAAGCCATGATATTCCCTGTAGTAACCTACGGATGTGAGAGCTGGACCTTAGGGAAGGCTGAGCGAAGGAAGATAGATGCTTTTGAACTGTGGTGCTGGAGGAAAGTTCTGAGAGTGCCTTGGACTGCGAGAAGATCCAACCAGTCCATCCTCCAGGAAATAAAGCCCGACGCTCATTGGAGGGAAGGATACTAGAGACAAAGTTGAAGTACTTTGGCCACATCATGAGGAGACAGGAAAGCCTAGAGAAGACAATTATGCTGGGGAAAGTGGAAGGCAAAAGGAAGAGGGCCGACCAAGGGCAAGATGGATGGATGGCATCCTTGAAGTGACTGGACTGACCTTGAAGGAGCTGGGGGTGGTGACGGCCGACAGGGAGCTCTGGCGTGGGCTGGTCCATGAGGTCACGAAGAGTCGGAGACAACTGAACGAATGAACAACAACAAGCCAAGAGGCAAGCTATATCTTTCTGGCTTCCAACAAAGAGGAATATTTGGAGGACTCAGAAAAGATTATGTTCCTATTGTATTAATGGTAGAGAATGGCTTGTTTTCTGTGCCATGAAAAAAGTTCTCTTGCTCTTTTACAGGACTCTGTAATGTTTTCTATCTTTAGCCTTCTGCATCTACATAGTTGTTTATTCAACTCCTAAGCTCTCTGTCAGATGGTGTTCACATGATGGGGACATAAAAAGAGCACTGCTGGATTAAGCCAAAAGCCTATAGTCCAACCCCTGCTTCCCAGAGGATTGCTGTACCTTATTAAACACAAACTTTACAAGTATTAGTAACTCAGCACTAGTTATGTCAGCTCCACTGGCTGCTGGTCCGGTTCCGAGCACAATTCAAAGTGATGGTCTTGACCTATAAAGCCCTATTTCAGTGGTTCTCAACCTGGGGTCCCCAGATGTTTTTGGCCTACAACTCCCAGAAATCCCAGCCAGTTTACCAACTGTTAGGATTTCTGGGAGTTGAAGGCCAAAAACATCTGGGGACCCCACTGCGGGGTTCTGGCCCAGCAACCTGTCCGAACGTATCTCCCTCTACGTCTCATCTCGGCATTTAAGATCCTCTGGGGAGGCCCTGCTCTCGGCCCTGCCTCTGTCACAAACACGCTTGGCGGGAACAAGGGACAGGGCCTTCTTAGTGGTGGCCCCCACCTGTGGAATTCGCTCCCCGGTGAAATTACGTTATCCACATCTCTCCTTTCCTTCAGAAAGAAGTTGAAAACATGGTTGTGGGATGAGGCTTTTGGATAACACGCTGACAATGACAATGGTAATGAGGACAATTTCGCTATGGAAATGGACTAGGCTCAAGCTTCTGATAGAGTCTCTGGTCACAGAATTCAGCTTAGATTAGGCCACCAGGCTGTAATGTTTTAAACACTTTTTAAATGAATTGATTTAATGTTTTATTTATAGGTAATTATTGTGTTTTATTATGTGTATATAGGGGCATCAATAATAAAACACAATAATTACATAATAATTAATTTATTATGTGTATATAGGGGCATCAAGGAGCCCCCGGTGGCGCAGTGGGTTAAAGCACTGAGCTGCTGAGCTTGTTGATCGAAAGGTTGCAGGTTCGATTCCGGGGAGCGGCGTGAGCTTCCGCTGTCAGCCCTAGCTTCTGCCAACCCAGCAGTTCGAAAACATGCAAATGTGAGTAGATCAATAGGTACCGCTCCGGCGGGAAGGTAAGGGCGCTCCATGCAGTCATGCCGGCCACATGACCTTGGAGGTGTCTACGGACAACGCTGGCTCTTTGGCTTAGAAATGGAGATGAGCACCACACCCCAGAGTCAGACTTGACTGGACTTAATGTCAGGGGACTACCTTTACCTTTACCTTTAGGGGCATCAAATTGCTGCCAGTGGGGGTTGAGAAGGGCGGGGTATACATATTTGAATAAATAAATAAATAGGTTGCTGTCCTGTATCAAATCATTCAGTGCTAAATCATAATTAGTAACACAGATGAATCTGGATCACTAGCCAATTCATCTGTGTTACTAATACTTGAGTAGGTTTTAGTCCTTTGTTTCAGCAGACTAATATTCCAATGGTATTAAATCATGGTATCTCACTGCAACTCTGAACCATAGTAAGAATAAGATTTACACTTACTTTTCGTGTACAAGTTGACTTCTTATATAAATAGAGAAGACGTTTGGGGGCCAAAATGATAGATTTTGATATGCATGGAGAGGGAAAAGTGACAGCATGAACTTTGACTGCCTCTGCCACCACTTTCCTACCCAGGCATTCAAAATGTCATTTGTCACTTTATTTGATACAAGTTAAGGTACAATATTGACTCTTATCAGAAAAGGAACTATCCCCCTCTCTATAATGAAAGGCTAGTGCTAAGCCTGGCAACAAAGATCCGCATAGTTAAAGCAATGGTATTCCCCATAGTCACCTATGGATGTGAGAGCTGGACCATAGGGAAGGCTGAGCGAAGGAAGATAGATGCTTTTGAACTGTGGTGCTGGAGGAAAGTTCTGAGAGTGCCTTGGACTGCGAGAAGATCCAACCAGTCCATACTTCAGGAAATAAAGCCCGACTGCTCATTGGAGGGAAGGATAGTAGAGGCAAAGATGAAGTGCTAGGTCACATCATGAGAAGACAGGAAAGCTTAGAGAAGACAATTATGCTGGGGAAATGGAAGGAAAAAGGAAGAGGGGCCGACCAAGGGCAAGATGGATGGATGGCATCCTTGAAGTGACTGGATTGACCTTGAAGGAGCTGGGAGGTGGTGACGGCAGACAGGGAGCTCTGGCGTGGGCTGGTCCATGAGTTCACAAAGAGTCGGAAACAACTGAACGAATGAACAACAACAAAGTGCTAAGCCTGCCCTTGGAGAACCTAAAAGAAGAACCAAGACTTATGTTCTCTCTTGGTGCTCCTTTGAGAGGAAGTGCCAAAGAGCTGCTACTGCCTCTGCCATTTTATCATCAAGGCATTCAAAAGGGCCACAAGTGACAAAGAAGGTTGGTCCTTTTTAAAAAAAGGCACTCCCAGGATAGACAAAGCTCTCACCTTTCACCACTCTACTCAAGAGAAGGTTATAGGTCATTTTTTTGATGAGAGTAAAGTACAAACCGGGGATAAGTTGGCTCAATTTTTGGGGGCTGAGTATATATAGTTCTTGGTATGTTGAAACAGATACTAAGCATGTTGCAGCAGAGAAGACGAGAATCTAGGACTAATCTGGCTGGGAGGAATTTCCCCATCCCAGCCATGAAAGGCTTTACCCTCTGATGTGGGGGAAATCCTCTGCTTACTTTCCTGGTTGAAGAGGCAGAGATAAGGTTGAAGGGTTAGAGATAACGGTGAAATCCTCATCATGTCATTTCTTTTCACCTTGACTTTTCTAGCCAGAGAAAGAATGAAAGATGGGGAGCAAACTGACTCAACGACATGATTTGAGATTTACTTTTTATTTATTTATTTATTTATTTGCTGCATTTGTTGACCGCCGCTCTCAGCCCTAGGGCGACTCGCGGCGGTGTACAACATATAAAAACAGTTTACAATAAGGCACAACAAGAAATCAACATATCAATAATACACAATAATAATACACAAATTGTC
>NW_026846588.1:106203948-106206448 GCF_025583915.1 Anolis sagrei ordinatus | reverse complement strand
AAACCTATGCATATCTACTCATAATAAAGTCCTATTAATTTCAGTAGGTACAAAACTCTCCTAATACACTGAACCCATTGAGTTCACATTGTGAGTGCACACATCCAAGTTAACACTATTAGTGTTCACATACTAAGATAAATATCTACTTGAAACAATTTACATGTGTAAATCTGTATTTCTAAATAGGAGACTCTGCTCGTTTTCTGTAGTAACACTGAAAAGAAAACAATATAGACAGGAACATTTGGGTCTGAAAGCAAAATTCTTCATCAAAGAATGTCTTACCTTTCCACCGCAACAGCAGTCATAGAGTAAATGCTCACAAACACGGCAGTAATAGGAACAAAGTTAATAAATTGACAGAATCCTTTGCCAAAATACCAGACATTGTGGCTAGCATAAATAAAATTGAAAACGGTGTTCAAAGCTGTCATGAGTAGGTCGGAGAGAGCCAAATTAACAATGAAATAATTGGTAACGGTCCTCATCCGTCGATGAGACAAGATAATCCAAATGACGGTGCCATTGCCCACAACGGAAACAATCACCATGGATAAATAGGTGATGGCCCAAATTGCTATTTGCCAGCCAGGCTGGGAAAATGCTGTCGTTTTTGTCTGGTTGGCATAATCTGCAAAGATGTCATTGCTAATGTTAGAAGCAGAAGATGTCTTCATATCTTTCTTCAACTCTGTGCTGCAAACAAGATGTCCTGTTTTTCCGCAGTCCTGATGTGAAAAGATATGTTCAGTCTAGAAATGTGCCTTCATCATTGATCTTGAGATGTTAAAGGTAACTCCCGAGAAGTGCTTGATAGTCTCATATCCACCACAAATCCATTTGGAATAAATCATCGCATAAAATATAAAAAGTGTACGATGGTGCTAAGAAATATCTAATCTTCTTCAAACTGAAGTGTCAGATTATTCTAACTGCTGTAAAAATCCTCCACTGATTTTTGTTTAAACCGAAGGGTTCCTAGTCATTGGAGCATGGAGTTGCTGTCCTTTAGTTCTCTCTTTCTGGAAACACTAAGGAAGCAGCCAAACAGGAAAAAAATTATGCAGCGGCTTAACGAGAATTTGAAAGGAGGAGGTGGAGAGACAATAATGTTAAAAAAAAAAAGACCCAAGGACGCATCAAATCAGATTTCATGAAACTGGTGTTTCATTTCTCCACGAGCTTTTGCCATCATCTCTGCTGCTTTTACGTTTAAAGCGAACAGCATCACAGATGTTACCCTATTAGGACCAAGACCTTTATTCTTTGTATTTTCTCATCTCATATTGACTTTAATTGGAGTTTCTGGGATAAGAACTTGGCCTTTACAATGCCATAAATTTCACAATGAAGAATTGAGAAAACAGGTCCAAAATAACCCTCTGGGAGAGAACAAAATCATTTATGAGCCATTCTATCATGAATTTGAAAGTCTGTGGCCCCACAAAACTGCACTTCACTTCACTTTATTTCTTAATTAGTCGCTCTCCACCAAGGTGCTCCAAGTGACTTACAGTCTAAAATAGCATTTACACAATATAAAAACATTCAACATAAAAACATTCAACAGTGACTATTTGGCAAATTAGATCTGATTACTTAAATGCACAACCAAACAGCCAAGTCTTGAGTGCCTTTACAAAAGGTCACAACTCCGACATTGCTCTAATGCAGTGGTTCTCAACCTTCCTCATGCCGTGACCCCTTAGTACAGTTCTTCATGTGGTGGTGACCCCCAACCATCACATTATTTTCGTTACTACTTCATAACTGTCATTTTGCTCCCCTCATGAATCGTCATGTGATATGTAGGATGTATTTTAATTCATTGGACCAAATTTGACACAAATACCCAATATGCCCAAATTTGAATACTGGTGGGATTGGGGAAGGGGGAGCCATTTTGTCATTTGGGAGTTGTAGTTCACCTACCTGCAGAGAGCACTGTGGACTCTAACAATGATGGATCTGGACCAACTTGGCATGAATACTCAATATGCCCAAATGTGAATACTGCTTGGGAAAAATAGACCTTGACATTTGGGAGTTGTGGTTACTGGGATTTATAGTTCACCTACAATCAAAGAGCAATCTGAACTCCACTAACGATGGAATTGATCCAAACTTGGCACACAGAACTCCCATGGCCAACAGAAAATACTGAAAGGGTGTGGTGGGCATTGACCTTGAGTTTGGGAGTTGTAGTTCACCTACCTCCAGAGAGCACTGTGGACTCAAACAATGATGGATCTGGACCAAAATTGACATGAATACTCAATATGCCCAAATGTGAACAGTGGTGGAGCTTGGGGAAAATATACCTTGTCATTTGGGAGTAGTTGCTGTAATTTATAGTTCACCTACAATTAAAGAGCCTTCTGAACCCCACAAATGATAAAATTATGCCAAACTTCTCACAGAGAACTACCATATCTAATGGAAAATACTGGAGGGATTTGGGATGAATTGACAGTGATTTAGGAATCTGGAGAGCACT
>NW_026846588.1:106152900-106203708 GCF_025583915.1 Anolis sagrei ordinatus | reverse complement strand
TCACTTTTAGTCTGCTCGCTCGCAGCCAACTCATCACTGCTTCCAAACACAGCCTAAAGTTCTCAGGAATCGGGGTTGTCCCAGGTACGAGACGCAAGAATAGCTGGGTATCATCTGCATACTGGTAGCACTCTATGCCAAAACTCTGCACCAGTCCAGCAAGTGGTCGGACGTAGATGTTAAATAACAGGGGCGAGAGGATAGCACCCTGGGGAACTCCACAGCAAAGGCAGGAGCCCTCAGAGCTTTGGCCTAACCACTCCACCCTCTGTCTCCGGTCCCGGAGGAACGAATTGAACCAGTAGGGAATAAAACAAAGTAGGGAATAAAACAAAGGTTTTATTCCCTACTTTTACTCTACAAAGCCAGAGGGCTAGTCCCAGTAGTAAATATGCCTTGTTGTTGTCATTGTAACTTCTGATTTATGGCAACCCAAAGGCCACTGGGTTTTCTGGGGCTATTTATTTATTTACTGTGTCAGGAGCAAACCAAAACAGTTGTATTGCATTAAAAAACAGGAAAACAAACAATCAAAACACAAAATTTGCAGACTTGGTATTCTATTCAATGTCCTTTGACCAGTAGCTGGCCTCTTGGAGTGCCTCTGGTGTTGCTATAAGAAGGTCCTCCGTTGTGCATGTAGCAGGGCTTAGGTTGCATCGCAGCAGGTGGTCTTTAGTTTGCTCTTCTCCACACTCGCATGTTGTGGATTCCACTTTGTAGCCTCATTTCTTAATATTGGCTCTGCATCTCGTAAAGAATGAGAATAGATAATATAGAAATATGCTATTATAATGTATGCCTACAATAGACAATTATTATCTGTTCAAATATGTTTTTTTCAATCAAAAAATTAAAGAGAGAAAAAAAATCACAATATATTCTTTGCCAAAGATGTGTAAACATGAACGTGGGCACTATTTATTATTACTCTGAGTTAAGGTGAATAA
This sequence comes from Anolis sagrei ordinatus, assembly GCF_025583915.1. Classification (NCBI taxonomy): domain Eukaryota; kingdom Metazoa; phylum Chordata; class Lepidosauria; order Squamata; family Anolidae; genus Anolis; species Anolis sagrei. The sequence goes on along the minus strand of NW_026846588.1, from coordinate 106,202,758 downwards.
TGTGTAGGATTACTTACAGTCTCACTTAAGAGGTGCTTGAAACCATGGATGAATTCCAAAACTGGAGAGCTTTAAAGGATTGTAATCTCAAGCTGATTCATGTAAGCAAGTTTTTAATGGCTAAACAAATTGAAGAATTGAACACTTGAATGTTAATGCCTACAGCATGGCAGATAATGATGTAAACCATCTTTAAGCTTTTTGCATACAGTGTTTAGACCTCCTCAAAAAACGAAAAGAACAGAAATGTTGGAAATTCTGTGTGTGGCCAAAGACAGGACCTCATTGGACCCAACTTTATTAAATGACTACTCCATTTAATCCAACGTCCAGTTGTTGTAAATTACTGCATCACATCTATAAGAGTCTTCTGGTGGGTTGAATTTATGCAGTCACATTCTTTGTGGAGGGAGTTTCACAACTTGAGAGCTCTCGAGGCTCTAGAAGATGGATAAATATTTAGACAAAAGGGTATGTATGAAAGAGATGTGCTACAATTTACTGTTAGATCCTTATAAGGGGATTGAGCTCTTCTTTGGCGAGCATAAAATTTCTGTTCTACTCTTAGTAGAAAATTCACTGAAAGGTCACATGTAGGAAGTCTAATCACATTTTTAAATAATTTTTACACGATGGAAAATTTTATTAAAAAGTAGCATACACTTAATGTGTTGCCGAAGGCTTTCATGGCCGGACCTCACAAACTCCGAGGACGCCTGCCATAGATGTGGGTGAAACATCAGAAGAGAATGCTTCTGGAACATGGCCATACAGCCTGGAAAACTCACAACAACCCAACATACACTTAGCTAGTGACCCAGTGGTGTTAGAATACCATAAACAAGTTACATAAAAACGCTTATTTAACACAGGTGGGTTTTTTAAAAATTGAAAATTTCCTAGGATTACATGAGATGCTTAACTCAAAGTGAAAGAAAACATTAGAAACATTGAAATATCTTAATTGCAGTAGCGCACACATTTCACAGCTTCTGCTAACATGAGTCATTTATCCTCAATTCCTTCATTCATTCCCTTGTTTGTTGGCAAATGGGCAAGAACAAATCCAGCAGTTGTTGGCAATGTCAATGAGCTATTCTCCCACAAGAAAATAGCTTTCTTGTTCAGGACTTGCCAGTGATAGGGTACTCTTTCTCATCTAGGTTAATACCAAGCATATATTCTGTCCATGTTTGTTAATTAATGCCCACGCAATAATTCACATTTTAAAATCTTGAAGCCTGAAGTTTTTTACAATGGGCTAGCTATTGTGAATTCTTTATCATTAATGTTATAGTTCTTATTGCTACTTCTATTATTATTTAGTACTAGCTGTCCCTTGCCACACGTTGCTGTGGCCCAGTCTAGTGATCTGGAAAATTTGGAGAATCTGTGGTTGCCGCATATGGTGGGGGGAGCTCAAAAATGGCAGTGGCCATGTCTCTGCCGTATGCAGTGACTGTATGAAAGCATTAAGGGTGACGCTGTACAAGTACGGTAGAAAAAAATCCTTTCATCAGGATTCGTGGACTTAATGCAGTCCCGATGGTGAGGTGAAGGGGCGCCTCACCAGGAAGGTGTAAGTGAAGGGCGGAGCAAGCTGCAGGCATCCGGGGTGCCAGGATATGGAAAAAAGAGATAGAGTTGCTCTGGGGCCATACTTCTTTTACCTGTCTGGCCCTTGTATCCTATTACCGTACCACCTCCTCTGCCTCTTAGATCTCGCTCCTGAAGACTGCAGTGAAGGGGTGCAGGCGCGCAGGTGCAAGATCTGAGAGGCATAGAAGGAGGTACAGTAATAGGAAAATTGCCATATTGAAATCAACTTTGATGCTTTTAAAATTTTTATTTGGTGTGCATTGGAAGAGGGGTAGTCTTCCATTGCCAAACACTATATTTTAACAGGAAAAGTTGGGGGTCATCTTATACACCCAGTCATCTCATATGTCGGAAAATACGGTATGTCCTTTAAAGAGAACGGTATGTTTACTTGTTACTCTTGCACCATTTTGTTTTTGGTTTCTTCAGGACAACTTTTTGTAGTTTCTAACTTGCTTTCGTTAATGTCTAAGTGATGGTAAACACTAGAATAGAATCATAGAGTTGGAAGATACCTCATGAGCCATCCAGTCCAACCCTCTGCCAAGAAGCAGGAAAATTGCATTCAAAGCACCCCCAACAGATAGTATCCAGCCTCTGTTTAAAATCCTCCAAAGAAGGAGCCTCCATCACACTCCTAGGCAGAGAGTTCCACTGCTGAACAGCTCTCACAGTCAGGAAGTTCTTCCTAATGTTCTCGTGGAATCTCCTTTCTTGTAGTTTGAAGCCATTGTACCGCGTCCTAGTCTCCGGGGCAGCAGAAAACAAGCTTGTTCCCTCCTCCATAGAAGTTTTTTTCTCCCCCTCCCCCCTTCCATATGGGATTTATTGGAATTGCATGGCCCTTAAATGTATTAGAAAGATATGGAGAAAAGCAGGATGAGAAGGTTGGGGTGGCTGGAAACACACCCATATGCCCTACACTCTTTTATACCAATACGGGATTTTTTTTTCCCCTGGAGGGTTTGCTTTCTATGATGTTTGGATAGCACTGCCAAGTCAAAAGGAGCTCTCTTTGGGATCAAAGCCATCCTTTCCCATCTAGGCTTACTCTAAACCAGTTAGTTTAGGTTAAGGTCATTCAGACAGAAAAGTGGAAAATCTGAGAGATCATTTTTCTTCTGAACCTGGGTTCAGGAGCATCTTTTTTCTTAATGTTTACAACATGTTTGTCCATTTGAGTCACTCCTATGCTACCTCATTCCCAGAAACTATTGTGTTCCTGGCACCCTTTAGTGAGTATCAGGTCAATTGCAAAAAGTAAAACAATGCAGGAAAGATCTTTGTTTAGATAAATTCCAAAACCTGTACTCAGGGATAAAGCTTTTGAGATCTTCAGATTGTTTGGTCAGGAAAGACATTACCAATCTAAATAAAATGAATCAGCCTGAGATAGGGAAAAGTTTCAAAGTGGAAAGACTTCTTTTTAAAAAGCGTGACTCTAAAATATCATGAGTCAAAATTTATGAGTGAAGGACATACATTGGGTTGTTAGGTGCCTTGTGTCCAAATTTGGTGTCAATCGGCCCACTGGTTTTTGAGTTCTGTTAATCCCACAAACGAACATTACATTTTTATGTATATACTAGCCATCCCCTGCCACGTGTTGCTGTGGCCCAGTCTGTGTATATGTGTTTTGTGTGTGTATATGTGTGTGTGTATATATGTATATATGTGTATTTATGTGGTTATGCATATTATGTAATGTATTAAACTTTTTGGCTTTCTAAGTCCCTTCTGCTGTGTTTTTTCAGTGTTTCTATGAGTAACTAGCTGTCTCCTGCCACACGTTGCTGTCTGTGTATATGTGTTTTGTGTGTTTATAGGTGTGTATATTTGTGTATATGTGTATATACACATGTGGAAATGAGCACCACCCCCAGAGTCGGACTTATGTCAAGGGAAAACTTTACCTTTATCTACGTGTATATATATGTGTGTGTGTGTGGTTTTGCACATGCGCTGTAGCATCTTTTTGCTTTTTTTGGCTTTTTAAATCCCATCCACTGTGTTTTTCAGTGTTTTTATGAGTGCACCAGCTGCGACCATACCTCGTGAAGGTAGACCTGACCAGGGTGGTCCATGCCTTAGTCACTTCCAGATTGGACTACTGTAATGCGCTCTATGTGGGGCTGCCCTTGAAAACGGCCCGGAAATTTCAATTGGTCCAACGGGCGGCGGCCAGGTTGTTAACTGGTGCTCCTTACAGGGAGAGGTCAGCCCTCCTGTTTAAGGAGCTCCACTGGCTGCCATTCATTTTCCGGTCCCAATTCAAGGTGCAGGTGCTTACCTACAAAGCCCTAAATGGTTTGGGACCCGCCTACCTGAGTGACCGTATCTCTGTGTACGAACCCACACGATCTCTTCGCTCATCTGGAGAGGCCCTGCTCACGATCCCACCTGCATTGCAGGCGCGATTGGTGGGGACAAGGGATAGGGCTTTCTCGGTGGTGGCCCCTCAACTCTGGAACTCTTTCCCTAAGGACATCAGGCAGGCCCCGTCGCTAGCAATCTTTAGGAGGAGCTTGAAAATGTGGTTGTTCCAGTGTGCCTTCCCAGAATAAGGAAACTCCTAGCATTATGTCCCAACGCACTTTATCAGAGATCTAGGATATCTGCATGCCCATCCCCCTCCAAACACCCCACCTGGTCACGCCCAGCACTTTTTAATTTTAATTATTACATTTGGCCCTGCCATTGATTTTAATTGCGTCATTGTGTGTTGTTAAAGTTATTGCTTTGTTTTTTTGAGTTATTTTGTTGTTTGTTGTTGCTGTTGTTTTTATTTATTTATTTATTTACAGCTTTTATATTCCGCACTTCTCACCCCGCAGGGGACTCAGGCCGGATTACAGTGTACACATATATGGCAAACATGCAATGCCAATTTTTGACATACAAACATATACAGACATACACAGAGGCTATTTAACTTTTTCTGGCCGCCAGGGGAGCTGTCGCTTTCATCGTCCATCTGCGACGCTGATGAAGCACTTCCGCATTCCCCGCATGCTTCCCCGCTGGAATGCTTTGCTGGAGTCTTCTTTATGGCCTCATAAATCAATTAATTTAGCCTCCCCACACTTTAAGGTGGTACCTTATTTTCCTACTTGACAGATGCAACTGTCTTTCGGGTTGCAAAGGTCGACAACAGGCTACACACAATTGGTTGGAAACCCACTCCAACCCAGGCTGGCTTTGAACTCATGACCTTAATGCAGCTGACACTCAGCCTGCTGTGCCACAATCCCAGTGCTATTGTATTTGGGCACGGCCTTCGGGAGATGGTAGCGGGGTACAAATAAAGGTTATTATTATTATTATTATTATGTCCAAATTTGGTGTCAATTTGTTCAGTGGTTTTTGAATTATGTTAATCCCACAAACGAACATAACATTTTTATTTATATATAGAAGAAGATGGTCATTCATTGGCCAGATTGGTGTCTTGTATCCAAATGTGGTGTCAATTTGTCCAGTGGTTTTTGGGTTATGTGTGTCCCACAAACGAACATTACATCTACCTACCTACCTACCTACCTACCTACCTATCTGTCTATCTATCTATCTATCTATCTATCTATCTATCTATCTATCTACCTACCTACCTACCTATCTTTCTATCTACACATACCTATCTTTCTATCTATCTACCTGTCTGTCTGTCTATCTATCTATCTATCTATCTATCTATCTATCTACCTACCTACCTACCTACCTATCTACCTACCTATCTATTTATCTACCTACCTACCTATCTACTTACCTATCTATCTATCTATCTATCTATCTATCTACCTACCTACCTACCTACCTACCTACCTACTATATCTATCTACCTACCTACTCTATCTACCTACCTACCCATCCATGTAGTTGTCTGCCTACCTGTCTGTCTGTCTGTCTATCTATCTATCTATCTATCTATCTATCTATCTATCTACCTATCTAACTACCTATATCTACCTACCTATCTATTTATCTACCTACCTACTCTACCTACCTATCTATCTACCTACCTATCTACCTACTTACCTACCTACCTATCTACCTACCTATCTATCTACTTATCTATCTACCTACCTATATACCTATCTATCTATCTATCTATCTACCTACCTACCTACCTACCTATATACCTATGTACCTAACTATCTACCTACCAACCTACCTATCTAGCTACCTATCTATTTATCTACCTACCTACCAACCTACCTATCTACCTACCTACCTATCTAATCTACCTATCTACCTACCTATCTATCTACCTACCTACCTATCTACCTACCTATCTACCTACCTATCTATCTACCTATCTATCTACCTACCTACATACCTATCTACCAACCTATCTATCTATCTATCGATCTATCTACCTACCTATGTATCTATCTACTTACCTATCTATCTACCTACCTATCTATCTACCTACCTACCTATCTACTTACCTATCTATCTACCTATCTACCTACCTACCTACCTACCTATCTATCTACTTACCTATCTATCTACCTACCTACCTATCTATCTACCCTACCTATCTATCTACCTACTATCTATCTACCTATCTACCTACCTACTATCTACCTACCTACCTACCTATCTATCTATCTATCTACTTATCTATCTACCTACCTATATACCTATCTATCTATCTACCTACCTACCTACCTATATACCTATGTACCTAACTATGTACCTAACTATCTACCTACCAACCTACCTATCTAGCTACCTATCTATTTATCTACCTACCTACCAACCTACCTATCTACCTACCTACCTACCTATCTATCTACCTAGCTACCTATCTATCTACCTATCAATTTATCTATCAATCTCTGTGTGTGTGTGGTGTGTGTGTGTGTATGGCTGGAGTTCCCTCAAATGAAATGTACCTGTTCCGACTTACAAAGAAGTTCAGAGCACACCTGCTGCGAGTTGGGGACTGCCTGTATTTTGAACCTGTGGATACCGAGACCCGGATGCAGCTCCGAAGGGACGTGGTGGATCCTGTTCTGCGGGGCTGAGGCTCCAGGCGAAACCAGGCTGGAAGGCGGCTGCCCGAGGCCCCTCCCTCCCTCTCTCCCTCAGTGCGAGAGCCTCCCTCCCTCCCTCCGAGGGCCCGCGCCGCTTGGGGCCCGCCTGGCCGGGAAGGAAGGCAGGCAGGAGAGAGGCAGGAGAGAGCAGGGCGCCCGAAGCAAGGGCGCTGGCGGAGGAGGATGGCGGCGGGAGACTCGGCGCAGGTCCGCTACTGCGCCCGCTTCCCCTACTTGTGCCTCAAGTTCAGCCTCGTCACCTACTCCACCGTCTTTTGGGTGAGTGAGTGAGGGAGCGCGTGAGTGGGCGCTGACAGACTGGAAAGGCAACTCAGCCCGGCTGGCGTTTCTGGAAAGCCCCGTTTGCTGAGGGAGTTGCTGGCGAGGCTCAGTCCCAGCCTGTCCTCTTACTGTCGTCCCTGTTACCCCGGCTTGTAGCCCATTTGGCACTGACAGAGAAGTTGGTCGCCTCAGCCTTGGTTGGGCTTCAGTCTGCTCCTCAGCCATGGGCAAACTTAGGCCCTCCGGGTAGTTTGGACTTCATTTCCTACCATTCCTAGGGATGGTGGAAATTGAAGTCCAAAACACTTAGAGAGAGGGCTAAGTTTTCCCATGTCTGGCCTCGGTGCCATTGTTGTTGTTGTTGTTCATTCGTTCAGTCGTTTCCGACTCTTCGTGACCGCATGGACCAGCCCATGCCAGAGCTCCCTGTCGGCCGTCACCACCCCCAGCTCCTCCAAGGTCAATACAGTCCATTCAAGGATGCCATCCATCCATCTTAGAATCATAGAATCATAGAATCAAAGAGTTGGAAGAGACCTCATGGGCCATCCAGTCCAACCCCATTCTGCCAAGAAGCAGGAATATTGCATTCAAATCACCCCTGACAGATGGCCATCCAGCCTCTCTGTTTAAAAGCTTCCAAAGAAGGAGCCTCCACCACACTCCGGGGCAGAGAGTTCCACTGCTGAACGGCTCTCACAGTCAGGAAGTTCTCTCCTCATGTTCAGATGGAATCTCCTCTTTTGTAGTTTGAAGCCATTGTTCCGCATCCTAGTCTCCAAGGAAGCAAAAAACAAGCTTGCTCCCTTGGTCAGCCCCTCTTCCTTTTTCCTTCCATTTTCCCCAGCATCATTCAAGGGTGATCAAGGGTCTGGAGAACAAGCCCTATGAGGAGCGGCTTAAGGAGCTGGGCATGTTTAGCCTGAAGAAGAGGAGGCTGAGAGGAGATATGACAGCCATGTATAAATATGTGAGAGGAAGCCACAGGGAGGAGGGAGCAAGCTTGTTTTCTGCTTCCATGGAGATTCCATGGTACCTTGGGAAGTCTGACTTGGCCACAGTAGTCCACGCTCTGGTTACATCCCGTTTAGACTACTGCAACGCTCTCTACGTGGGGTTGCCTTTGAAGACGGCTCGGAAGCTCCAATTAGTCCAACGCTCGGCAGCCATGATACTAACAGGAGCGGAGCGCAGGGAGCATACAACTCCTCTGCTGCACCAGCTCCACTGGCTGCCGATTTGCTACCGGGCCCAATTCAAAGTGCTGGCGTTGGCCTTTAAAGCCCTAAACGGTTCTGGCCCAAGCTACCTATCCAAACGTATCTCTGCCTATCAGCCCGCCAGGACCCTAAGATCTTCTGGGGAGGCCCTGCTCTCCATCCCGCCTGCTTCACAGGTGCGGCTGGCGGGGACGAGAGACAGGGCCTTTTCTGTGGTGGCCCCTCGGCTATGGAACGCCCTTCCCATGGAGGTTAGATCAGCCCCCTCGCTAATGGCGTTTCGAAGAAGATTAAAAACTTGGATGTTTGAACGGGCATTTGGATCAACAGTGCAATGAATGTTATGATACAGGAATGGAAAAATGGACGACGAATTGGATCACGACTCTAGTTATGAGATGTATTGGGTTGTTATTGTTGTGCCAATATTGTATACCATGTTATTAGGGTTTTAAATTGTATATCACTGTTTGATTTTTATCCTTGTTGTAAACCGCGTTGAGTCGCCTGTTAGGCTGAGAAACTGCGGTATACAAGTAAAGTAAATAAATAATAAATAAATAGTACAAGGAACAATGGCTTCAAACTACAAGAAAGGAGATTCCATCTGAACATGAGGAAGAACTTCCTGACTGTGAGAGCCATTCAGCAGTGGAACTCTCCGCCCCGGAGTGTGGTGGAGGCTCCTTCTTTGGAAGCTTTTAAACAGAGGCTGGATGGCCATCTGTCAGGGGTGATTTGAATGCAATATTAGAGGCTGCCCTAGGTAATTTTCAAAGGTAAGCAAACAGTATTTTGGCACCCCCCCCCCCCCCCAACCAATCACTGATATATATTTTCTGTTCGTGGGAGTTCTGTGTGCCATATTTGGTTCAATTCCATCATTGGTGGAGTTCAGAATGCTCTTTGATTGTAAGTGAACTATACATCCCAGTAACTACAACTCGCATATGTTAAGGTCTATTTTCCCCCAAGAGCGCCCCTGGGCAAAATCAACTATACTGCAAATGGCCATCTGTCAGGGGTGATTTGACTGCAATATTCCTGCTTCTTGGCAGGGGGTTGGACTGGATGGCCCATGAGGTCTCTTCCAACTCTTTGATTCTATGATTCTATGATTCTCTTCCCTAAGCTTTGTTGTCTTCTCATGATATTGCCAAAGTACTTCAACTCAGTGCCATAGCCAGAAAAAAATTCAGGGTGTGTGTGTGTTGAAATTTTGTTTAGTGTATCATGAAGAGTAGTTCCATAACTGTTGTTGTCCATTCGCACAGTTGCTTCCGGCTCTTCATGACCTCATGGGCCAGCCAGAGTTCCCTGTCGGCCGTCACCACCCCCAGTTCCTTCAAGGTCAAGCCAGTCACTCCAAGGATGCCATCTATATAAATAAAAATGTAATGTTCATTTGCGGGATTAACATAACTCAAAAACCACTGGGCGAATTGATACCAATTTTGGACATGATACACCTATCAGGCCAACAAGTGACCATCACTCATAAAAACACTGAAAAACACAGCGGAAGGGACTTAAAAGGCCAAAAAAGCAAAAGGATGCTACAGCACATTTGCAAAAACTACTCCCCCTAGCAAACAAAGCACACAATAGCATATCCACACTTTCTTCTGGACTACAGCTCCCAGCATCCCCTAGATCAGGCCCTTTAGGAGAGGAGGATGATCCAAATGCACTGCTACCAAGCTGCAAGCTTGCTTCTTGGATTTCTTTGAGAGCATCCCAATCCCTGCATAGTTCCAATTTCCTATTCCTGGACTGCAACTCCCATGATTCCTCAAGGTAGATAGATTAGCTAGAGATAGGTAGGTAGATTGATAGATTGATCAGGACGACTGCTGGGAGTTGTAGTCCAAGAATAGGTAGAAAAGGAAGAAAGGGGAAAAATAGGAAAGAAAAGATGGGGGGATGGAAGGGAAGAAGAAGAGAAGGAAGGAGAGAAAAAAAGAAAAAGAGGGAAGGAAGGCAGGAAAGAGGGAGGGAAGGAAGGAGAGAAAGAAATAAGAGAAAGAGGAAGGGAAGGTTGGCCACATGACGGGTACAGCTAATCTATATATATATAAATGTAACGTTCGTTTGTGGGATTAACATAACTCAAAAACCACTGGGCGAATTGATACCAAATTGGGACACAATACACCTATCAGGCCAACAAATGACCATCACTCAAAAAATTGATTTTGTCATTTGGGAGTTGTAGCTGCTGGGATTTATAGTTCACCTACAATCAAAGAGCATTCTGAACTCCACTAATGATGGAATTTAACCAAACTTAGCACACAGAACTCCCATGACCAATAGAAAATACTGGAAGAGTTTGGTGGGCACTGACCTTGAGTTTTGAGTTATAATTCACCTAACACCCAGAGAGCACTGTGGACTCAAACAATGAATGGATCTGGACCAAACTTGGCATGAATACTCAATATGCCCAAATGGGAACACTTGTGGAGTTTGTGGAAAATAGACCTTGACATTTGGGAGTTGTAGTTGCTGGGGTTTATAGTTCACCACCAATCAAAAAGCACTCTGAATCCCACCAATGATAGAATTGGGCCAAACTTCTCACACAGAACCCCCATGACCAGCACAAAATACTGTGTTTTCTGGTGGTCTTTGGCGACCCTTCTGACACCCCCCCCCCACGACTCCCCGGGTCCTGACCACCAGGATGAGAAATGCTGCCTTAAGACCAGCCAGTCCAACTCCCTTCACCAGGACAAGAAAACATAACCAAAACCCTCTTCTACTTTTCCAAATCACCAGACTGTGCCACAGCAATGAGTGGCAGGGGATGGCTAGTAAATAAATCCCCATTTCTAAGCCGAAGACATGTTTAAAGCGTCAAAACAGTTGCAATCTGATTTCCGTGTAAATTGGATTGGATCGAATTTGCACAGAAATGGATGATCACTAAAACAATGACCGGAAATCCCCAGAGGTCAGAGGTCAGTAGAGCAAATGAAATGCAACCTTAAAGAGCACACCAGGACTCCATTGTTTTTGTAAGCAGGTGTTACAAGGTAAAGGCATCCAAGTCCAGGGCACATTCTCATTTCTCCTTTTAGACTTTGACTTTGATTTCTTTGTAAGTTTCTGTACTTGGATTTGACAATTGTATTGGAAATGGCATTCAAAATAGCAACCTACCCACGATGAATTTAATCAGTGACCTATTTCATTCATCATTGTGTTTACAGTACTTTCGATGGGATGCCCACAAAAACACTTTGTAGGCAGGCAGTGGATGGAGTACACATCACGACTATAAATATAGACTGGATCTACACTGCCATATAATCCAGTCTCTGAATCCAGATTTGAACTGGGTTATATGAGTCTATACTGCTATATAATCCAGCTCAAAGCAGAAAATCTGGATTCAGAAACTGGTTATATGGCAGTGTAGATGGGGTGATAGAGCCATCTTTTCTGCCTTGCTCCAACTTCTCTGGCCAAATTGGTGTTCTTATTACAATCTTTAGTAGCCAATTGCCTCTATATGCTGTATGAAGAAGAATATCCTTGCATTTATTTATTTACTATATTTATATCCCACCTTTCTTGACTCCAAAGGGAACTCAAGGCGGCTTACAACATAGGCAACAATTCAATGACTTAAAAACAACATACAATTAAAATAAACATTTAAATTAAATTAAAATCAAAGTTAAAATACATTAAAATATTTTAAAACGTTAAAATTACGATTATAAACTACTCTATCTGCAATCATAATCCAGGCCATTTTGGTAGGCATTATACATAATTCCAAATCCATCTATTGCACTATATTATTCTCCAAAGGCTGGCTCCAAAGCTACATTTTTACTCTCTTTCACTCATTATCAACATCAAGTTTTATCGATATTAAATGTAGTAATTGCTGGAGGGATTTTGTAATTCTTGAGAGGAGGAAATTACTAACACTGAAAATAATTTTGTTGAATGCTAATAGATCAGTCAGGGAGGATTTGAGTAGTAGATAAACCTGTATCAACGGAATTTAAATGTGAAAATATAAACAATGGTGTTTTGGGTTATTTTTTTCATTTGAGAAGTTTATTACTCTTTCATCTTAAGTAATAACCCACAACGATATGGTCCTTGAATACTTGCTCAGCTTTCTTGTGTCAAAGAAGTTGCCAGTCACAAAAAAATACAATACACACAAAATGGCTTTATAGTGATTTCTGTAAATATCATGCACACTATCTCTCTTCTGTCTTTAAAGACAATTGATTTAACACTTACTTGTATCTGTCCTGAATCTCCCATTTATCACCAGGTTCTGCTGCCATGTAATATATCTTTTCTCTATCAAATTTCTCCCCTTTATAATCATTACTTTGTTACGATTTCAGTGGTAAAAACAAAACTTTATTTTTTGACATTAACAAGTCATGATTGTGTGCCTTTCCACAAACATTACTGTGGAAAATATATGAAACGAGAGCCCTTCTACACTGCCATAGAATCCAGATTATCAAATCAGATAATCCACATTATCTGCTTTGGATTATATGAGTCTACACCGCCAGATAATTCACTTCAAAGCAGTTAATTTGGATTTGATATGGCAGCGTAGAAGGGGCCTAAGAGAAGTTTTGCAAGTTGGGGGCTACCGTAATCATCATTGAAAACTAACCCCCCAACTTTCTTAAAATGTAATACAAGCTACTAGGGCTGGACGGTTTCGTTTCGTAATTCGTTAAAAATTCGTTATTTTTTTTATAACAAAGCGATAACGAACCATTCAGGAGCAACTAAAAAACGAAACGAATTTTTAAATTCATTTCGTAATTGTTTCGAATTCGTTTTGTATTCGTTTCGTTATCATTTTGAAATCGTTTCGTTATTATTTCCGCATGTCTGGGGCAAGTTTTATAGTTGTTGTTTGTTTAATCAGTGAAAAAAAATTATAAATATCACACCAACAGTCAACAACAGAGGGAGAGGGAAGCTTCAGAAGTTCCCCCTGTCCCATTTGGAGGTTTTTTAGCGTATTGCGCGGTCGCGTCCGCCATTAACGAATCGATTCGTAATTGTTTCGTAATTGTTTCATATTGTTTTGTAATTTACGAAATTTCGTAAATATCGAACTTTTTAAAAGAAAAATTTCGGAATTCTTTTAAAAATCGAAACGCAAAAACCCCCCAAAAACGAATCGATTTTAGAAACAAATTTTTCCGTGGTTGCCCAGCCCTACAAGCTACTTCAGACAGGTTGAGCTTCATTGCAAAGTTTTTAGCACTACAGGAAGCATTCTGGAAATGCTAGCAGGTATCTAAACAAGGTTCATAGGGCGTCTTTTTACTCTTCTAGTGGAAATTCCTAGAGTACGTTATACCTGACATGAAAAAAAAATACTGCAGAGTGAATGAATTATGGAAAAGAAAACCAGAATGGTCAAGGAAGTGAAGCATCCTTCCTGTGGAGAAAGGTTACATCATTTAGGAGTGTTTAGCTTATTAAAAAAGGTGAAATGAGAAAGGTGAATAACATTGCTCATAATTGTTTTTATTAACACAATACCTGTACGTTCTGAGAACATAAAACAAGCTTCTAAATTTCTACTCGAAAGGATTATAAGAAGAGAGATGAAAAGTTACCTGCTTGGTAACCTTTCAACTTGCAAAAAAGAGGTTTCTTCCATACTCACAATGTGTTTGTTGGTAGTTACTTTGTCCTTAGGGTGTAGTTTGTGGCTTTCATTGGGCAATATTGAACTGGTTGAGCAATGAGTAAGCTGAATAGGTCGAAAGATTAGGAATCAAAGGCTTTAACAAATTGGTTTTGTTTTGTTTTGCTTTATGACGTGAGAGCTGAAATGGTCACTGGGATTATGAAACAAAAATAGCCAGTTAAAATTAATTATTAATGCATCATTGTTGTAATTATATTTCCTTGTATATGGTGTTGTTAAGAGGTGCAATGTCTAATTTATAAACTACTAGCTTACTTCTTGGGAGGAGAGCAATGTCCAGTCTCGATAAAATAGTAAAGAGTAGAGACATCAGACTGGCAACAAAGATCCGCCTAGTCAAAGCCATGGTATTCCCTGTAGTTACCTACGGATGTGAGAGCTGGACCTTAGGGAAGGCTGAGCGAAGGAAGATCGATGCTTTTGAGCTGTGGTGTTGGAGGAAAGTGCTGAGAGTGCCTTGGACTGCGAGAAGATCCAACCGGTCCATCCTCCAGGAAATAAAGCCCGACTGCTCACTGGAGGGAAAGATACTAGAGACAAAGTTGAAGTACTTTGGCCACATCATGAGGAGACAGGAAAGCCTAGAGAAGACAATTATGCTGGGGAAAGTGGAAGGCAAAAGGAAGAGGGGCCGACCAAGGGCAAGATGGATGGATGGCATCCTTGAAGTGACTGGACTGACCTTGAGGGAGCTGGGGGTGGTAACGGCCGACAGGGAGCTCTGGCGGGGGCTGGTCCATGAGGTCACGAAGAGTCGGAGACGACTGAACGAATGAACAACAACAATGCCTGATACAGAAATAGGGGTTCTGTGTGGGAGGTTTGGCCCAATTCTATCGTTGGTGGGGTTCAGAATGCTCTGTGTTTGTAGGTGAACTATAAATCCCAGCAACTACAACTCCCAAATGTCAAGATTCTATTTTCCCCAAACTCCACCAGTGTTCACATTTGGGCATATTGAGTATTTGTGTAGAGTTTGGTCCAGATCCATAATTGTTTGAGTCCACAGTGATCTCTGGATGTAGGTGAACTACAACTCCAAAACCAAAGGACACTGCCCACCAAACCCTTCCAGTATTTTCTGTTGGTCATGGGAGAACTGTGTGCCAAGTTTGGTTCAATTCCATCATTGGTGGGGTTCAGAATGCTCTTTGATTGTAGGTGAACTATAAATCCCAGCAACTACAACTCCCAAATGTCAAGATTCTATTTCCCCAAACTCCACCAGTGTTCACATTTGGGCATATTGAGTATTCGTAGAGTTTGGTCCAGATCCATCATTGTTTGAGTCCACAGTGATCTCTGGATGTAGGTGAAATACAACTCCAAAACCAAAGGACACTGCCCACCAAACCCTTCCAGTATTTTCTGTTGGTCATGGGAGAACTGTGTGCCATGTATGGTTCAATTCCATTTTTGGTGGGGTTCAGAATGCTCTTTGATTGTAGGTGAGCTATAAATCCCAGCAACTACAACTCCCAAATGACAAAATCAGTTTTTTTGAGTGAAGGACATACATTGGGTTGTTAGGTGTCTTGTGTCCAAATTTGGTGTCAATGCGTATAGTGGTTTTTGAGTTCTGTTAATCCCACAAACGAACATTACATTTTTATTTATATAGATTTGAGTAAAAGGGGACACTTGATTAACTGGACAACAGATATTTAGTACAGATGTCTGATGTCAAAGGCAGGTTTGCTTTAGGATGAGGAGGAACCTCTTCTTTCTCTCATACTTAAACTTTTGAGTTAGTGCCCCCCTAATGTGTGTGTCCATTGCTGCTCTATCAATGTATCTGCAGGACTTTATTTAATGGATTGGATTGCAATTTTGCCATATTTAGGGTAGACCCATTTAAAACAGTGGGACTTAAATCATGACTATGAGTGTCATTTGATTTCAGTATTGAAGTAGCACATTACGAAGTTTATTATTATTTATTTATTTCGTACATTTCTATCCCGCCCTTCTCCCCATAAGGGGACTCAGGGCAGCCTCACATAAGCATTAAATGATGTTAACAACATATACACCATAAAATTACAGTTAAAACAGTAAAATCATTATACAAAATCATCAGTACATTCATTTAAAAATACATTAACGTGCCAGTAAAGCCAAAGTTGAGGGATGAGTTGAGATATTGGGGGCAATGAAGGTACATTTTGAAAGTAAGATGTTGATCTAATCTTTGCTTGTAGTTCTGATTAGTGCAATGGTTCTCAACCTTCCTAATGCCGCAACCCCTTAGTACAGGTCCTCATGTTGTGGTGACCCCCAACCATAATGTTATTTTCGTTGCTACTTCACAACTGTAATTTTGCTACTGTTATGATTCGTAATCTAAATATCTGATATGCAGGATGTATTTTCAGTCACTGGAACAAATTTGGCACAAATACCCAATACGCCCAAATTTGAATACTGATGAGGTTGGGGGTGATAGATTTTGTCATTTGATAGTGCTGGAGTTGCTGGGATTTATAGTTCACCTAAAATCAAAGAGCCTTCTGAACTCCACCAATGATGGAATTGAATCAAACTTGGAACACAGAATTCGCATGACCAAGAGAAAATACTGGGAAGGTCTGGTGGACATTGACCTTGAATTTTTTGGAGTTGTAGTTCACCTACTTCCAGAGAACACTGTGGACTCAAGCAATGATGGATCTGGATCAAACTTGGCACAAATACTCAATATGCCCAAATGTGAACACTGGTAGAGTTTGGAGAAAATAGACCTTGCCATTTGGGAGTTGTAATTGTTGGGATTTATAGTTCACCCACAATGAAATAGCATTCTGAACCCCACCGATAGAATTGGACCAAACTTTCCACACAGAACCCCCATGATCAACATAAAATACTATGTTTTCTGATGGTCTTTGGCAACCCCTCTGACACCCCCTCAAGACCCCCAAAGGGGTCCCAACCCCCAGATTGAGAAACACTGGATTAGTGAGTCATTGCACCAGTTGAAGACCTTTTTGTAAGAAACCCTGAGATCTTCAGAGGGTGTGGATTTGAAGGGGAATCTGAGGCTGTATCCACACTGTAGAACTAATAGCAGCATGATATCACATCAACTTCCATGCTATGGAATTCAGGGAACTTCCTGACTATAAGAAGAGCTGTTCAGTAATGGAACTCTCTGCCTCGGAGTTCAGTGGAAGTTCCTTCCTTGGATGCTTTGAAACAGAGGCTGGATAGCCATCTGTTCGGGCGTGGGGGGTGGACTAGCCGATCCATGTGGTCTCTTCCAACTTTATTATTCTATGATTCTATATTTACCCATCTCCGTTAGAGAGCTCTGGTGCAACAACAAACTACAAATCCCAGAATTCCATGGGTGGAGCCACAACAGTTAAAGTGATGTCAAGTTGCATTAATTCTGCAATGTGGATGAGCTATCGGAACAGACTGGTTCATTACACATAGGTATTGTTTTTCATCTTTAGGAATTACATTTCTATTGAAATTATATTGAAAAACTTTATATTTGTACAATCTGTCCAGTAATTTGCTGCAACAACAAAGTGATGCAAAATGCATTCATTTACTAAGGAAAAGATGAGTGATATTTTCAAAAATCAAGGACCAATTGAGCCATTTTATAGTACTTTGGATAAAACATCACCACATGTTGCTTTGTTCCTAAAGAGTGCCATTGTTTTCACTTTTCATGTAGATGACCAAAATATGTATAAGCTTTTCTGGTCAACATTGTAAACACATGTATACATCTATTCTGTAACCAATATCTTCTTGCCTCCTCAAGACCAGTAGGCTATTTTTAATTAATGTTATGACCAGTGCATAGAAAATATTTATATGTGATTTCAAGGAAGTTATAATTTTGTGTTACTCTTTGTGTTAATTGCAGAAATCACTGCAGAAGAATTCTATTTATTAGCTCAGTCTTTCCTGCATTGGGACATAGATCTTATCTATATCTTTTCCTTATGCAAAAGGATTGCATAAAATGTTGTATGCAACTTGCTTTCTGGTCTTCGGTTTATCTGAAATAGTTTAAGATTCGGGAAGGTAGTTCAAGGAGTCCTTGCATAATATAATCTGAAAGGTCATAGATTTCCTTTCACCTTGTGTAATTTTTCATAGTTTTTCTTAATTCTTATGGGGAAATTCCCAACTTCTAGGTGGTACACACAGATCAGTCTATAAATAATAATAATAATAATAATAATAATAATAATAATAATAATAACAACAGCAATAATAATAATAATAATCTTTATTTATACCCTGCCACCATCTTCCCAACGGGGACTCGGGGCAGCTTACATGAGGCCAAGCCCGGACACAGGCCGTAGCCAGGATTTTGATTGGGGGGGGGGGGGTGTGATGGGGGGGGGCTGAGTCTGGGTGAAAGAGGGTCTACCCTAGCAAACCTTTTGTATCGTTACCCCAATACCCCCATACATATGGGATATATTGAGAATGGTGATCAGATAATGATATTAATAAACATAACAGTTTAAATAATGTACCAGTAAGGCCTTCTCGCAGACCACCATGAGAATTTCGGGGGGGGGGGGGCTGAAGCCCCTACAGCCCCCCCCCTCCCGGCTACATGCCTGCCCGGACAACATATTACAGCAAAATAAAACCAAAACATAAGCAACAAGCAACAGCATCCATGTGTGACCATGGTTTACTTGTATTGAGACTGTGAAGCTGACAATGGTTCCTCTTTCTTCTCGTTCTTTATTACTAGTTCCCAATTCCTTGTTCATCAAAAACTTTCTGGATAAATTATTGAAGTGTGCAGTGGGCCCTCTGCATTGCTGGAGTTTGGTTCCAGGGCCCCCTGCGGCTACCCAAAGCCATGGATGCCCAAGTCCCACATATATATAATGTAGTGAAATGGCATCCCTTCTACAAAAGAGGCAAAATGAAGGTTTTACTTTGGAGATTTTTCAAGCCTCGGTTGGTTGAATCCATGGATACACAAAGCAGGCTATATATCCTCCTACAGCCTCAAATTACTTGCTATTGGACATCTCGGTGACCAGGACTAATTAGTTATATTTTATTTGTTAGCAACACCTTTACACTTCCCATTAACAATATGTTTTTTTCTTAATAGTGTACCAACACCCTCTCCCAAACATAAAATTGCACCACAAACTTGATATTTTGGAGTGTAGAAGGGCCGTCAGTGACGGCAACAGTTCATTGCAAACGCATTCTGTAAGTAATTAAAATCTTTAGCCAACAGTTCATTGCAAACACATTCTGTAAGTAAATAAAAACTAAAAAGATGACTGCGTATGTGGATGTCACCACCAATTCAGAAATCAGACTCTATAACTGGAAGCAAAATATTGAAAACTCCCATTCTGTCTGTAGAAGCAAGACCATGAACAGATTGTGGCACAGACCATGAATGCTAATTTCAAGCAGAATAATTTATTCTGCCAAGAAAACACCATGATAAACATTATTCAGAAATGACTTGAAGGTACATGGTAACAACAACATGCATTTCCTTTGGAGACTGGGGAATCTTTGCATATGGATCTACCCGTCAGCCACCTTGTTGCCACCTTGTATGTTAGGGGTGATGGCACTTTTCCAGCAGCTAGTTCCTCACAACCATTAAGTACCACACCTTTGGCTTTTCATAATGAACTGCTGCTTCCTTTAAGATCAGTGGTTATCAACCTTTTTTTGTCCGGGGACCACTTTGACCAGGGACCACTCTCTAACATTAGTCCCAAAAGGGTTACAAATCAGTTTTTGGTCAAGTTTAGATTTAGTTTAGTTATTTGGGGCCCTGATTCAGAAAATTGCATTGGATTGACCACATCATCTCTAGTTTCTGATACAGAACATATAATAATAATAATAATAATAATAATAATAATAATAATAATAATAATACTTTACCATCTCCCCAAGGGACTCGGTGCGGCTTACATGAGGCCAAGCCCACAGTACATCAATAAACGAAGGTAATAACAAATAATCAATACAAAACAGTTAAAATAAAACTCAAAAGCAATAAACAATAACAATAACAACAACATACAAGCATTTAAAAAACCTATGGCCGGGCCAAATGTAATAATTAAAATTTAAAATAATGCTGGGCATGAACTAGGTAGGGTAAACTAGGATAGGGTTTTCAAGGAAAGATGAGGGTGCGCAGACAATCCTAAATCAATATTAAAGTGCATTTGAGGACATATTGCTAAGAGTTTTCCTTATTCTGGGAAGGCACACTGGAACAACAACGTTTTCAGGCTCCTCCTATAGACTGCCAGCATTGGGCCATGTCTGATGTCCTTGGGGAGTGAATTCCAGAGTCGAGGGGCCATCACTGAGAAGGCCCTCTCCCTCATCCCCACCAATCGCACCTGCGAGGGAGGTGGGAGCGCAAGCAGGGTCTCTCCAGATGATCGAAGAGATCATGTGGGTTCGTACACAGAAATGCGGTCGCCATCTGCTCGGCCACAAAACCATATTTAATAACCCTCGGCACTACAAGGTTTTGTGAGACCAGTCGCTTTGTTGCAACGGTTGTGGACCATATTTTAGTTCTTGCAGACCACAAGTTGGGAACCACCGCTTTAAGATGCTGAAAGCATCTTAAACTTCTTTTGGATCCCCTGAACTTCTCTAGGAAAGGTAGTTTTGTCTGTCTGTGTAACCATGATGGAACACGGCTTAAAAATTTCCGTGCTTTTTTGAAAGTTACACTTTCCTCCTGAGCAAACACGGAGGACTTTTATTTTTCTTTGTCTCACCTTGCTATTCTACTATATCCTGTTACTAATTAACTAGGCAGTGAGTAGTCTAACAAGTACTTAACTGATATTTGAACTACTTATCATGTCAAGAAACCTGAATGGAGGTTGAGAAAATAACTAAATCAGGGTGGTATCTGTTAGTTGACAGATTCCCTTGTAAATCCTTCTAGTATTGCTCCTGGATTCTACAGCCAAAGCCTGAAATGGGGCAACAACAAACTATACCTTCCTGGAGCTGCTGTTGCAATGTGGGAGGGAGCATACTCATTTTTGACTGCACGAAGAGACTGAGTTTCTTGAAAAGCATGAATATCCCTTTGTCTCACAAACACAAGAACATTTTTTCAGACATCAACAAAATGGTGTGCTGGAAGTAGCTTTTTGGCACATTTTTGCTTTCACCATTATACACTCAAGGCACCTCCTTTTTACAGAAAAAGCTTACTTAGCAAAGTATTAATTACTTTATTTAAATAGCGCTCTATCTCCCCAAGGGGACTCAGAGTGGTTTCCAAGTAACATAATCAATACATACAAAGACAACAGCATAAACATAAAATTAACAAGACAATATAAGCATAATAAAATCACAATAGCACATATATTTAAAATAATCCTGGCAGTTTTAAAGGCCAGGCCGGACTAATGCGATTTTAGAGGGTCCGGGATATTAGGTAGAGTCTATGGTTGTACATTTTCAGAGCCTAGTAGAAGAAACTGACCTGGGTAATTGGTAGAAAAAGACATGGCCAATTTCAACAGTATCTGGGAATAAGCTAGAACTAGTTGTTCTCAAAGGTTTGTTTAAACCACCAGGTCTTCAGGCTCTTACGAAAGGAGGGGAGGGATGGGGCCTGTCTTATTTCTCCAGGAAGGATGTTCCAGAGGCTGGGGGCCACCACTGAGAAGGCCCTCTCTTGTGCTTGTGATGGTGGTGGGAGCAAAAGGAGGGCCTCCCCAGAGTCCTGTGTAAGGAACCCCACTGGAAGCAAGATTTGCAGTGTTGGATGCAATGACATCTTCATTGAGAGATGGCTGTCAGGCATCATTTAAATTTGTTGTGATGGTTCTTGAAGTCATTTCTGACTTATGGCAATCCTATGGTGTGAAAGTGAGAAAATTCCATTTAAAAACAAAACAAAACAATTCTTTTAACCAGAGAAAACACCCCATTAGGAATCTCTAGGTCCTCCAGCATGATTCTGTGACCAGTCTGACCATAGACTTAAGAATTAATAGACATATGTTCTTTGCATGAATCTCTAAGACTTCCAATATGGTTATAGTCAATTTTCTGCAGACATTGACCACAGAGTTGTGCTGTAGGGTTTAGGATTGCTACAGATGATTGTATAATGATTGTAAAGGCACTGAATGTTTACCTGTGTATGTAAATACTTTAATCTGCTCTGAGTATCCTAGGGGAGAAGGGCAGAATATAAATAAAGTGTGTTATTATCATCATCATCATCAACAACAACAACAACAAAATCAAATCTGCAAAAAGCCAAATTTGCAAATGTGGAGTGACTATTGCATTATATTTATGATCATAGCTTTCTCTTTTTTCTATTACAGTTACTAGGAGCATTTGTTCTAGCTGTTGGCATTTATGCTGAAGTTGAAAGACAGAAGTACAAAACCCTTGAAAGTGCCTTTTTAGCCCCAGCAATTATTTTAATACTTCTGGGCATTGTAATGTTTCTTGTGTCCTTTGTTGGCGTGCTGGCATCTTTAAGAGACAACTTATCCCTTCTTCAGGCTGTAAGTACTTTTATTTAAGTGGACTTGTATAATTACTTGTAACTTGATGCTTATAACACTTTGTTCCTTATTCTGCAAACAGTTCAGACACACCTCAGCCAGTAACTTCCTTCTTTGATAAATAAACAGAGGGAAACTATAGGTTATTATTTAACCAGTGTGAAGGAGTGGTCAGATCACAACGTCTAGTAATGTCATCTTTGTTAGGTTAGAGCAGTTTGCGCGTCTCCTACCATACTTGTTGGGAATGCTCAGGTGCAAATATTAAAAACCTATTGGTGAAATAAAATATTTGTTGTTGTTGATTCGTTCAGTCGTTTCTGACTCTTCATGACCTCATGGACTAGTAAAATATTTACTTAAGTAAAATTGATACGAAATAAAGCATTCTAAATGTTATTTCATAAGTATTATGAAGCACCGGGATTGTGGCGCAGCTGACTGAGTGTCAGCTGCATTAAGATCACTCTGACCAAAAGGTCATGAGTTCGAAGCCAGCCCGGGTTGGAGTGGGTTTCCAACCATTGTGTAGCCTGTTGTCGACCTTTGCAACCCAAAAGACAGTTGCATCTGTCAAGTAGGAAAATTAGGTACCACCTTAAAGTGTGGGGAGGCTAAATTAACTGATTTATGAGGCCATAAAGAAGACTCCAGCAAAGCATTCCAGCAGGGAAGCATGCGGGGAATGTGGAAGTGCTTCATCAGCGTCGCAGATGGACGCTGAAAGCGACAGCTCCCCTGGCGGCCAGAAAAAGTTAAATAGCCTCTGTGTATGTCTGCATATGTTTAATGTCAAAAATTGGCATTGAATGTTTGCCGTATATGTGTACACTGTACTCCGCCCTGAGTCCCCTGCGGGGTGAGAAGGGTGGAATATAAAAGCTGTAAATAAATAAATAAATAAATAAATAAATAAATATTATAACGTAGTGGCATCTTCACTGTAGAATAATAAAGTTTGAAACCACTTTAATTGCCATGCCCCAATACTATGGAATCTTGTGATTTGTAGTTTGTTGAAGCACCAGCATCTTTTGTCATAGAAGGCTAAAGACTTAAAAAATGATAACTCCCATGAGGTGAAGTGGCTGTCTAAGTACTGGATATTAAAATAAAGATTCAATGTGCACAGTTGTTATGATAGTTATTCAAGTTATCTAGAATGTACTTTCCTATTTATGTATGTCTAGAAATTTCAGTGCAAAAATCAACTCTATCAACCTGGGCTGACTTATCCATGAATAAGTGTGAGCACTGTATCTTAACTCTTATCAAAAAAGAGTTCTCCTTCTCTGAGAAAAGGCAAGAGTTTAGACTAGTTTAGGATATTCCAAAAGCTTTGACACTCTTTTTGACGCTCATATCAAAATCCATAATTTTCACCCAAAACATTTCCTTGACTTATAGATGAACATAGTAATCTATGAGCACAATTTTGGATTTTGCACACTTATGTACTATTTTTGAAATTGTTTTTCAGTTCATGTACATCTTGGGAATTTGTTTGCTCATTGAATTAACGGGAGGAGTTATGGCCTTAATTTTCAGACACCAGGTAAGAAAGCCAAGATTAAAAAATATGCCTAACTTAAAAGCTGCCTTCCTCCCTCTATTTAGTATGGAAAAATGGGTGCGGTGTTTTGTTGTCTCAAAATCATTAACAAATACCATATATTCTGGTATATAAGATGACCCCAACTTTTCCAGTTAAAATATAGAGTTTGGGATATACTCGCTGTATAAGACTACCCCTCTACCAATGCACACCAAATAAAATTTAAAAAACATCAGATTTGATTTCAATTTGGTAATTTTCCTATTACTGTACCTCCTTCTCTGCCTCTCAGATCTCGCACCTGCGCACCTGCACTGCTTCACTGCAGTCTTCAGGAGTGAGATCTGAGAGGCAGAGGAGGAGGTGTGGTAATAGGATACAAGGGCGGGTCAGACAGGTAAAAGAGGTGTGTTTTTCTGGGCCCAGAGCCACTCTATCTCTTTTTTCCATACCCCAGGCGCCCCAGACGCCTGCAGCTTGCTCCGCCTTCACTTACACCTTCCTGGTGAGGCACCCCTTCACCTCACCATCGGGACCACATTAAGTCCACGAATCCTGATGAACAGATTTTCTTCTACCATACTTGTACAGCGTCACCCTTAATGCTTTCATACAGTTGCTGCATACGGCAGGGACGCAGCCACTGCCATTTTTGAGCTCCCCCCACAATATGCAGCAACCACAGATTCTATGAAGTAGATATAAAGATCCCCAGGAATAAGAAGGGTCTTGAAAAGTTTGTGTGGTCTGAGATTTGAGGGGGAGATTGTGGGACAGGTTTTCTAAACCTTTAAAATTTTTTTGCCTTTCTCATAAAGGTCTCACTGCTATGTTACAGACCTGTTTGGTGAAGTTTGGCCATTATTGACAGTCTGCTTGTGTTGCAATTAGAGTTGAAAAGGCCTTGGGAGAATGGAAAAATGGGGGGGGGGGGATTGGGGGACAGAAAACCCCCCAGTAAAAACTGTTTTCCCAAAATTTTGAAGGGGAGGCTGTGAGGTCTTCCCATCTCTAGTTGCACTTCCTCATCCCTAGAATACCCCAAAGCCCCTGCTTTGCATCTTAAAAAATAGATGATAAATTCCCCCTGAACTGCTCAGGACTCCACCCAGAGTTATATTATGCACTAATAACAATCTCTCTCACACGTACTTTGTACAGCCAGTCTTTTCCTCTCTTGGACAAAAAGAGGTGGGGTAAATCCTGCAATGCTCAAAAGCTTAAACCGGCAACTCGTGCATTCCCTGTTTCCTTCCCTCAGCCACTTGACTGCCTGTCTGGGAAAAGGATGAAAAATCACCATAACTGCCAGCAGCCACTTTTGCTATAACTAGTTGGCTTCTTGCTGGTTTTTTTTTTTTTTAATTCTGCTGACTTTCAAAGACAGGCTGTGAGGGACAAGCAGGGCTGACCTTGCAAGATGCCCTGGTTGTCGCATTGATTTGAGTCTGTGGGAAAACGATGGATGCTTAAATTAACCTATTGAAATACTCTCGGGCCTAACTATTGTAAAGCCGTGGTTCTCAACCTATGGGTCCCCAGATGTATTGGCCTACAACTCGCAGAAATCCCAGCCAGTTTACCAGCCATTAGGATTTCTGGGAGTTGAAGCCCAAAACATTTGGGCACCCACAGGTTGAGAACCACTGTCGTAAAGGCACTAGGATAATTGTGAATCTTGGGATCTAAGCAAGATCATCCCTGGTTAGTACTTGGATGGGACACTGCCAAGGGATACTAGGTGCTGAAGGCCATATTTCAGAAACGGCAAAACCACTTCAGAGTCTTCCTTGCCTAAGAAAGCCCTATGAAATTCATGGAGTCACCAGAAGTTAAAGGGTTTATTGAACGTACACACATAAATGACCCTAAATATGTCCAATATTTATTTAACTAGTTTAATACTCTAGTCATATAAGTATATTTGCACAGGAACACTTGGTGGATACCATCCTATATGTTCACATACAGGCACAATGAGAAAAGTATGCATTTAGCCTCTGTTCTATCTTTAAATAAAATTATTACGATTATAATTATTTATTTTTCTCCCATCTTTGTTCCCATAGGGAAACTATCCTATATGTTCCCATGTACATATACTGACAAAAAGAAGGGTTTAACCAATTTTATGCCTACTGGGTTTTATGCCTACACTGCCGATAATCTGGATTTTTATTTATTATTATTATTTATTTATTTCGAGGTTTTATATACCGACCCTCTCACCTTCAAAGAGGGATTCAGACCGGTTCACAACATGTGTTAACATACAAAAAATATACAATAACAACACAATGCCACTTCATTACACGGTTAAAATATCAGCACTATACACGTTAAAACATTATCATCACAGTTAAAAGAGCCAACTCGTCCGACACCATCACAATCCCATTCATCATCCTCCTTTCATGTGGGCAAAGAATTAAATCAGTTGTCAAATGCCGCGTTCCACAACCAGGTCTTTGTTAGTTTCCTGAACGTCATGAGGGAGGGGGCAGTTCTGATCTCTAATGGCAGGGAGTTCCAAAGTCGAGGGGCCACCATCGAGAAGGCCCTGTCCCTCGTCCCCACCAGCCGTGCTTGTGCAGGCGGAGGGACCGAGAGCAGGGCCCCTCCAGACGATCTTAGTGGTCTTGATGGTTCGTAGGGGAGAATACGTTCGGAGAGGTAAACAGGGCCGGAGTCGTTTAGGGCTTTATAGGTTAACACCAGCACTTTGAATTGTGCTCGGAAGCTAATCGGCAGCCAGTGGAGTTCGAGTAACAGCGGAGTGGTGTGCTCCCTGTACCCCGCACCCGTTAGTAATCTGGCTGCCGCGCGTTGTACTTGCTGCAGCTTCCGGGCAGTCTTCAGAGGCAACCCCACGTAGAGAGCGTTGCAGTAATCTAAGCAGGATGTAACCAAAGCGTGTACTACCGTGGCCAAGTCAGCCCTCCCAAGGTACGGACGCAGCTGGCGCACAAGTTTTAATTGTGCGAAACCTCCCCTGACCACCGCTGAAACCTGGGGTTCCAGGCTCAGCGATGAATCCAGGAGAACTCCCAGACTGCGTACCTGTGCTTTTAGGGGGAGTGTGACCCCGTCCAGCACAGGCTGTAACCCCGTACCCTGTTCGGTCTTACGACTGACCAGGAGTACCTCTGTCTTGTCTAGATTTAGTTTCAATCTGTTGTCCCTCATCCAGTCCGTGACAGCGGCCAAGCACCGGTTCATGACCTGAACAGCCTCCTTAGTGGCAGGTGGAAAAGAGTGATAGAGTTGGACATCATCTGCGTACAGATGACATCGCACCCCAAAACTCCGGATGATCTCTCCCAACGGCTTCATGTATATGTTAAACAACATAGGGGACAGTATTGAGCCCTGCGGGACTCCACAGTGCAATGGCCGAGGAGTCGAGCAGGAGTCCCCTAGTGACACCTTCTGGGAGCGACCCTCGAGAAAGGACCGGAGCCACTGCAAGGCAGTACCCCCAAGACCCATTCCCGCGAGGCGTCCCAGAAGGATACCGTGGTCGACGGTATCGAAGGCCGAAGAGAGGTCCAGCAGAACCAACAGGGACACACTCCCCCTGTCCAGTTCCCGGCGCAGATCATCAACTAAGGCGACCAAGGCTGTCTCAGTACCATGTCCCGACCTAAAGCCAGACTGTGACGGATCTAGATAGTCCGTGTCCACCAGGCAGTATAGAAGGGGCCTTAGTGACTCAGGAGCCCCTGGTGGTGCAGTGGGTTAAACCCTTGTCCCGACAGGGCTGGACTGAAGACCAACAGGTCGGAGGTTCGAATTCAGGGAGAGCACGGATGAGCTCTCTGTCAGATCCAGATCCAGCTCCCCATGCGGGGACATGAGAGAAGCTTCTCACAAGGATGATAAAGCATCATAACATCTGGGCATCCCCTGGGCAATGTCCTTGCAGACAGCAAATTCTCTCACACCAGAAGCGACTTGCAGTTTCTCAAGTTGCTCCTGACACGAGAAAAAATGTGACTCATTGAGAATAAGCGGATTACAGACAGTTTCTATAAAAATTGATAGGTTTTAAAAATAAAGAGACACTTGTATGCATGCTAAATTTCAGGATTATAAATTTCAAAGTCTTTTAACTATATACACATATTTGTTGCTATAGATGACACTTCGTTTTTCTATCATATTATGTGTTCTTGATCTTTTTCTCTCTTTTTCTTCTTAGACAATTGACTTTTTAAATGACAACATCCGAAGAGGAATTGTAAATTATTATGATGACCTAGACTTCAAGAACATAATGGATTTTGTTCAAGAGGAGGTTTGTTTTAGGTTGCCAATATTCAGTGTAGTCCATGGGGACTCTCCAGGGGTATTGCTTTCATTGGTTTTCATTGAACTGGTTATGGAGTTGCTTGTGGCTTATTTAGTGAAAGATTGTTCAGTAATTGCTATATAAAGCAAGGGTTATATAACTAAGGTGGATCAAAATTCTATCTGTGGGGGCCTCACACATGACTAAAAGTGCTAAAAGAACAAGAAGCTGGAAGTTGCTGGAATATTGTTTCTTGCTTTGAAAAATTCCAGCAGAAGTCCAAAAGAATCAAGGCCCGCAAAAACAGTGCTGAAGGCTTGTACTTTGTTCACCATGATAAATGGCCAAAATGCCAACATATTATAAGCATGAGTAATAACTCCCAAAAATGTAGGGGGTGGGGTGGAAATCATAGTTTCTCATAGTGATGATTTGGGGTACAGTTCACAAAAAAAGCTTTCTTGTGGACAAGATCAAATGAAGTGCATGGAAGATCTGTGAAAAGTTCATAGAACTGAAACTTGACCTAACATACTTCCCATCAGATTGTTTCTCTTATTATTATTTTTAATTGCAATATTCTTTCTTGAATTAAAAAAAAAGAGGAAAATGTTTTAGACTTTTATAAGTTCACAACTTTTTAGTGTGCCTCTGCTTACAAATTAATTGTCTGATTGAAAAGCATGGCTCCTTCCAGTGAAATAATAATAATAATAATAATAATAATAATAATAATCTTTATTTAATACCCCGCCACCATCTTCCCAATGGGGACTCGGGGCGGCTTACATGAGGTCAAGCCCCCCCCCCCCATCTTGGGAAAGCTTGATTCCACAACCCCCGTTATAATTGATTGTGATGTATAACTTGATTGTTTTAATTGTTTATAATTGCTGTTGATACATGTTTTATCTTATTGTTTGTTGTTGGCATCTAATTGTGCCTTTTGTAAGCCGCCCTGAGTCCCCCCTCGGGGGTTGAGAAGGGCGGGGTAGAAATGCGCGAAATAAATAAATAATAAATGAATAATGAGCCCTCCTCCACAAATAACCTGCTTCCCTTTTATCTCGCCTGAGTTTTTAATTAGTTTTTAATTACTTCTTCTTTTAATCATTACATGTAGCCCTCCCATTGTCATTGTGTTTGTGCTTATTGTAATTTTATATTGTTATGCATTCACCTGTCTTATGTAATTATGATGTTGTTGTTGTTATTGTTAGCATTTTCGGTTTGCGTTTTTGGTTTTCCTTATTGTAATTGTTGTCCGGGCTTGGCCTTATGTAAGCTGCTCCGAGTCCCCATCGGGGAGATGGTGGCAAGGTATAAATAAAGTTTATTATTTTATTATTATTATCATACTCAGAGTGCATTGCAGTAATCCAATCTAGATGTAACTAAGGCATGGAGTTCCATGGCCAAGTCAGGCTTCCTGCAGTATGGTTGCAGCTGGCGCACAAGCTTTAACTGTGTGAAGATCCCCCCCAGCCACTGCCGACACCTGAGCTTCAAGCTTCAGTGCTGAGTCAAGGAGCACCCCCCCCCCCCCCGCCCCGGCTGCATTTCGGTCTTTGGCTAGGCCATAGCTGCTCTTCAAACTAACTAGCTCATTAATTTAGTATGCTCATCTTTGACATGAGGGTGCTGAAAATTTGAAGTAAATTAAAACAATATCAATAATGGTGGTTATTAGAGACTATTAGGATTGCTTTGTTCGAGGATGGAAAAGTAACTTTTGTTTTGTAAGTTCCAGAATCTCTGTAGCCATATAGACTGGGAAATCTTGGCAGTACTACAAAAATTATGTTTCAAAATGTTGATTTTGCCAATTTGGTTAGGATCTGTCCTTGGGTTCTTGTTTCCTTTGCAGAGTCCTTCTCTGGTGTTCCAGCCACTATGAACCTGAGAAGCCGCAAGCCACTTAACTTTTATTTGCTTGAATCAAAATATGCACATTTGGATTTCAAAATACACTACAGGTTGTCTTTTGCTTCCTGTTTTTTTTAAAAAGGAAGCCAGGTTATACACTCTGCCAGTCTTAGGGAACAGAGGCTGCTGACATGGCTCGTCTGCTAGCCGCCTTTGGGGTGTCTATTTATGGATTTATATTCTGTTTTTCAAGAAGGATATTTTGAGGGTTGATGACAATATAAAAATGAAAAAAACAGTAGAATCATAAATTAAGAATAGAATAGTAGCTGCAGCATAATCTGAAGCGTTTGCATCTTTGTCTAATCCCACACAGTTATCAAATTAACAGTGTCATCTAATCAAAACAATATCTGTTCTTTTTGAGCCCAATGTGTTGAATTCCTGAGTTAGCTCCCAAAGAAATACTTCAGATTTCTATATTGTATTGTTGAAGGCTTTCATGGTCGGAATCACTGGGTTGTTGTAGGTTTTTTCGGGCTATATGGCCATGTTCTAGAGGCATTTTCTCCTGACGTTTCGCCTGCATCTATGGCAAGCATCCTCAGAGGTATGCTTTTCGACCATATAGCCCGAAAAAACCTACAACAACCCAGATTTCTACATTATTTGTTCTAGAATACACATTTAGGAACCTATCATGACTGAACTTAATATTTACACTTGTATTGACATCTCAAATATCTTTTTGCAAGTTTGAGACTGAGAAGGAAACTTCAGATCCTTGCATCTCTCCACCTGCCTCCCCCCCCCCCAAATTCCATTTTCTACTTGGCCATAATTTGTGATATACCTATCATTTGCATAAATGTAGAGAACATTAGGCATTCCTTCACTTATCATCTCTACCTGGATATATGTGCATGTGTATAGTGCATGTTTAAACTTGCACATTTCTCCTAACTTCAGCAGCAGTGTCTGGATTCCACATTTCAGTGTCAGCATGTACCACTAACAAATTATCTTTCACAGTGTTAAATATGTTCCTTGCCTTTATTTTGTGTGAGTTGTAATGAATAATGATGGGTTTGGGTTGTCGAAGGTTTCATGGTTGGAATCACTGCACTGCTATGAGTTTTCCGGGCTGTATGGCCAAGTTCCAGAAGCATTCTCTCCTGACGTTTCGCCAAAGGATCTATAGCAGGCATCCTCAGAGATTGTGAGGCCTGTTGGAAACTAGGCAAGTGGGGTTTATATATCTTTGGAATGTCCAGGGTGGGAGAAAGTACTCTTGTCTGCTTGAGGTAAGTGTGAACACTGCAATTGGCTACCTTGATTATTTATTTATTGATTTACAGTATTTATATTCCGCCGAACTCATCCCCCAGGGTACTCAGGGCAGATTACAATGTACATATACATGACAAACATTCAATGCCATAGACACACAACATATATAGACAGACACAGAGGCAATTTAATATTCCAGCTTTTCTTGAGGGTATTTTGGCCACCAGGGCATCTGTTCCTTCACCGACCATTTGTGACACTGATGGAGTACTTCCTCATTCTTTGCATGCTTGCTGGAGATTTTTATGGCCTCATAAATTAGTTAAATTTGCCTCCCCGCATAAGCGGTACCTAAATTTCCTACTTGATAGATGCAACTGTCTTTCGGGCTGCAAAGGTTGACAGCAAGTTACACAAATTGGTGAGAACCTCACTCTGACCCCGGGCCGGCATCAAACTCATGACCTTTTGGTCAGTAGTGATCTTAATGCAGCTGACTCCCAGCCAGCTGTGCCACAGTCCTGGTGATTAGCATTGAATGGCCTTGCAACTTCAAAGCCTGGCTGCTTCCTGCTTGGGGGAATCCTTTGTTGGGAAGAGTTACTTGGCCCTGGTTCTTTCTCCCACCCTGGGCATTCCACAGATATATAAACCCTACTTGCTTAGTTTCCAACAGACCTCACAACCTCTGAGGATGCCTGCCATAGATGTGGGTGAAACATCAGGGGAGAATGCTTCTGGAACATGGGCATACAGCCCGGAAAACTCATAGCAACTCAATGATGGGTTTTGTATATTGGCTGTTTCAGAGTTAAATATGTAATTTATGAATTTAAAAGTAGTATTAGGTATCTTTTCATGTATTTTAAAGATAAGAAATTCCATCGTGAGGCCCCTATGGCAGTTATGAGGGATTTACAAAAAGCTTTTAATTAACTCTATTTACATTTGACAATAATGTTAAGAATGTTGCATAATTTCTTTCTTCTTCTTCTTAAAGTTTAAATGTTGTGGTGGAGAGGATTTTAAAGACTGGTCAATGAATCAGTACCATGACTGTTCTGCCCCAGGACCAATGGCTTGTGGAGTTCCTTACTCTTGCTGTATCACGAATAAGGTAAAAGTAATTATTATTTGATATGAATTTAGCAGTTAACTGTTCCTCTCGTGTCAATAAATACCAGCTTCCCAATGGAAAGATGAATGTTTACCAAGTCAAAGGCACAGTCAGTAATACACCACCTCGTTCGTATGAATCCTTTTCTGGACCATTTGCACTCTGGGAAATAATCCAGTGGGAACTTTTCTTTTTCCAACATAGGTGTACTTTCTAACGTATCTGAATAGATTTCTTTCCCTGTAACTTTTTTATATTTCTTAGCTTTAAAATCAAACTGGTAAATATTTTTCAAGGATTCATATAGAAAATAAAAACTTCCTAGTGCCGTAAAGTGTTCCTGTGACGTGAAATTCTTATCCAGGTAAACCCGGGCTCTGTTGTAGTCTTTCATTGCATCACTTGATAACAATTCTTTAACAAATTTGTCCACGTGAGACATTGATGCTTCATAGTTTTTCCCACCAAACTCTTGACAGTGTAATGCCATGAAATGTGGCTTGTGCGCATGAACAACCTGGGGGGAAACCAGCAGCATCTACCACCAAAATAAGACAAATACGTTTCTCCCTGCTTCCCAATGAGAAAGGAGCTTAGCAAATGAAATCAGTACCATCAGCAGCAATTCCTGTGTGGAACTAGGATTCATTGTGCACATTTGTGTACACATACTTTAACTAGTTTTAAAGTTACATCTTTTGACTGGTGGACTTCAGAATTTGTAGTCTAAAAAACTCAGCTCTGGCCATGGAGACCAATTTTGATTTTTGGAGGGTTTTTGTTCTTTTTTAAATTCTTTTTGGGGATTTTTAAAGCAATTCTGTGGATTTGCATTATGACTCTATCTTGGGCTCCTTCCACACAGCTGAATAAAATCCCACATTTTCTGCTTAGAACTGAATCAGAGTAAATAAATCTTCTTTGTTTGACATATATGGCTGTGTGGACTCAGATAACCCAGTGTAAAACAGATATTGTGGGATTTTTTGCCTTAATAATCTGGGCGCCCTTTCACCCAGGCCTACATAATAATAATAATAATAATAATAATAATAATAATAATAATAGTGATGATGATGATGATGATGATGATGATGCTTTATTTGTACCCCGCTACCGTCTCCCCAAGGGACTCGGTGCGGCTTACATGAGGCCGAGCCCAAACACAACAGTACAAGCAATAATAACAACAATACAAGCAATTGAAACACATAGACAATAAGATAAACAACATTATCAATAAAACAACACATAATTAAAAACAGTGGGAAGGCCAAATGTTAAGTTAAAATTGGAAATAATGCTAGGACATGAACGGAAGGTGATACTGGTGTTTGTGATATTCTGTATCCTAGAATATCAAGGCAGAAAATCCCACATTATCTGAGTGTGGACTTCGATAACCCAGTTCAAAGCAGAAATTGTGGGATTTTCTGCCTTGATATTCTGGGATATAAGGCTGTGTGGAAGACCCAACATAAAGAGAGGGTGATAATGGTAATAAAATATTGTTATTTCTCTGGTATTACCTGTGATAAAATTGTGCAGGTAAGTATGTTTACACATTAAAAATGTAAAAGTACTCAAAGTTCTTCTTATATTAAAGTACAGTCTTTGAAATTTTGCAGAACTGTCTCTGTATGCTAATTTGTCTTGAAAGTGAAGTACCAACTGTCTCTAGAACCGAATCAGAGTGAATAAATCTTCTTTGTTTGACATATATTTTCCAAATCAGCTTGGCTTTTGCATTGGAAAAGTACAGATGTGAGCAGCAATTAGTCATTTGCTCTTCCAGTCATGGAAACATGCTGTTAATATATGAGGTCAATGCTTTTGTGTTTGGCCGAATTTCACACAATGCGTAAAATACAAATATGAGACTTCAGTGTAAATATATAAGGATGGTATAATCCATTTCTTTTTCCAGTCAAGCCAGGGCAGCTCAAAGGTTGGGTTGCTCCAAGAAAGTTTGCCAAATCAAATGGGTTTACTTTGTTACATTGATGTTGAGTGCTTATTTATATTTCTGGAAGTCCTGAGCATAGTTTTCTTCTCTTATGACATTTGTGGCCCAAGTTAAGCCTCGCCACCACAGTGACCTTAGAAGTAGTCGAAAGACCATTCCTAGTTTTGTAAAAACAATTTGGGGAGACAAAGTGGAGTGTGGTGTGTGCGTGCGTGCGTGCTTCTTGTTTAAACAGAAAACTACAGCTCTTGGAGGCTTTGAAGAGTGGCATGTTCCTATTTCGGCTATTTCTCTCCCTAGAAGTATGTATGTGGCGGCAGGTGTATGTGACAGCTTTCTGATTGGCTGCCACTTTCACAGGCCACTGTGACCAACACGGGTGACACACCTGGACCAAACTTGGCACACATAACCCCCATCACCCCCTTTATGTCCAGGTGAGGATTTGGGAAGGTGGACTACGGATTACAGGATTTGTAGTACTTTCAAACGGTTTGGTTCGCACGGATCACTGTGGCCCCCAACAAACACCGATACAGACCAAACTTGGCACACAGAGCCTCAATGACCCACTCTACATCCTACTGCAGTTTGGAAGAGGGCAGACCATCGATGATGGGACTTGAAGTACCTCCACTCGCTTTCTGAGACCGCTGCGACCCTCAACAATGACTGAACAAGACCAAACTTGGCACTCATAACCCCAATTCAGGGCACCTTGTTCTTCTAACTTATTAAAATTCCCCCTTGAGTTTTGTATCCATTCCTTCCAGAAAAGAGCAGTTTCCCCCTCCACTATTTTTTTTATGTTTAATTTTAATTCTCAGGTCTTCTGGAAAAATTTCCAGTAAAACTATTGGGGTTAGGGGGGGAAATTCCTGGAAATATCTTATTTTTTAACTTAACCCATGTCTCCATAACATCTTTAGTCAGGGTCGACAGTTCTTTACATGGTAGTCTTCTTTCTCACAAAGTCCTAGAACTTCAACTGCAGGTAAAGGTTTCTTTAGAGCAGGGGTCCTCAAACTTTTTAAACAGAGGGCCAGGTCACAGTCCCTCAAACTGTTGGAGGGCCGGATTATAATCTGAAAAAATAATGAATGAATGTCTTTGCACAGTGTACATATCTTATTTGTAGTGCCCAAAACACTTTAAAACAATACAATAATTAAAATGAAGAACAATTTTAACAAATATAAACTTATTAGTATTTCAATGGGAAGCGTGGGCCTGCTTTTGGCTGATGAGATAGGATTG
This sequence comes from Anolis sagrei ordinatus, assembly GCF_025583915.1. NCBI lineage: Eukaryota > Metazoa > Chordata > Lepidosauria > Squamata > Anolidae > Anolis > Anolis sagrei. The sequence goes on along the minus strand of NW_026846588.1, from coordinate 106,167,017 downwards.
TTGTTGTTGTGTGCTTTTGAGTCCTTTCACATTTAGATTGACCCTGAGCAAGGGCCGGGTAAATGACCTTGGAGGGCCGTATCCGGCCTCTGGGCCTTAGTTTGAGGACCCCTGCTTTAGAGCAACTTCTCAGGAAAAGTGCTCTTATGTAACATCAACTGCTGAAGGAAGTCCACATGTAATACCATACTACGTCTTAGCAAATAGGAAACTCCCTTGGCCTGAAGGCATTAATCTGTCTAGCATGTTATTTTCTGCCATGATTGACAGCAGCCCCCTGACCCAATTTTCCGGTCTGGAGACTCAGCCTGGATTACTGCCTCTGTGCCATTTAGTGATAAAGTTAAACACAGCTTTTGAGTACTGAAACTTGTTTCTAAAGCCTCACCCAGAGGTGGGGCACAGACACAACAGGCACTTTTCCTTACTGAAAGCTGCTATCTCCAGATTGGCACCACTCCAAGCCAGTTGCTATGTGTCAGGCTCTGCATTGGATTTGCCTCTCCCAGTTCTCTCTCTGCATCCCTTCTGCAGACATAAGACCAGATGAGGTAAGCTCTCCTGGCAACGGAGACAAAATTTGCTACCCTTAAATTGCATCTTGGATTTAACACCCAAGGGAAGCCTTCAGCCAGCCTTAGCCTATAAACAAAAGTGATTAGAAATGCCCAATGATATAATCAATGCAAACTATTTTATTGTAAATCACTTGATACTTTTGCCAAAGCGGACGGCACTTAAAAAAACAAAAACAAACAAAAAGAATAGAACTACTGATGATCTAATTGCCAGATGGCCGTAATAAGAAAACATTAACTCTTGTCTGTATCTATGTTTATGCACAGCATAGCTTCTGGTGATGTTTTCCTTTGGACAAAATCCCATCATCCTTATTGACCCTAGATTTCTGGAGCATCCCAGAATCCATGCTACAAGTAGTCAATGCATTATTATTATTATTATTATTATTATTATTATTATTTCAAACACAACAAGATGAGTCCACAGCAGACACTCTGCTGGCTGTTCTATTGGATCACACGTCGGACACTTCCCAAGTGTCTAGGACTGTGTGATGTATCACTGAATAATGTGTGCAGATCACAGTACAATGGCCTTCTGCAGCTGGCAGATGGTAATTTTGTAGTTTTTAAGGGCAGGGCAAGGTCTTTAGGCACTGCACCCAGTGTGCCGATCACCACTGGGACCACCTTGACTGCCTTGTGCCAGAGTCTTTGCAGTTTGATCTTTAAATCCTCATACTGTGTCAGCTTTTCCAGTTGTTTCTCTTCAATCCTGCTGTCACCTGGGATTGCAACATCAACAATCCATACTTTGTTTTTTAACACGATCATGAGGTCAGGAGTATTGTGCTCCAAAACTCTGTCTGAATCTGGAAGTCCCAGAGTAGCTTGACATACTCGTTTTCTGTAACTTTTTCCGGCTTGTGATCCCACCAGTTCTTTGTCACAGGCAGATGGTATTTGTGGCACATTTTTCCGAATGAAGCAGAGAGTGTTTGAGGACCAGGACATCCATAGGGATACCAAGGTGCTTGTTTATAAAGCTATTGTCCTCCCAACCCTGCTATATGCCTGCAAGATGTGGACAGTCTACAGACGTCACATGCAGCTCCTGGAACGATTCCATCAATGCTGCCTCTGGAAAATCCTGCAAATCTCCTGGGAAGACAGGCGGACAAATGTCAGCGTGCTGGAAGAAGCAAAGACCACCTGCATTGAAGCGATGGTCCTCTGCCATCAACTCCGCTGGACTGGCTATGTTGTCCGGATGCCCAACCACCGTCTCCCAAAGCAGTTGCTCTACTCCGAACTCAAGAACAGAAAACAGAATGTTGGTGGGCAGGAAAAGAGATTTAAAGATGGGCTCAAAGCCAACCTTAAAAACTCTGGCATAGACACTGAGAACAGGGAAGCCCTGGCCCTTGAGCTCTCCAGTTGGCGGTCAGCTGTGACCAGCAATGCTGCAGAATTTGAAGAGGCACAAATGGAGGGTGAAAGAGAGAAATGTACCAAGAGGAAGGCGCATCAAACCAACCCTGACCGGGACCGCCTCCCACCTGGAAACCGATGCCCTCACTGCGGGAGAAGATGCAGAGCAAGAATAGGGCTCGACAGTCACCTACGGACCCACCCCTGGGTTACCACTCTTGGAGGACCATCATCCTCAGACTACGAGGGATCACCTAAGTAATAAGAATTTGTGGCACAAGTTCTAAAATATTATTATTATTATTATTATTATTATTATTATTATTATTATTAGTGTTCTGTGTTTATTATTTATTTAATATTTCAAGATGTGTAAAAAGGAGGCAAATGAATACAGTATATTGCTAGATAGTTTTGCCCATATTGGTTTGAAAAAAAGTATCCATGTAGCATTGTATTTACAGTGTTCATTTCTCCCACAGACAGCTGTTATCAACACCATGTGTGGATATAACACTATTGACAAAGAGGTAGGAGCATGTATCAATGTTTTTGTTATTTGAGACTCTTTACCTTGCACTCTTGAAACTTGTATTTGGTCTGTCATGGTCTGTTTCTGTCATGGATTAGGGTAGGGGAAACTTTTCAATTTACTTTGTTGCTGCATAGTTTTTTTTGGGTTTTTTTGCATCCATGCAATATCTGTATGCAAAGAACAGGACATAAATAACTTGAAAATCCATCTGGCCTCCTCCGGAGCAGATCCTAATGACACTACATCTGCTTTTTTAGGATGGGATAATATAATTTTTTTTTTTGTCGTGTCAGGAGTCGCTCCTGTTGTGAGAGAATTGGCCATCTGCAAGGACGTTGCCCAGGGGACGCCCGGATGATTTTTGATGTTTTTATCATCCTTGTGGGAGGCTTCTCTCATGTCCCCGCATTAGGAGCTGGAGCTGATAGAGGGAGCTCATCCGCCTCTCCCCGGATTCGAACCTGCGACCTGTCGGTCTTCAGTCCTGCCGGCACAGGGCTTTAACCCACTGCGCCACCAGGGGCTCCTAATATAACATAATAATAATAACTTTATTTTTATACCCCACCAACCATCTCCCCTAGGGGACTCGGGGCGGCTTACAAGGGACACACCCAAAATTACAATTAAAACACACATGTAAAACACTTAACCAATTAAAACATCAGATAAAAACAACGGCACAATGGAAAGAAATATAAAATCAATACGGCTGAAAGAAACATAACTGAGGTATAGATTAAATGAGTGCAATACATCTTTTGGGCATCCTGTCAGATCCCCAAAATCTGGAGGAAAGCAAGAGTCATTGCCATCTTGAAGCCAGGGAAAGACCGTAATGATCCAAAAAGCTATAGGCCAATCTCCCTGTTGTGCCACCTTTACAAAGTTCTGGAGAGACTTATTTTGCATAGAATTATGGAAAAAATAGACCCATGTCTGATTCCGCAGCAAGCTGGCTTCAGGAAAGGCAAAAGCTGCGCATCGCAAGTGCTGAACCTGACTCAGCACATAGAAGATGGCTTTGAAAGACAGCAGATCACAGGAGCTGTCTTCATAGACCTGTCAGCGGCTTATGATACCGTAAACCACTGCCTCCTCCTGAAAAAAAATTATAGTATCACAAAGGAGTACCGTCGCACCTGCCTCATAGGAAACCTGCTACAAACAGGAGCTTTTTTGTTGAGTTCCAGGGCCAGAGAAGCAGATGGCGGAAACAGAAGAACGGCCTGCCTCAGGGGAGCGTGCTTGCCCCATCTATGTTCAACATCTACACAAATGACCAGCCACTGCCAGAAGGGACAGAGAGCTTCATCTATGCTGATGATCGTGCCATTACTGCTCAAGCAGGGAGCTTTGAGTATGGTTGAATAGAAGCTCTCCTAAGCTCGAGGTGCTCTTACTGCCTATTACAGTGAAGACATCTGCCCTTGCGCTGTGCTACTCTGCTGCTGAGTATGCATGCCCAGTGTGAAACACATCTCACCACGCTAAAACAGTGGATGTGGCTCTTAATGAGACATGCCACATTATCACGGGGTGTTTGTGCCCTACATCACTGGAGAAATTACACTGTCTGGCCGGTATCGCACCACCTGACATCCGCCGGGAAGTAGCAGCCAATAGTGAAAGGACCAAGGCAGAGACATCTCCAGCCCATCCCTTGTTTGGGTATCAGCCAGCACGTCAATGACTTAAATCAAGAAATAGTTGCTGGAACACCCCAGCAAGCGAGAGTCCAAAAGTGGCAGGCTCAAACCCAGAACCTCAATCAATGGCTGATACCAAATGAGAGACTCCCCCCTGGGCACACAGAAAACTGGGCAACTTGGAAGGCACTAAACAGACTGCACACTGGCACCACGAGATGCAGTGCCAACCTTAAGAAATGGGGCTACAAAGTGGAATCCACAACATGCGAGTGTGGAGAAGAGCAAACCACTACTGCAATGCAACCTGAGCCGTGCGACATGCACAATGGAGGACCTCCTTGCAGCAACACCAGAGGCACTCCAAGTGGCCAGCTACTAGTCAAAGGTCAAAGGTCATCTACTAAGCTTGCAAATTCTGTGTTTTGTCTGTCTGTTTGTTTGTTTTTGTTAAAAATATAATACAAATATCCGGTTGCAGATGACACAATAAATAAATATCTTTACAGGAGCACAGAAAAGTGCAACAATACATAAACTGGGCAGGAAATACTGTCATAACATATATTGAGGTAGAACGTATGCCAGGGATGGTTTTCTGTAAGCATATCTGCTTCTGAGTAAATCTCTAAAGATCAGACTAATGAGAAACAGTGTTCTTTGTGCTTTCTTTGCATCATAATTGAAATTAGAATCTCTTTGGGATATTGCCTTTACTAAAAATAAAAAAACAGGAAACAAGAACTGCAAATTGCAGCAGTTGTTCCTGAGAAACAGAAATGCCCTTCCTTTTCTATCATTCACTGCACTCCGGGAGAGCATATTGTTTCATTTGGGAATTCTAGTAATAGTCTCAAATAGGAATGAATTACATATCTTCTCTCTCACTCATTTGTGATTTAAAAATGAGATCGGATGCTACTAAATAAAGTAGAAAAGTGTCTTGAACTTAGAGCTCTCTTTAATGATGATAAAAGGGATGTTCCATCAAACAAGGCATCATAGATCTCCCTGCGAGGTTGATGTTTGAGATGTAACAACCTTTACTCTATTTCATTGCATGTTTTGAATTCCCACGTCAATTCCCATCTTTCATTCCCATTAGTCTTGAGACTTCATTTTTTTCTTCCTGTGAAGAAATTCACATGCATTTTCCATATGTATTTTTTTCTAGTGCATCTCATTTTTAATGTAAATGTGTTAAAAACATATCCATTTTCCCTAATAGTAATATAACAATATATTTTATCTGTATTCTGCTCTATCTCTGTGAGGAGACTCAGAGCAGATTACAGGTACATATATGACAAACGTTCAATGCCGTTATACAATTGACAAATAAAGACAGTACATAAACTGAGGCAGGCTTCCCTCTTTTCATCTTCGGCATCGGGCAGTGCTCAACTCAGCTATGGGGAGGTGCTGTTGTTTAATTTTCCACGCCGAGGAGCCTGTCGTCCAGGGACGCCTTTCCTGCTTGAATTTTGGTTGGCATGTTTTTCAGGGTGCCTTTTACTTCACCTATTTATGTACTTATGAGGGTTGAATGAAAAGTAATGCTGCCACTTTGGTAACTCCTCAACAGATGGCAGTACTGGTATGTGCCAGGTACTGGCTTATTCAGTAGACTCTCCTCTACAGTTCCATTTTGGCGGGAAGCCTTAGCATTGAACGGTTGTGTTGTTAAAGCGTGAAGTATGGAACCATGCGCAGATGGTCGGTCAGTGCAACATAAGCAACGTGCAGTCATTGAATTCTTGACAGCAGAAAGTGTCACCCCAAAAGAGATTCATCAGAGAATGCAAGCTGTTTATGGTGATTGTGTTGATGTGAGTACTGTGCGTCGTTGGGCAAGTAAGTTTAAAGATGTTGAGGTGGGAACATCTGACTTGCGTGACAAAGAATTGGACATCCTGTGACAGCCAACCACTGAGTTTCACAAGCAAAAGGTTGACAGATTGATTCAGGACGATTGTCTTATCATTCAGAGAGAAATTTCGAGCAGAATCGGCATTTTACAAGAACATGTGGGTCACATTATTGCTTTGCTTGGCTATCAGAAGATATGTGCACGATGGGTACCCAGGATGCTGACGGATGGTATGAAAGCGCACAGACTTGCAACTTCAGAGACGGGATCTCACCACCATATGACATCCTCCATACACTCCAGATTTAGCACCGTCTGACTTCCATCTGTTCCCGATAATGAAATCTGTGTGGGACATCATTCTGCTTCTGATGAAGACGTTGAGAGAACAGTGAAACGCTGGTTGCGGAAACAGAGTGTCGACTTCTTCCGTGACGGCTTCAGAAAACTTATTCATTATTGGCAGAAATGTATCCAATTGTCTGGTGATTATGTGGAAAAGTGAATAGTGGTAGTTAAAGAGCACATTCTAAGGATTATTTCAGCATTTGATTTATTACAATATTCCCATCCAAACCCAAGTTATGAAGGTGGAGACATTACTTTTCATTCAACCCTTGTACATTGTTGGTTTCAAACTGCTAGGAGAGCAGAAGCTGGGCTGACAGCAGGAGCTCACCCCGACCAGGGATTAAACTGTCAATCTTCTGGTCAACAGCATCTTCTATAGCAGGCAGTTGAACCCGCTGTGCTAGCCCGGCCCTAATGTATACTTGCATGCATCTCCCCCTCACCAGTGAATTAAGCCACCCCATATAAGTTGCTTCGAGTCCTTTCGGGGAGATAGTGGTGGGGTATAAGAATAAAGTTGTTGTTGTTGTTATGTCGGTTAAAACTGTAGTTTTCAACCTAACATTTTTAGCTGTTTGCATTTTAAAAACATATCCCTGGGGTTGCTCTTTAATTTTTCCAAAATGCAATGCAGATTTCTGAGGCAAGGTATGTGTTTCTCCCACAATAATTCTGGGGAGGTTGTATCACAGTGAGTCCACCAAGTTTTATGTTGTCATGCAGTAAATATGTTCCATCACTGAGAGTATATGGGTAATTTTTTTTGTTGAAAATCTTGAGCTCACTCACATTATTTTTCAGTCCAAGCTAACTATATCAAATTATAATAAATGGAGTGTCGCACACATGGAGACAACATCTTATAAGCAAGAAATCATAATCAACAAAGCAAGACAAGCCAACCTTTTGAGCAGATTGCAAAACAATAATGCATTGCTTCTGATGTCAGATTGTGGAACCAGGAAAGAATTTTGTTCCTTCCAAATTCTGTTGGAACAAATGATGTCGTCAGACTACACAGAGAAGCTATTGAAATACACAAGCATGTGGGAAATTTCAACAGAAAGGAGGAAACCATGAAAATGAACAAAGTCTGGCTACCAGTATTAAAAAACTCTAAAATTACAACAGCACAACAACAGAGAGGAAACAAACAAGGACATCTAATCACCTCTCAACAAAAGTTTGCTCCAGGCACTGTCAGGCCATTATATGCTAATCAAGGTGGTCAGTTGAAACATTCACACCTAGCTCCAGCAGACAAGAGTCCTTTGTCTCACCCTGGTCATTCCACAGATATATAAACCCTTTTTCCTAGTTCCAACAGACCTCACTATCTCTGAGGATGCTTGCCGTAGATGCAGGCAAAACGTCAGGAGAGAATGCCTTTAGACCATGGCCATATAGCCCAAAAAAACCTACAACAACCCGATGTTGTCATTAGTATTCTGAAAGTAAAAACTAAGCCAGCTTGGGGTGCTTTGGAGACAGAGTTCTACAGTGTGGGTGCCTTCATAGAAAAAATGTCTGGCCCTTGATGTCAGTCCTGAGAAGGCTCTCCTAGCCTGTCACTCTCTGATGATTTGAGCATGGGGAAAGCTTTTACAGAAATAGGTGTTTGGTAAGGGAATAATCTTGCCAAATAATGCTGACCAAAATCCAGCAGTGCATTCTTTTTGAAAAATTCTGTGGAACTCTGAGTGAGCCTTTGAAACAATGCCCATATTGTTCCAGGGGATTTGTCAGTCTGCTGTGTGAAGACTGTGGTTGTTATTTTACAGCGCCTGAGTGTTCAACCCTTCATACACGTGAGAGGATGCACCAATGCGGTACTCATTTGGTTTCTGGACAACTATGCCATCATGGCAGGCATTCTCCTTGGTATACTGTTGCCACAGGTAGGACTGATTACAAGGAAATGAGATATGTATTCCTTTCTTCTTTCCCTCCCACCTTTGGTTTTGGAGCTCTGAAGGGATGGCGTAAGGTGAGTGCATGTTAAAGAAGGCCAATTGCTTTGTTTTGTGACATTGGCCAACTCCTTTATCTCTGAAGTTTGTTAGACAGCTTAGCACATGGCTGAGATGTTTTGTATAACCCCCTCCCCCCCAAATAACATAATGTGGTTTTTGATAACTACAGCTGCATTGGTTACCAATTGAGCACCGGGTCACTTTCAAAGTGATGGTACTTACCGTTAAGGCCTTGCATGGTCTGGGGCCGATGTACCTGAGGGACCGCCTCACCCCCTACTAACACCAGAGATCCCTCCATTCTGAGGACCAAGATCTATTGGAAATTCCCAGTGTCAAGACCTTGCATCTAATAGCAACCAGAGGCAGGGCCTTTACAGCAGTGGCACCATCACTCTGGAATACTCTGCCACCTGAAGTCCGTGCCTTGCGGGATTTCTCAGCTTTCCGCAGGGCATGTAAGACATATCTATTTCGATGGGCCTTTGATCTCTGATTGTTTTTAAATTGTTTTAAATTGTTTTTAAATTGTGTTCGATTTCAGCCTGTTCTTGTAAGCCGCTCCGAGCCCCAGGGGAGTGGCGGCATATAATCATAGAATCATAGAATCAAAGAGTTGGAAGAGACCTCATGGGCCATCCAGTCCAACCCCCTGCCAAGAAGCAGGAATATTGCATTCAAATCACCCCTGACAGATGGCCAACCAGCCTCTGTTTCAAAGCTTCCAAAGAAGGAGCCTCCACCACACTCAGGGGCAGAGAGTTCCACTGCTGAACGGCTCTCACAGTCAGGAAGTTCTTCCTCGTGTTCAGATGGAATCTCCTCTCTTGTAGTTTGAAGCCATTGTTCCGCGTCCTAGTCTCCAGGGAAGCAGAAAACAAGCTTGCTCCCTCATCCCTGTGGCTTCCTCTCACATATTTATACATAAGTTCAAATAATAAACAAATAAATAAACCAAAGAAGATGGGAATAGAAGGGAAGTTTCTTCCTGAAAAAGGAATTTTGCTTCCACCCTTTTCTTCTCTTGTATGATTTCTTAAAAACTTTTTTCCCTGATGAAGAAGCCAGTGGAGCTTCAAAAGTACGCTTTTCGCATGTGGCAAATGAAGGGAGAATTGTGTTCGTGACAAGTTATATTTTCAAGTTACTTCTCAATGGAATTTTGAGAGATATTTTGGCAGGACTTCTTTACATTTAATACCATTTTATTCTCAATTCAGGGATTTTTTAAGGTAACAAACTAACAACAAAAAGAACAATTTGAAAAACAAGAGTTGTTTTCTGAACACTGTAATAAGCAATGGCAATTGTTCTGGAACAGCTGTTCCAGGAGCTCCAATTTTATTTCTTTGAATTAAATGTTGGTTTGCAATCCCAGGCTTGGGATTTTGCAGCAGGGTGGCTTCCTGTTATAATTTGCATTCATAGGACAAGCCACCTGTCAATAACAGTTAGGTTCCCTGGTCCCGCCCCTCTCTGGGTTTTTTTGGAGGGAAGGGGCCATTTTTCAGTCAGTCTCAAAAAGGAAGTCAATGCAGAGGATGTACACAAACGTCCTCCTGTGCAAAGGCTTCGTCTCTTAAGACTTCCTGGGGGAGAACAGTTTTAAGAGCCTCTACAGATTCCCAAAAGGTTCCAGGGAAACAGCTTTACAGCCCTGAGGACTTCCGGAGGGAATAACAGCTCTGCTCATCAACCAGCTAAGTGACTACAGGCCTGTTGATACGTCTGCTAGGTTCTGAGATGCAGTTCAGCCGGTAGTGGACTCAAATCAGTCAGGTTTAGGTTCACAGCAGCCTGGGAGGAGCTAAAAGGGGGAATTTTCTTTAGCAAAGTTCTTGAAGATAGTGCCTGTTTCCTGTAAACAAGATTGCAAGAGCTAATAGACTGATAAGAAAGCTTACAATTCCTGTTTGTTCATTAATAAAGAACTGTTATATTTAAGCTCAAGCCTCATAAAGACTGCTTAATAAGGGAAATTTTCCTAAAGGCTTCTTTTCGGGGGCCCTGGCTTCCCGCTGGATGCAAGCCTAACATCCTCTCTTAAAAGCACCTCATTTCGGCTCCAGCGGCGACAGAACAGCAATGAATTGCTTTTAAACTACAACGAGAAAGAAGAAAAATATTTCTTAAAAAGTAATGTTCCAAGTTCCAGGAAAAATGTTAGGGTAATACGTAGACCCCCAATTCAATGCCATTTTGAAAAAATGCATATGTAGAGAAACAAAGAAAATGTGATAAAAAGAAAGACTTGATGGAAACGGATTCTTTATAGAGCATAAGGAATGGATTCTTAAATAAACACCCTAGTAAGTGAACTGCAAAGATTCTTGATGAATAGATGGATCAGCCTCCTCTACCTCATATGGGAACAATCTGGATATAAGCCAAGTGATTTCCCAGACTACCAGAAATAGTTTGACATTTTACACACAAAGTCGCCTTCTGGAAATCTCCTTCCTACTTCTCCATACTCTCTAAGGGCTTTCCTTCCCCTCCCTTAAAATTAGACTTATATGCATAACAGCAGTAATGCTCCGAACGCAACAAGAAAACGGAAGATCTGAAACTTCCCTGCTGAGCAGCTCCTTTAGGAGTTATAGTTTTCTCAAGTCCTTTAGAGCAGGCATCCTCAAACTGCGACCCTCCAGCTGTTTGGGCCTCCAACTCCCAGAAGCCCTAACAAGTGTGTTCATTTGTCAGGAATATTTATATATATTAATAATAATAATAATAATAATAATAATAATACTTTATTTATACCCCGCTACCATCTCCCCAAGGGACTCAGTGCGGCTTACATGAGGCCAAGCCCACAGTACATCAATAAACAAAAGCAATAACAAAAACAATCAATACAATACAATTAATATAAATCACATAAACAATAAACTTATTTGCGGCATTTATATGCCGCCCTTCTCACCCCGAAGGGGACTCAGAGCGGCTTACAATATATATTTTCATACAATATATTATATTATTAGCATAGTACAATATCAGTATATATTACTATATTATAAATCACATAAAAAAATTAAACAATAAACAATATCTGCTTTGAACTAGGTTATCTGACCATTTATTTATTTATTTATTATTTATTTGGAAGTTTTATATACCGGCCTTCTCACCTCAAACGAGGGACTCAGGTCGGTTTACAACATATATGCAAATACAATAATATATAAGTACAACAGAGTGCAACATCATTACAGATTAAAATAGTACAATAAAGTACAATAAAAACATCATCATCACAATTACCCAAGCCAAGTCGTCAATATCAGTCACAGTCATAGTCATAGTCACAGTTCATCATCCTCCTTCCTTGTGGACGGAGGTTATAGATTCAGTCCTCGAATGCCACATTCCAGAGCCAGGTCTTTAGTAGTTTCCTGAAAGTCAGGAGGGAGGGAGCAGATCTAATCTCTAGTGGGAGGGAGTTCCAAAGCTGGGGAGCCACCACCGAGAAGGCCCTGTCCCTCGTCCCCACCAACCGTGATTGCGAGGGTGGTGGGACCGAGAGCAGCCCCCCCCCCCGGAAGATCTTAATAGCCTTGATGGTTCATAGGGGAGAATCCGTTCGGACAGGTAAACTGGGCCGGAGTCGTTTAGGGCTTTATAGGTCAAAACCAGCACTTTGAATTGTGCACGGAAGCTAACGGACAGGTAGACTGGGCCGGAGTCGTTTAGGGCTTTATAGGTCAAAACCAGCACTTTGAATTGTGCCCGGATGCTAATCGGCAGCCAGTGGAGCTGGCGTAACAGAGGAGTCATATGATCTCTGTACCCAGCTCCTGTTAGCAGTCTGGCTGCCGCTCGTTGGACTAGTTGAAGCTTCCGAACAGTCTTCAGAGGCAACCCCACGTAGAGAGCGTTGCAGTAGTCTAGACGGGATGTAACCAGAGCGTGGACCACCGTGGCCAAGTCAGACTTCCCAAGGTACGGGCGCAGCTGGCGCACAAGCTTTAATTGTGCAAAAGCTCCCCTGACCACCGCCGAGACCTGGGCTTCCAGGCTCAGCGATGAGTCCAGGATCACTCCCAAGCTGCAAACCTGCGCCTTCAAGGGGAGTGTAACCCCGTCCAGCACAGGCTGTAACCCTATGCCCTGTTCGGCCTTTCGACTGACCAGGAGTGCCTCTGTCTTGTCTGGATTTAGTTTCAATCTGTTGTCCCTCATCCAGTCCGTCACAGCGGCCAAGCACCAGTTCAGGACCTGAACAGCCTCCTTAGTAGCAGGTGGAAAGGAGTGACAGAGTTCGACATCATCTGCGTACAGATGACACCACACCCCAAAACTTCGGATGATCTCTCCCAACGGCTTCATGTATATGTTGAACAACATAGTACTGAGCCCTGCGGGACCCCACAGAACAAAGGCTGTGGAGTTGAGCAGGTGTCCCCTGGCAACACCTTCTGGGAGCGCCCCTCGAGGAAGGACCGGAGCCACTGCAGAGCAGTACCCCCAAGGCCCATCCCCACGAGACGTCCCAGAAGGATACCGTGGTCGACGGTATCGAAGGCCAAAGAGAGGTCCAGCAGAACCAAATATACGTTACAGTCTCAGTTAGTCCTGGCTCCAAGGAGTTTGAAGCTGAGAAGCCTTTCCAAGTTTCCTCTTTCCTCAGTGGCTGTGAATGCCGGAGCAAACCACAACCCCAGTTCAAATGGCCAGTTAGAAGACTCAGGATCTTCCTCTGGTGCCAAAAGAACCGGTTTGAAGGCGCTTGAGACTTCCAACGTCGTTCAGGTTGGTCTAAACATGAAGCATAAGTCTCAAGGGTAAGAAACCTCAGAATTGGTGCTGAGAGGTAATTTAATCAGGGCCTTTTAGAGTCAAGTCTCTTACTCACGTCCATCCGATAGAAACTCTGATGGCAGAATGAAAAAGGGAAGCACTTCCCCTCCTCCAGGAAGAGGTGGAGCCAAAGAATTGAGCTGAGAAAGCAATTCAACTGGTGCAAACAACATTGGTTGACAGCTATAAATAACCAATCAATCCAACTATACATAAGCAGGGAAAAAAGGCAGGATTAAGCATGATACAACAGTTTAAATCTTGCAATGAACAGTTCTACATATAGGTGGCGCCACTCGCGCCGTCACATAAACAATTACCGTCCAGTCAGCTTGACGTCGATACCAGGCAAGAGTCTGGAAAAGATTGTTAAGGAAGTGGTCTGCAAACACTTAGACACAAATGCAGTCATTGCTAATAGTCAACATGGATTTATCAAAAACAAGTCATGCCAGACTTCTAGAACATGGCCAGAGAGTCACAGTCTCTGAGGATGCTTGCCATAGATGCAGGTGAAACGTCAGGAGAGAATGCTTCTAGAACATGGCCATATAGCCCGAAAAACCTACAACAACCCAGTGATTGCAGCCATGAAAGCCTCCGACAATGATAATAATAGTAATTAGCAAAAGTCCAAAATTGTGATTAACCTTCCTATCATATGGAGACATTTCCCTCTTGAAGGACACTTCAGCTTCTTCTCAAGCATGGAGAGGCATGGAGCTCATCACATGTTCCGAGATTGAAAAGAGGCAGAAATGTCCTGAACGGAGGGAACTCTAAGCACAGGTCAGCCATCGTGTTCACAGCTCCAACCTCTTCTCACACTTTACTCCTCTGGTTACAACTGAACAACAGGTGTGATGGGAACCATCCATGTTTCCCATTCATCAGCCAAGTCAAAAAGAAGCACCATTAAAGCCTTGGCAGACCGTTCAAAAAGAATCTGAGAAGCCCACCTCCTCCAAGAGGAAGTGAACCACC
>NW_026846588.1:106082503-106142199 GCF_025583915.1 Anolis sagrei ordinatus | reverse complement strand
ACCCCTGCCCTAGAAGATGGCTAGAGAGAATGTGTTTTTTTCCAGACATGGATAAGTGAAATAATGGGTACTGGTCCTACAGATATAGGGTTGCACTTATGTAAACCTGACTCATGGCATTGCAATTATTCCACTTACATTTATAGTTGTTGTATGATAATAGTGACTAAAATATGCCCCAAATCCTACCTTTAGTTACCTTGCAGCTCTTAACAAGTTGGCCAATTTCAAGGCATTTGAGAGCAAGGTGGTGAGTAGGGACATGTTCAGCCCTCTTCTGCTCATAGGGCATGCAGTTTTATGAGTTTTGTGCAGGTACTACTTTTTTATTTGTAATGTTTTCGAGCCTTTGGCCTCACCATTAAGCCAATTTCATGATGAGAGTGGCAGGTCATGACTAGACTTTATTTGGGGTAATTTTCAAATGCAAATTCTTGCATAGAAGCTTATGTTGATTAATAATTACCATTGTAATTTTCAAGATTGTTTTTCATACTGATTGCTAACCAATGAAGTGTTTTCCTATATTTTATAGAAGTGATTTTCATTACCTGTGCAATCATGTTTCTATGCTGCTTTTGATCGCTTACGGAAAACACTCCAGAGGCCATTGTATTTCGTGCCTTTCTAATAAGAACCACTGACCCAAGTAATGTCATGACTGCTTACTTCAGTGATAGTGGTTTGAAAAGTTTGGTTTATTGTACATAAGTTTTTGATAGGACATATTTGGTACCTCTAATTAATTTGAGTCCTGGAGCTGTACAGTATTTTACTTATGTCTATTCTCTGTTGATTGACGTTCTGGTATGTACAGATAAGCCTTTAAAATGTAATTGTTTATATAGAAAATAAATTTTATGATTTTTGTTTTAAAAAGACCCTTTTCATATTTAATCTCATTACTACTGCAACTATCTACAAAAAAGGACATGACTTTAAAGCAGTGGTTCCCAACGTTTCTTTGACCAGGGACCACTCTCCAACATTAGTACCAAAAGGGTTACAAATCAGTTTTTGGTCAACTTTAGATTCGGTTTGGTTATTTGGGGTGCTAATTGTATTGGACAGACCACATCAGCTCTAGTTTCTGATACAGAACATATGCCATCCAGTAGTCACCATCTGCTCACAGAAAACCATATTTAATAATCTAGAGCTGATGTGGTCTATCCAATGCAATTTTCTGAATCAGCACCCTAATTAACCCCAGAAACAGGCCTAAAAATGAAGATACCATACCTATACCTATACGCGCACGTGTGTATTGGTTGGGCTGTGTTATTATCCATGGATTTTGTTAACACTCGTTTTCCAAAAAGAGAAGGAAAGGGGGCTGAGGTTGAAAAAAATACAAAATCTGCCCTTAATGCTTTCTCTCACCTCCACGCCATGGGCGCATGGCCACGAGGAAGGAGGCATGGTCCGTGGGGTGTTGCAACGTTGTAGTAACAGTGAGGTCGTGGACCATATTTTAGTTCTTGCAGACCACTGGTGGTCCACGGATCATGGAACCACTGCTTTAAGATAAAAGGTGCAGAAATAAATCTACTCACTAGATCACATGTTTGCTGTGACTTTTTTTAACCACTGCAGGGAAGGGAAGAAATCTAATTCAAGTGAGGACTTTCAATTTTTAGTAGAAATGGACTGCTATCAAAAGCAGACATAGCACAGGGAGAATCTTTTTCCTGGTAAAGGAAAGAAAATATTCCAAAAGATGGTTTGTATTTTATTTTCTGTACATAACACCTTAGATTGGTAGTTCTCTCTTCTTTCCCTACACTAGCATTATATTATTGTTATTTATCATTGTTCTCATATTTCACTTTATATCCTTGTTTGAAGGCCTGGCTCCACTATTCCGTCTCCTACTTCTTTTTCATCTCTATCTCATCCTGAATTTTATCATTTTAACTTGCACATGTGGCCTGCCCTTGGGATTGATTTTACATTGTATTAGTTTGTGCTGTTTTTATTGCATTCTTATGTTTTTATTGATTTAATTGTATTGTGTGTATTGTTGTCATGGTTTTATTTTACTGTAATGTACTGTTGGGTTTGGCCTCATGCAAGCCGCCCCGAGTCCCCTCTGGGGAGATGGTGGCTGGGTATAAATAAAGATGATGATTATTTATAATACCTTACTTTCCATCTCAGGTGTTGTAGTAGAACCTGTAAGTAACGTTGCAAGCAGTAGTATGAGTGCCAGAAGAGGAAAAAGGGTTACTTGAGAGCAGGAGTCTGATGAGGAACAACAAAGAAAGAGGATCCGGGATATACTTACGGCACCTACAGATGAGGAATCATTTGAGGGTTTCTCTGGGGATGATGGGTCACAGAGTGGGGAAAACGGGGATGACACCGTGGATTGGACTAAGGTAAAGGAAGCGTAAGATGTTTGTGCAGAGCCAACATTTAGTGATAAATTTATGGGATTCTATGGGAGTGATGACTGGCAATCTGGGAATCCAACTGAGTCTTGGGGGGATCTAAGTCTTGACAGGAGATGGAAAAGATGGAGAGAAGGGTGTAGGACTTCATGTGAAGAGTTGGGAGCAGCTGCAATGGATAATCATGGGGCAGTGGTCAGTTAATCTGATGATGATGATGTGTAATAAAAGTGGGTTCAGGAATGAGGGATCTTTGCAGAAGGCAAGGTGTTGGTATACGTTCGTGCATTGGGTACTGTCTGGACTTGTCGCTGCCTGTTTCGTGTTCGGCATTGGGTTTGGGATCTGCAGGTTGCTGTTCCTGTTCGTGTGTGCTTTTGACTTGGATTGGATTCTCGTGAGTGTGGATTTCTCCCTTCCTTGACCTTGGACCGGCTTGAGTACGACGCTGCTTCCATGGACTTTGGAACTTCGCTACTTCGGATTTCTCTTGCTACGACCCTGGACTTCACTTGACTACGCTTCTCTCCCTGCGGCTTCTCTGCTTTGTGTACCATTTACATGCTGTGCCTTCTTTGTGTGACTTCGGAGTACTGTGGTTGATTCGGTTCTTTGGTTAATCTGGATTATACTTCTGTTTGCCTTTTGAACCAGGACTGGTTTTATATTTGAATTTTGACCAGAGGCAGAGTTTAAGTGTCTCTGTGTCCCTTTGCTTCAATAAACTGTGCTTTGGAACTAACTCTGAGTCTGGCCCTTTAAGGCGTCTGTGATTCCGACATCAGGAGACGAGGAATAATTGTGTAATTATCTGACAAAGCCAAAAGACTG
Source organism: Anolis sagrei ordinatus (assembly GCF_025583915.1). Taxonomy (NCBI): domain Eukaryota; kingdom Metazoa; phylum Chordata; class Lepidosauria; order Squamata; family Anolidae; genus Anolis; species Anolis sagrei. The sequence continues at coordinate 106,138,975 of NW_026846588.1, read as the reverse complement.
TTACCTTATTTATTTCTTGTAAAGATACATCAGCCACTGTATAAAATCCTCCCAAGGCAGAGTATAACAAAATGTAAAACTGAAGACAAACAATAAAATCAAAATTAACTGGTGAAACCAAATAGCACCATAATTGCAACAGTCTTACTAGAACCCAAACTCCATTATAGGCCAGTGTAAACAGGTGAGCATTAATACCTACTTGTAGATCTGTATGAATGTGACCCGGCATATATTCACCAGGACAGTTTCACAAGCAGAGGGCTGCCACAGAGAAGGCCTTGTGTCACCAATCTTATTGTTTCGACTTCTGGACAGACGAATCAGGCCTCTAATGCTGATCTCAAAATGTAGGCATGTTGGGTATGCGGGAAGGCAATCCTTTCTGTAACTTGGTCCCAAACTGCCCATAGCTTTGAACATCAATTAATGCCAGCATTTTACATTGTGCCTGGAAATAGACTGGCAACCAGGACAACTGGAATTATGTAGCTGTCACATGGCAAGAATTCCTATCACCAGTATTTGTGTAATTGCATTTTGCTCTAGTGAACATTTCTGAACTATCTTTAAAGGCAATCCTTAAAGCACCTTGCAGCCGTCTAGCCAGAGTATCACCAAAACATAGGTAAGGAAATCAAGATACATCTATATAGCACCACGTCTGGTATATTGGAATAAACAACTACAACAACTCCTGGACAACGGTCACTTCAGTCCCACAGTAAACATGATGTCCAGGAGTACTCCCTATGTCCTTGGTCCTTCAGAGTCTTGCAGAGGAATGTCTACAAGCCTCCACTCAGAATGGATGCTTTCCTTGGTCAGAGTGCCCCTTTTTGTCAGTTTGTTCACCTCCATCTGTCCTAATCTGTAGTTAAGACCTACCTAGATTTGACACATTTGACCGGTTTGATTTAAATATGTACATAAGACACTTACGTTTTGAATTTCTGATTAGTGTACACTTAGTAGAATCATAGAGTTGGAAGAGACCTCATGGGCCATCCAGTCCAACCCCCTGCTAAGAAGCAGGAAAATTGCATTCAAAGCACCCCCGACAGATAGCCACCCAGCCTCTGTTTAAAAGCTTCCAAACAAGGAGCCTCTACCACACTCCGGGGCAGAGAGTTCCACTGCTGAACAGCTCTCACAGTCAGGAAGTTCTTCCTCATGTTCAGATGGAATCTCCTTTCTTGTGGTTTGAAGCCACTGTTCCACGTCCTACTCTCCAGGGAAGCGGAAAACAAGTTTGCTCCCTCTTCCCTATGATTTCCTCATAGTAAATGCAAATGGAACGTGTGAATAGACCTGAGAAGCATTTTGCATGACACAAAGTTCCATCTGCAATCTTGTGATGCAGACGGACTATCTGATGTTGGCCCATTCACACAAATTGATGCAATCACAAAAAGTGTGCAAAAAGTCCTGAGCTGCCATAAGTATTGCAAGTATTGTCAAAGGCTTTCATGGCCGGAATCACTGGGTTGTTGTAGGTTTTTTCGGGCTATATGGCCATGGTCTAGAGGCATTCCCTCCTGACGTTTCGCCTGCATCTATGGCAAGCATCCTCAGAGGTAGTGAGGTCTTGCAAGTGCTTAATAAAAACCAACATCTTACAAGATGAACAAAGAGATAGAACAAGGTATCAAAAACTATTGTTGCAGACATGTCCCTGTGTATGTATGTGCCTTCACGGTGCCTGATGACTTATGGTGACACCTTGAATGTCATAGTTTTCCTAAGCAAGGAATACAGTACTCAACAAGTGGTTTTGCCCACTCTTTCCTCTGTAATATAGCTTACAGCACCCGGTATTGGTTGGTGGTCACCCATCCAAGTATTAATCAGAGCTGACCTTGCTTAGCTTCCAAGATCAGACAGGATCAGGTCCCTTTAGGGTATTTAACCTGCTAATAGATTCCATACAAAAGTCATGAACTGGCAGGGCACCATTATGAAATAACTGCAAAAATAAAATGGACGCAGAAGCAGTCTGATTTGATTTCCTCCCCTTGAATTACCATTTTTATGAATGTGTAGTATTAACTAATGTCAACAGAATGTTGATCCCTGTCTTTAAGCATGTCGGCTGCAAACTCCATTTAACTCAGGTGAATGTATCAATGGGAAGAGCTGTGCATGATTGTATTGTCCGCAGTTTAAAAGTGGGGAAAAAACAATGTCTTTTAATCTCAATGTCAATGGGAGTGAACTGTGAGTATTTTAACTTTTCCACCTATATTCTCCAGAAGCCCCCGGTGGCACAGTGGGTTAAACCCCTGTGCTGGCAGGACTGAAGACCGACAGGTTGCAGGTTCAAATCTGGGGAGAGTGTGGAAAAGCTCCCTCTATCAGCTCCAGCTCCTCATGCGGGGACATGAGAGAAGCCTCCCACAAGGTTCATTGGACAACATTGTGGGATTTGTGGTTTGACAATTATATAATCATAGAATCAGAGTTGGAAGAGACCCCATGGGTCATCCAGTCCAATCCCCTGCCAAGAAGCAGGAATATTGCATTCAAATCACTCCTGACAGATGGCCATCCAGCCTCTGTTTAAAAGCTTCCAAAGAAGAAGCCTCCGCCACACTCCGGGGCAGAGAGTTCCACTGCTGAACGGCTCTCACAGTCAGGAAGTTCTTCCTCATGTTAAGATGGAATCTCCTCTCTTGTAGTTTGAAGCCATTGTTCCGCGTCCTAGTCTCCAAGGAAGCAGAAAACAAGCTTGCTCCCTCCTCCCTGTGACTTCCTCTCACATATTTATACATGGCTCATATCTCCTCTCAGCCTTCTCTTCTTCAGGCTAAACATGCCCAGCTCCTTAAGCCGCTCCTCATAGGGCTTGTTCTCCAGACCCTTGATCATTTTAGTCGCCCTCCTCTGGACACATTCCAGCTTGTCAATATCTCTCTTGAATTGTGGTGCCCAGAATTGGACACAATATTCCAGGTGTGGTCTCACCAAAGCAGAATAGAGGGGTAGCATGACTTCCCTAGATCTAGACACTATGCTCCTATTGATGCAGGCCAAAATCCCATTGGCTTTTTTTGCCGCCACATCACATTGTTGGCTCATGTTTAACTTGTTGTCCACGAGGACTCTAAGATCTTTTTCACACGTACTGCTCTCAAGCCAGGCATTGTACCCCATTCTGTATCTTTGCATAATGGGGGACGCCTGGCTTGAGAGCAGTACGTGTGAAAAAGATCTTGGAGTCCTTGTTGTTAAAACATCACAACATCAGGGCGCCCTCTGGGCAACGTCCTTCCAGTCGGCCAATTCTCTCACTCCAGAAGCGACTTGCAGTTTCTCAAGTTGCTCCTGACACGACCAACCCCCCCCCCAAAACAAACCTATATTCTCCTAAAAATTAAATATTAACATGGTAGATGACCTGAAACAAATAGCCAGAATTAACTTCCTAGTTGCAGCTAGAACATCACTGAATCAACCGACTGTTGGTAAGTGCATACTTATGTAAATCCCATGGGTCTGCTCTATTTTGGTACTAACAATTGGATTTAGGCTAATATATCCTAATTTTATTCAGATGGTAGACAAGAAGATTGCAGCAGAGCATTGTATGCCTGCAAGTTTTCTCGCCATGATGGTCTACTTCCAACGGTTTATTCTTAATAGTTGGATGTAAGAAAAGAAGAGGAATACAGTTGCCAAACAGAAGAGGGCAAGCTGGTTCTCCCAGAAACCCCACGTGCTATAGTCAATGTCTTGCTGAATCAGGTATTCCTCTCCAGGGACCCTGAAAGAAGAAAAGAAAAGAGTTGAAGACATGTGTGCACTTCTTAAGGAAGACTTGGTAGTTGCAACAATTTCACCCATTGAGATGTTGAGCTTCTTCTCATCTCTATTATTATTATTATTATTATTATTATTATTATTATTATTATTATCTTTATTTATACCCCGCAAAATCTCCCGAAGGACTCGATGCGGCTTACAAAGGCCAAGGCCAGCGACAACACAATATACAATACACAATAAACTCATAAGCAAATAATAAAACATCAAGCAAAACAATAAAAGAGTAAAACAATGACACCGTGACGCAATTAAAACCAAGGCTGGGCCTAATGTAATGGACAAAATTTAAAAAGTGCTGAACTTGACAGGTAATATGTAGAGGTATTTGGAGGTAGGTGCAATGTGCAGATGATCCTGAATCTCTAGCAAGGTGTATTTGGGACTTGAAGCCAGGAGTTTCCTATTCTGGAAAGGCACACTTGAACAGCCAGGTCTTCAGGCTCTTCCTAAAGACAGCCAATGTTGGGACTTCTCTGATGTCCTTGGGGAGAGAGTTCCAGAGTCGGGGGGCTACCACAGAAAAGGCCCTGTCCCTTGTCCCTACCAAACGTGCCTGCGACGCAGGTGGGATCGAGAGCAGGGCCTTTCCAGATGATCGGAGGGAGCATGCAGGTTTGTAAGCGGAGATGCGGTCACGCAGGTAGGCAGGTCCCAAACCGTTTAGGGCTTTGTAGGTGACCACCTGCACCTTGAATTGGGACCGGAAAATGAACGGCAGCCAATGGAGCTCCTTGAACAGGAGGGTTGACCTCTCTCTGTAAGGAGCACCAGTTAACATCCTGGCCGCCGCCCGTTGGACTAGCTGAAATTTCCGAGCCGTTTTCAAGGGCAGCCCCACGTAGAGCACATTACAGTAGTCCAATCTAGAGGTGACCAAGGCATGGACCACCCCGGCCAGATCAGCCTTTACGAGGTAAGGTCGCAGTTGGCGCACGAGTCTCAATTGTGCAAAAGCCCTCCCGGACACCGCCGACGCCTGAGCCTCAAGTAAGTGATGAATCCAGGAGGACTCCCAGACTGCGGACCTGTGACTTCAGGGGGAGTGTAACCCCGTCCAGCACAGGTTGCCACCCTATACCCCGATCCGGTTTTCGATCGACCAGGAGGACCTCTGTCTTGTCGGGATTGATCTTCAGCTTGTTCCTCCTCATCCAGACAGCCACAGCGGCCAAGCACTCGTCCAGCACTCGAGGGGCTTCCTTGGAGTTAGGTGGAAATGAGTAGTAGAGTTGTGTGTCATCTGCATAGAGATGGCACCTAACTCCAGAACTCCGGATGACCTCTCCCAGTGGTTTCATGTAGATATTAAAAAGCACGGGAGATAAAAGCGTCGAAAAGGTTGATCCCACACAACAAAACAAGTATTCCAGTAAGGAGCCCACCTATTTATTAACTAGCCATCCCCTGTCACGCATTGCTGTGGCCCAGTCTGTGTATGTGTTGTGTGTGTGTGTGAATATGTGTGTGTATATATTTGTGTATATTTTGCTATTGTTATTTTAAAAGCTAATTGTACTTTTTAAAATCTGCTTCTGTAAACCGCTCCAAGCCAAATTGGGAGTAGAGGTATACAAGTTAAATAAATAAATAAAATAAATAAATATATGTGTATTTATGTGGTTATGCGTATATGTTGTAATGTAATGTTTTTTTTATTTTATTTTTTGGCTTCTGCTGTGTTTTTCCATGTTTTTATGAGTGATGGTCACTTGTTGGCCTGATAGGTGTATTGTGTCCAAATTTGGTGTCCATTCGTCCAGTGGTTTTTGAGTTATGTTAATCCCACAAACAAACATATTTTTATTTATATAGACTAGCCCTCTCCTGCCACGTGTTGCTGTGGCCCAGTCTGGTGATCTGGAAAGTAAAGTAATGTGAAAGCGTTGGTTTCTAATATACGAGGGGTATTTTTTAAGTAAGGTCCGTTTTGTTGTAGACAGTAGTAGTTCGCACGCACACCACAACGAGTGCGTGCGTCGTGTACCGGCATGCCTCGGGAACAACTGTGCTCAGTTTCCACTCTGTAGCTAACCTGTACGGTTCTGTTCTGTGCTTTAAAAATGTTTAAGACTATCAACTCACCCGCCGCATGTGAGGTTCGCTTAGTGATACGGTTTTTGTCAGCAAGGAACCTGCCTGCTGCAGAAAGCACGGTGGACTCAAACAATGATGGATCTGGACCAAACTTGGCACGAATATTCCATATGCCCAAATATGAACACAGATGGAGTTTAAGGGAAATAGACCTTGACATTTGGGAGTTGTAGTTGCTGGGATTTATAGTTCACCTACAATCAAAGAGCATTCTGAACTCCACCAATGATGGAATTGAACCAAACATGGCATACAGGACTTCCATGACCAACAGGACACACTGGAAGGGTTTGGTGGGCATTGACCTTGAGTTTGGGAGTTGTAGTTCACCTACATCCAGAGAGCACTGTGGACTCAAACAATGATGGATCTGGACCAAACTTGGCACAAATATTCCATATGCCCAAATATGAACACAGATGGAGTTTGGGGGAAATAGACCTTTACATTTGGGAGTTGTAGTTACTGGGATTTATAGTTCACCTACAATCAAAGAGCATTCTGAACCCCACAAACGACAGAATGGGGCAAACTTCCCACACAGAACCCCCATGACCAACAGAAAATACTTAAGGCCATCCAGTCCAACTCTCTTCACCAGGGCAAAAAAATGTAATCAGAGCCCTCCTGACAAAGAGCCATCCAGTCATAAATTAGATAGATAGATAGATATGATTCTCTCTCTCACACACACAGATATAGTATCACAGATTTGAAAGAGACCCTTAAAGAAGGACTATGATATGTTGCATATTCTAGAGTAGGCAAACCAGACACTCTCCACATCAACACTGACAAAGAAACAACAAGAAATACTGTTTACTCACAAGCATAAAGGAATTACATATATTAGAAACCAACACTTTCTCATTACTTTATTTTCCAGATCACCAGACTGGGCCACAGCAACGCGTGGCAGGGGACAGCTAGTAGAATAATATAATATATATAATATATATATATATATATATATATATATATATTAAATATAATAAGTGAATATAATTTTATTTATATTTATTTATAAATAAATAAATATAACAATGTATCATTGGAGCCCTTGTTTCTTTTTCTTTGCGATGTGGGCATCTCTTTATGAGAGGAAGTATATTTACCTGGTAGAGTTCAAGTAGAAGACTAGTCCTTTGAGTTCATTGATAGCTAGAGCCTGAAATAGAAACATGATTTTTATAAATTCCAATAATTTAAGGAATCTATCTTTTCCCCTATAAAGATGGGGAAAATATTTTATTTTAAAGGATTAACTTTTCCAAATTGTAACACTTTTCTTGAATCTTAATCTTCTTTTTTCTACCAATGTAAAAGGTAAAGGTAGTCCCCTGACATTAAGTCCAGTCATGTCTGACTCTGGGATGTGGTGCTCATCTCCATTTCTAAGCCAAAGAGCCAGCGTTGTCCGTAGACACCTCCAAGGTCATGTGGCCGGCATGACTGCATGGAGCGCCGTTCTACCAATGAGAAAAGAGGAAATATTTTGCTCCAAAAATGATGTCTCAAAGTTATTCATTTATTTATTTGCAGTATTTATATTCCGCCCTTCTCATCCCGCAGGGGACTCAGGGCGGAATACAATGTACATATACATGGCAAACATTCAATGCCATAGACATGCCAACTTTTTCTGGCCACCAGGGGAGCTGTCGCTTCACTGTCCATTTGCAACACTGATGAAGTATTTCCTCATTCCCTGCATGCTTGTTGGAGATTTTTATGGCCTCGTAAATTAGTTAAATTAGTTAAATTAATATAAGTAGTACTTAATTTTCCTACTTGACAAATGCTTGACAGTCTTTCCGGCTGTAAAGGACGACAACAAGCTACACAATTGGCTGGAAGCTCACTCCAACCTGGGTTGGCTTCGAACTCATAACCTTTTGGTCAGTAGTGATCTTAATGCAGCTGACTCGCCAGGAGCAGATGATAGGGTTGCAAATAGCTTCTTTTTCCCAAACCTTTGTACATTCTCCTTTCAAAATATTCTATTGCCAGACATGTTCCCAATTTAATATGGCACCACTTTCCACAAATTTCCCTTTGCAAATAAAATTCCCTGAGCATTATGTATACAAAATACTTAATTTGCACCTTTGCTTTTTAATTAGTACTTCAACCACATTTTTGAAACTCTTTCAACATAGAAGAATTAAAAATATAAGCCATAGATGCTATTGAGATGTTGCTCACTGAGTCCCCTTTTACACTGCCATATAATCCAGATTCTCAAAGTAGACAATCCACATTATCTGCTTTGAACTGGATTATAGGAGTCTACACTGCCATACAATCCAGCTAAAAACAGATAATCTGAATTTTATATGGCAGCGTAGAAGGGGACTGAAATTCTTGTCTTTTTTCAGTACTGGCAATGCTCCCACACACATCTCCAAATATAAGGAACTACCTTGTACTAGATGTATAATGTTTCTTTTGGGATATCCAGGCACATGGAGAATTACTAGCAGAACCTGAAACATTGAGAATCAAGGATCTAAGGGTGTATCTGCACTGCAGAATTGGAGCCCCCGGTGCCGCAGTGGGTTAAACCCCTGTGCCGGCAGGACTGAAGACCGACAGGTTGCATGTTCGAATCCGGGGAGGGGCGGATGAGCTCCCTCTATCAGCTCCAGCTCCTCATGCAGGGACATGAGAGAAGCCTCCCACAAGGATGATAAAAACATCAAAATCATCCGGGCGTCCCCTGGGCAACGTCCTTGCAGACGGCCAATTCTCTCACACCAGAAGCGACTTCTGACACGACAAAAAAAACCAACAAAAAAACCTGCAGAATTAATGTAGTTTGACGCCACTTTTACATAGTTTGACACCACTTTTTTACATTGATGGCAATGTAAATATGTAAATAATTTTTGGGGGAAAGTATTTAGAGAAATAGAGGATATAACCATCTAAAACACTAAGATCTTCTGGGGAGGAACCGCTCTCGCTCCCGCCTTCCTCACAGATGTGTCTGGCGGGGACGAGAGACAGGGCCTTCTCAGTGGTGGCCCCTCAACTGTGGAACGCCCTGCCTAGAGGGATAAAATCAGTCCCCTTCCTCCTGTCCTTCCGAAGAATGGTGAAAACCTGGCTTTTTGAACAGGCCTTCCTAAATATGACATAAATATATATTATGGACAACTGACGACGCAACTGGACAATGATTTGAGATGGAGATGTTTTGATAATGTTTTTGAATGCTGTATATGATTTTTACATTTTTATAGTGCTGTTAGTATTTTAAAGTATTAATGATTGTTTTATTTTGTGGTAACTGTTCTGGCATCGAATTGTTGCCTATTGTTAACCGCTCCGAGTCGCCCTTGGGCTGAGAGGGGTAGTATATAAATGCAGTAAATAAATAAATAAATAAATAAATAAATAAATAAATAAATAAATAATAAAATATATATAATGAATATTAAAATAGAAAGAAGTCCTAGTATAGCTTTAATATCATTATATAATAATAAACAATTGAAAAAAGATGTGATAACAAACTTATTAACAATAGCAAGACTTTTAATCCTGTGGCTCAGTACTATGGAAGCATGGGAGCTGTAGTTTTACAAGGTATTTGGCTTGAACAAGTGACGATGGGAAGCATATTCCAATCCCTGCTTTTGCCGGTAGATGCTTCCTATAGCTGAAAATAAAGGAGTATGCAGCTCATGCTAAATGGATGGGGTTGTATAGACCAGAGGAAAAAGGAGGCAGGAAATGGAACTTCAATTAAGAAGTGGACTAAATAGTGCAATGTAAAGGCATTGCACATGCTAACATAATATGTTCTTAAACCTTTTGTAGAAAGAATAGCCATTGCGTAAGTTGGGACAACACATAGCAGGAAGGTACCCTCTATATCAGGGGCCCTCAACCTTTTTAAACAGAGGGCCAGGTCACAGTCCATCAAATTGTTGGAGGGCCGGATTATAATTAGAAAAAAAAAGAATTAATTTATATTCACACTTCACATATCTTATTTGTAGTGCAAAAAACACTTTAAACAATATAATAATTAAAATGAAGAACAATTTTAACTTAACACATTTAAACTTATTAGTATTTCAATGGGAAGTGTGGGCCGGCTTTTGGTTGATGAGATAGGATTGTTGTTGTTGTGTTTTCAAGTCGTTTCAGACTTAGGTTGACCCAGAGCGAGGGCCGGGCAAATGACCTTGGAGGGCCGTATCCGGCCCCTGGGCCTTAGTTTGAGGACCCCTACTCTATATTCACCCTTGAATGCTAATATGGCAAAAAAAGGGTATTGTAATATGGTGTCTTACTTGAGGTTTACTACATCTCAGCCTTCCCCCCAGAGAGAAGCTATGATGACTCACGTTCATGCCATATCTGTAAATGCTGATCCATTTGATCCAGGACAACCAGTCCAGCATGGTATTGAGGTTCACAAGAAATCCACCAAAGACCTGCAGGATTCGACATTGTTTCAAAACAAACAAACAAACAAACAAACAAACAAACAAACAGTTAAAAGCCATAGCAAAGTTTTGAATTACATTGAAAGACTATCAGGCACTTTGAATGATAAAGGATGACTTTCAAGGGATGAGCAGCCCTGTTCCCAAAAAACTATAAACAAAGAATGTTCTCAAAACATGAGAACATACGAGGGGTATTTTTTAAGTAAGGTCCGTTTTGTTGTAGACACTAGTAGTTCGCGCGCATACCGCAACGAGCGCGTGCGTCGTGTACCGCCATGCCTCGGGAACAACTGTGCTCAGTTTCCGCTCTGTAGCTAACCTGTACGGTTCTGTTCTGTGCTTTAAAAATGTTTAAACTATCAACTCACCCACTGCATGTGAAGTTATTGTCAGGAAGGAACCTGCCTGCTGCAGAAATTCATCGACAGATTTATGAAGTGTACGGAGATACTGTTATGAGTGAAAGCAAAGTGCGTAAGTGGGTATGACAATTCAAAGACGGCCATGACAACGTCCATGATGAGGACCGCTCCGGTCACCCTTCGACGACGTGAAAACGGCAGTGAACTCTTGGTTATCGGAGCAGGCGGCAAGTTTTTATGAAGAGGGTATTTTAAAATTGGTTCAGAGGTATGATAAGTGTTTGAACAAACTTGGCAACTATGTCGAAAAATAGAGTGAAGTATGTACTTTCTGAAAATAAATTTTCTTTTTTGAAATAAACTTTCGTTGTGTACTTATGTTCAAACGGACCTTACTTACCCCTTGTATTTTGAGTTGGAAGGAAAAAGTTATCCCAAGGCAGATTATTTCTTTCTAATGGGCTTTCCCCACAACCTGGTGCCCTCCAATTTATTTATACTTTCAAACACACAGAGCCGATATCCACAATTTAATTTGTCCAGGTTTGACAAAATATATTCTCTGTAGGCATTTTTCAGGCCCTCCAATGTCACTCTGGGTTATTATTCTGCCAGAAGTACTTTATTTCAAATAGGGCTTGGTATTACCCATGCTTTCACATTGTTGTTGTTGTTTATTCATTCAGTTGCTTTCGACTCTTTGTGACCTCATGGACCAGCCCACGCCAGAGCTCCCTGTCAACCATCACCGCCTCCAGCTCCTTCAGAGTCAAGCCAGTAACTTCAAGGATATCATCCATCCATCTTGACCTTGGTCGGCCCCTCTTTCTTTTTCCTTCCATTTTCCTATCATTGCCTTCTCTACGTTTTCCTGTCTTCTCATGATGTGGCCAAAGTATTTCATCTTTGCCTCTAATATCCTTCCCTCCAATGAGTAGTTGGGCTTTATTTCCTGAAGTATGGACTGGTTGGATCTTCTTGCAGTCCAAGGCACTCTCAGAACTTTCCTCCAATACCACAGTTCAAAAGGATCTATTTTCCTTTGCTCAGTCTGTCACTGCCTCCACATGTTCAAACTACAAGAAAGGAGATTCCATCTGAACATAAGGAAGAACTTCCTGCCTGTGAGAGCCGTTCAGCAGTGGAACTCTCTGCCCCGGAGTGTGGTGGAGGCTCCTTCTTTGGAAGCTTTTAAACAGAGGCTGGATGGCCATCTGTCAGGGGTGATTTAAATGCAATATTCCTGCTTCTTGGCAGGGGATTGGACTGGATGGCCCATGAGGTCTCTTCCAACTCTGTGATTCTATGATCCCTCTATTTGCCAGTTATCAATCAGTCCGGTTGCCATAATCTTGTTTTTTTTTTAATGTTTAACTGCAACCCAGCTTTTGCACTTTCTTCTTTCACCTTAGTTATAAGGCTCCTCAACTACTCCTCGCTTTCGTCCATCAAAGTGGTGTCATCTGCATATCAAGGTTGTTAATGTTTCTTCCAGCAATTTTAACCCAGCCTTGCATTCATCAAGCTCCGCACATCGCATGATGTGTTCTGCATACAAGTTGAATAGGTTGAGCGAGAGTATACAACCCTGCCGTACGCCTTTCCCAATCTTGAACTAGTCTATTGTTCCATTCTTACTGTTGCTACTAGGGATATGCTTTCACATATCTCCAGGAATATATTTCTTGAGGATACGGGGATTGTACTATAGGTCAGGATTTCTACTTCCACCAAACCCAACTAACCCCGCCTAAAACTAATCTGGCCAGAGTTTGGAATAGTGATTTTTGAAAAAAAAAACCTTTGGTCTCTTGAATCTTCCATTCTGTCAGGATTTTAGAATTTGTATTCAAATAAAAGTAATCCTTCCAAGCTCTGCATACAACCTGTTGGTAGAATCTTTGGATTTTGTATCCTGCTAGGGATGCTGTGAGTGGGATTTTTCTTGGGGGGGGGGGGGGGGGAGCCTAGCTATTTTATTTTATTTAAATTGTACTATAACTCTTGACACAAATATTTAATTTTTAAGATGTCTATATTTATATGTACAGGCCTTGTTTTTAACTTCTATTGTATTCTTTTGGTCACTGGCAGTTGCCTTGAGTCCCTATTTGGAGAAAGGTGGGATAAAAATAAAGATGATGATTGGGGTGTTGTTTGGTTGTGTTCTAGCAGCATTTTCTCCTGATGTTTTGCCTACATCTGTGGCTGGCATCTTCAGAGGATCTGATGGTGGTACCGCAAGTGAAGTATATATACCTGTGAAATGTCCAGGTTGGGAGAAAGAACCAATGTCTGTTAACCAAGTGTGAAGGGTGCAATTAGCAAGCTTATTGCACCTCTGAGGATGCTTGCCATAGATGCAGGTGAAACATCAGGAGAGAATGCTTCTAGAACATGGCCATATAGCCCGAAAAACCTACAACAACCCAGTGATTCTAGCCATGAAAGCCTTGGACAATACATTAATTTGCTAATGTTTGAGTGGGACCCCTCCATTAGCATGAGAGTAGGTAACTTTTTTTAACAAACTTAGATATGCAGATGATACCACTTTGATGGCTGAAAGTGAGGAGAAGCTGAGGAGCCTTAGAAGAAAGTGCAAAAGCTGGGATGCAATCAAAAATAAAAAACAAGATTATGGCAACCAGACTGATTTATAACTGGAAAATAGAGGGAGGAAACATGGAGGCAGTGACAAACTTTGTATTTCTAGGTGCAAAGATTACTGCAGACACAGACGGCTGCCAGGAAATCAGAAGATGTTTACTTCTTGGGAGGAGAGCAATGTCCAATCTCAATAAAATAGTGAAGAGTGGAGACATCACACTGGCAATGAAGATTCGCATAGTTAAAGCAATGGTATTCCCTGTAGTCACCTACAGATGTGAGAGCTGGACCTTAGGGAAGGCTGAGCGAAGGAAGATAGATGCTTTTGAACTGTGGTGCTGGAGGAAAGTTCTGAGAGTGCCTTGGACCACAAGAAGATCAAACCAGTTCATACTGGTTCTGACTAAAATTTGGACCAGGTTCACCACCCTGCGGACACAGAGATCTACAGCTTGCCATGGAGGGCCTGGGTATCCAAACAGAGCCTTTTGCCTACAGGACAGCTTTGAAGTTTTGAAAAAGAAGAAACAACTTGCCATCATGAAGACATACGGCAGGGCAATCAAGAGGTTGGCAACGGCGAAAGTGTTGACGCTGGAGCTCACCAAGAAAGCCATGCTCACTGCTGCAAGATTGGTCAGGCTAAGTGACAAAACATACAGGAAGAAAGCTTCTGCTTGGGGTCTGAGACCTGGGGATGGACAGAAAAGGAAAGCAACAAGTTGCAGCACACATGAAAAGTCCTGGATGATGGTTTTGCTCTTGGATGTTTTGAACTCTGCATCCCTTATACTCAATCGATATAAATAAAAATGTAATGTTCGTTTGTGGGATTAACGTAACTCAAAAACCACTGGATGAATTGAGACCAAATTTGGACACAAGACACATCTCAGGCCAAAGAGTGACCATCACTCATAATAACACTGAAAAACACAGCAGGAGGGATTTTAAAAGCCAAAAACCCAAAGTTTACATTACAACGCATGCACAAAACTACATATATAGGCAAACACACATATATATACACACAAAACACATGCACAGAAAGGGGGAAGAAGGAGGGCGAGAATGAGGGAGAGAAGGAGGATAGAGAACGAAGTAGAGAAGGAGGGAGAGAAAGAGGGAGAGAAGAGAAAGAAGGAGGGAAGGAGAGAAGGAAGGAAAGAAAGAAGGGTAGAGAAGGAAATAAAAAAGTGAAAGGGAAGGAAGGAGAGAAGGGACGAAAGAAAGAGGGAAGGAAGGAAGGAAGGAAGGAAGGAAGGAAGGAAGGAAGGAAGGAAGGAAGGAAGGAAAGAGACAAGGAAGGATGGAACCAAAGAGCAAAGGAAGCAAGAAAAGAAACAGGTAGAGAAGGAAGAAAGAAGAAGGGAAAGAAAAAGAGGGAAGGAAGGAAATAGAGAGGGAAGGAAGGGTAGGAAAAAAAGAGAGAAAGAGGGAGGGAAGGTTGACCACAGCAAAGCGTGGCAGGTACAGCTAGTCTATATAAATAAAAATGTAATGTTCGTTTGTGGGATTAACAGAACTCAAAAACCAGTGGGCGAATTGACAACAAATTTGGACAGCATACACCTAACAACCCAATCTATGTCCTTCACTCGAAAAAATTGAGTTTGTCATTTGGGAGTTGTAGTTGCTGGGATTTATAGTTCACCTACAATCAAAGAGCATTCTGAACTCCACCAATGATGGAATTGAACCAAACATGGCATACAGGACTTCCTTGACCAACAGAACACACTGTAAGGGTTTGGTGGGCATTGACCTTGAGTTTGGGAGCTGTAGTTCAACTACATCCAGAGAGCACTGTGGACACAAACAATGATGGATCTGGACCAAACTTGGCACAAGCACTCAATACGCCCAAATATGAACACAGATGGAGTTTGGGGGAAATAGACCTTGACATTTGGGAGTTGTAGTCACTGGGATTCACAGTTCACCTACAATCAAAGAGCATTCTGAACCCACGAACAACAGAATCGGGGCAAACTTCCCACACAGAACCCCCATGACCAACAGAAAATACTTATCCAACTCCCTTCATCAGGGCAAGAAAACATAATCAAAGTCCTCCTGACAAAGAGCCATCCAGCCATAGATATAGATAGATAGATAGATAGATAGATAGATAGATAGATAGATAGATATGATTTACACACAGAGATATAGTATCATAGATTTGAAAGGGACCCTTAAAGAAGGACAATGATATCTTGCATGTTCCAGGGTGGGCAAACCAGACACTCTCCACATCAACACTGACAAAGAAACAACAAGGAATACTGTTTACCCACAAGCATAAAGAAATTACATATATTAGAAACCAACACTTTCTCATTACTTTATTTTCCAGATCAACAGACTGGGCCACAGCAACGCGTGGCAGGGGACAACTAGTCTATGCCCTGTGCAAAATGCCCTGTGCATAATGAGTACCTTAAAAACAAAAGAATCAATGAATGAAATAACACCAAATTTGGCAACAAAACATCTCAAAACACAATGAGTGACCATCACTCAAAAAATTATGATTTTGACATTGGGAGTTGTAGTTGCTGGGATGTATAGTTCACCTACAATCAAAGAGCATTCTGAACTCCACCAACAATGGAATTGAACCAAACTTGGTACACAGAACTCCCATGACCAACAGAAAATACTGGAAGGGTTTGGTGGGCATTGACCTTGAGTTTTGGAATTGTAGTTCACCTCCATCCAGAGAACACTGTGGACTCAAACAATGATGGATATGGACCAAACTTGACAGGAATACTCAATATGCCCAAATGTGGACACAGATGGAGTTTGGGGGAAATAGACCTTGACATTTAGAAGTTGTAGTTACTAGGATGTATAGTTCACCTACAATAGAGCTTCCGAACCCCACCAACAATGGAATTGGGCCAAACATCCCACACAGAACCCCCATGACCAACAGAAAATACTGTATTTTCTGGTGATCTTGGGTGACCCTTCTGACACCCCCCTGGTGACCCCCCCCTCCGGGGTCTTGACTTTCCAGGTTCAGAAATGCTGCCTTAAGGCCATCCAGTCCCACTCCCTTCACCAGGGCAAGAAAACATAATCAAAGCCCTTCTGACAAAGAGCCATCCAGCCATTCACGCACACACACACACACACACACATATATGTATATGACAGATGCAGTATCAAAGATTTGAAAGGGACCCCTAAAGAAGGACAATTATATGCCGCATGTTCCAGAGTTGGCAAACCAGACACTCTCCACATCAACACTGACAAAGAAACAGCAAGAAATACTGTTTACCCACAAAGCATAAAGACATTACATATATTAGAAACCAACACTTTCTCATTACTTTATTTTCCAGATCACCAGACTGGGCCACAGCAACGCGTGGCAAGGGAACCGCTAGTGTCTTTATATAACTTTTAGATGCATTTGGACCTGAAAAGGTTTTTAACGTGGACTTTTCATACATCTCCCCACCTTCCCCTCATTTCCCATGGTTCAAGGCACAGGTCATAACTCACCCATCATGAAGTACGCAATGGAAGAGAACAACAACACAGGGAGGATGCGGTTGGGAAGGAGATCGGCAAATACTTTGGCCAGAAAGAAGGCAGAGGTCCTGTAGTAACTCCTGGCGCTCTCATGGCTGGATGGACAAGAAGGAAGAAAATGGTTTTAAAAAAGATGTCACCCATGAAAGTCTACAAATTGGAATAGAAGCTCATAGATTTGATTCCTTGCCCTGTCTATACAAGAACAGTCCGGCAACAGAATTAGAAGTAGAATCTTTATTGGGTTAAATATGTGAGGAATATTAAGATTTGAAAAAGGATGCCATAATATGGTGGGTTAACTGGAGAGAGATGTGTTAGCAGCTCATTGGCTGAGTGTGCCAGGGGCCAGGATTCTGATTAGCTGGCTAGCTGCTGAGGCCAACGGTTCTAACTGTCATTCTGCCATTTGTTCTCTCTTTGGACAATGAAGAGAAAGTGCTGGTTGCCAAATATCTTAAGGACTGATCATTTTATGGCATGAGGCATATTTCAAAGACTATTTAAAAAGACAATTTTATTCCTCGGTTCCCTGCCTGAATTCAAAGAGACAAAAGGTCCCTAAAACCAAAAGTAAAACAATTATATAATTGCAATAATGTATATTATGGGTTGTTGTAGGTTTTTTGGGCTATATAGCCATGGTCTAGAGGCATTCTCTCCTGACGTTTCGCCTGCATCTATGGCAAAGACATAATATACATTATTGCAATTATATAATTGTTTTACTTTTGGTCTTAGGGACCTTTTGCCTTTTGCATTTCAGGGAACCCTTGCTCTCTATATTTTGGGTCATATACTATATGACCCAAATGTCCAACATGATATAGGAGTGTATGGTCCTTCTCACATCATAATAATAATAATCTTTATTTATACCCCGCCACCATCTCCCCCAACGGGGACTCGGAGCGGCTTACATGGGGCCAAGCCCGAACAACAAATTACAATACAAAAATACAAATTGCAATAAAATAAACAACATAACAATAAAGTATATATTGTTAGCATGTTCGAACCTTTGAACTAAAGGAAAGATACTGTTGCTTGTTTCACAAGCCTAAGTGACATTTTATTATACAGCAGGACACACCTTGGTTTAAATACTGTGGTAAAACTTCTGCTTATTCTACTTACTCACATTTACCAAACCTCAAAAGGAATCCCTCCCGGTGGACTTGCTCTGCAGAACTTTTTATGTCTACATTACCTGGCCTGAACATGAAACCAACAAACTTGACATTCCAGAATCTACATTAGGCATCCTTCAAACTTTTTGGGTCTCCAACTCCCAGAAGCCTTAATAAGCTTGTTCAATTGTCAGATATTCAGGGAGTTGAAGGCCCAAACAGTTGGAGGGCCACGGTTTGAGGATGCCTGATCTACATACTATTGGTTGTCCACACTCAGCTGAAAATTGTACATAGGAAAATGTGCATGGCTTGTTGCAGGATTTTTTTTTCGGGCTATATGGCCATGTTCTAGAGGCATTTTCTCCTGACGTTTCGCCTGCATCTATGGCAAGCATCCTCAGAGGTAATGAGGTCTGTTGGAAGTAGGAAAAAGGGTTTATATATCTATGGAATGACCAGGGTGGGATAAAGAACTCTTGTTTGTTGGAGCTAGGTGTGAATGTTTCAACTGACCACCTTGATTAGCATTTGATGGCCTGGCAGTGCCTGGGGCAATCTTTTGTTGAGAGGTGATTAGATGTCCTTGATTGTTTCCTCTCTGTTGTTTTGCTGTTGTAATTTTAGATTTTTTTTAATACTGGTAGCCAGATTTTGTTCATTTTCATGGTTTCCTCCTTTCTGTTGAAATTGTCCACATGCTTGTGGATTTCAATGGCTTCTCTGTGTAGTCTGACATGGTGGTTGTGAGTGGTCCAGCATTTCTGTGTTCTCCAATAATATGCTGTGTCCAGGTTGGTTCATCAGGTGCTCTGCTATGGCTGACTTCAGAGAAGCCATTGAAATCCACAAGCATGTGAACAATTTCAACAGAAAGGAGGAAACCATCATTGTTTGAGTCCACATTGCTCTCTGGATGTAGGTGAACTGCAACTCCCAAACTCAAGGTCAATGCCCACCAAACCCTTCCAATATTTTCTGTTAGTCAAGGGAGTTGTGTGTGCCAAGTTTGGCTCATTTCCGTCATTGGTGGGGTTCAGAATGCTCTTTGATTGTACATGAACTATAAATCCCAGCAACTACAACTCCCAAATGACAAAATCATTTTTGAGTGAAGGACATACATTGGGTTGTTAGGTGTCTTGTGTCCAAATTTGGTGTCAATTCGTCCAGTGGTTTTTGAGTTCTGTTAATCCCACAAACGAACATTACATTTTTATTTATATAGATTTTCCTGGTTCCAACAGACCTCACTATCTCTGAGGATGCTTTCCATAGATGCAGGCGAAACGTCAGGAGAAAATGCCTCTAGAACATGGCCATATAGCCCGGAAAAAAAACCCTACAACAACCCAGTGATTCCAGCCATGAAAGCATTCGACAAAATGTGCATGGTTTGGCTGTGTGCAAACCATCCAACCTGCAAAGTAGAAGCGGAAGACTGAATCTACACTCTTTGTCTTCCCCGAATATGAGCACAAAGGATGGAATGAAGACTCTTGACAAATCTAGGCATTAATCAACCAAAACTCCTCAGCACTGATCTTGGAGCGAGGATCAGGAAAGCGTCTTGAACATCAATGTGATATTAATAATTATACTCCATCTCTATTCCTACATGCAAAACACAGATCTCCATAAATTAGCATGAGTCCATCTGGCTGCTTGATGCTATTACACAGTACAAATTATATTACGTTTAGTTCTGGATGAAAGCTGAGACGTCTGTCTGGCATGAGATTCTGCACATGGCATTTTGAAAATGCCATTTTCTGTCTTTATTCAGAGAATACAGATAACAATTTATTTGAATCACAACAGTTGCTCACATGAAGAGTTTTCTATCATAGATGAAGAGCTCCACAGCAGACAGATTCCCAAAGATCTGAGTGAGGACCATGAAAAAGAAGGCTCCCAACCTGCAGCAAGATAATAAATAGATTATTTTATTTATTATTTCTCGTATTTGTACCCTGTCTTTTCTCTACCCCCGAAGGGGGACTCAGGACAGCTTACTTTAGTAAAGGTACAAGGCCGCTACTTCACAATTACAATAATATAAACACAATCAAATACAAACAAATACAAACGAAATGCAAAGATACAGAATGGGGGACGATGCCTGGCTCGAGAGCAGTACATGTGAAAATGATCTTGGAGTCCTCGTGGACAACAAGTTAAACATGAGCCAACAATGTGATGTGGCAGCAAAAAAAGCCAATGGGATTTTGGCCTGCATCAATAGGAGCATAGTGTCTAGATCTAGGGAAGTCATGCTACCCCTCTATTCTGCTTTGGTTAGACCACACCTGGAATAGTGTGTCCAATTCTGGGCACCACAATTCAAGAGAGATATTGACAAGCTGGAATGTGTCCAGAGGAGAGTGACTAAAATGATAAAAGGTCTGGAGAACAAGCCCTATGAGGAGCGGGTTAAAGAGCTGGGCATGTTTAGCCTGAAGAAGAGAAGGCTGAGAGGAGACATGATAGCCATGTATAAATATGTGAGAGGAAGTCATAGGGAGGAGGGAGCAAGCTTGTTTTCTGCTTCCCTGGAGACTAGGACGCGGAACAATGGCTTCAAACTACAAGAAAGGAGATTCCATCTGAACATTAGGAAGAACTTCCTGACTGTGAGAGCCGTTCAGCAGTGGAACTCTCTGCCCCGGAGTGTGGTGAAGGCTCCTTCTTTGGAAGCTTTTAAACAGAGGCTGGATGGCCATCTGTCAGGGGTGATTTGAATGCAATATTCCTGCTTCTTGGCAGGGGGTTGGACTGGATCGCCCATGAGGTCTCTTCCAACTCTTTGATTCTATGATTCTATGATTTAAACCAGTACATAGCATTAATTAAAACAATATTTACTTCTGTGAATGCTGCAATACGACAAATTGCAGGAATTCAGTTTTCACCCAAACAATTGCCCCACTTATTTATTTATTTGTCTGAAGTAGAGACTAAAGAAAATGAGTGCCTTTCTATATTTTGGAGCTACCCCAACAAGAATACCTGTGTAATTCTTCCTTACCTGTTCTGTAGAGCTTCAGGGAGAGTGTTGGGTATTTGATAGTAAATAAGTCCAACCAACACAGAGAAGACAATGCCCAAAAGGAGCTGACCAATGGAAGTCTGGGGGTTCCTCAGGAGTTGCTTCACATTGCGACAACTCACAATGTATAGCTAGAAAACAATGAACATTAAATGTTGCCATCAAGTATCCTTCACCAGAACATTTGATTATTCCCTCTCAAAACAGAAGATAATATGCAGTAGACTCTTAGTTAACCATAACTCAAGCAACTGGAATTCTGAAGAAACCCTGCAAAAAAATAATAAGAAAAAAAGAAAATGAAGGAAGACTGCCTTTTCTAGATGTCCTAGTCATCCGCAAACCAGATCAACAATTGGGTCACAACATTTACAGAACCCCCAAAACCCACACACACACACAGATAGATATCTACATAAAAACTCCAACCATCACCCAAGTCAAAAAAGAAGCACCATTAAAGCCTTGGCAGACCGTGCAAAAAGAATCTGCGAACCCCACCTCCTCCAAGATGAACTGAACCACCTCAACTGGGCTCTCCAGGCCAATGGATACTCCACCTCAGACATCAGAAGAGCTGCAAGACCAAGAACAAGCCACAAGAGTCAAGATGAAGATCCACCCAGAGGAAAAGTGTTCTTGCCATACATCAAGGGAACCACTGACCGCATAGGGAAGCTGATGAGGAAACACAACATACAAACCACCTACAGACCCACCAAGAAAATCCAACAAATGCTACGTTCAGCAAAGGACAAGAGGGATCCTCTCACCTCTGCAGGAGTCTACCGTGTACCATGCAGCTGTGGACAAGTCTACATAGGGACCACCAAACGCAGCAGCCCAAACACGAATCAAGGAACATGAAAGTCACTGCAGACTACTCCAACCAGAGAAATCAGCCATAGCAGAGCACCTGATGAACCAACCTGGACACAGCATATTATTTGAGAACACAGAAATGCTGGACCACTCTCACAACCACCATGTCAGACTACACAGAGAAGCCATTGAAATCCACAAGCATGTGGACAATTTCAACAGAAAGGAGGAAACCATGAAAATGAACACAATCTGGCTACCAGTATTTAAAAAAAAAACTCTAAAATTACAACAGCAAAACAACAGAGAGGAAACAATCAGGCACATCAAATCACTCTCAACAAAAGATTCCCCAGGCACTTCCAAGCCATTAAATGCTAATCAAGGTGGTCAGTTGAAACATTCACACCTAGCTCCAGCAGACAAAAGTCCTTTGTCCCACCCTGGTCATTCCACAGATATATAAACCCACTTTCCTACTTCCAACAGACCTCACTACCTCTGAGGATGCTTGCCATAGATGCAGGCGAAACGTCAGGAGAAAATGCCTCTAGAACATGGCCATATAGCCCGGAAAAACCTACAACAACCCAAAAAAATAATACTTTATATGAAAAATTAAAATACACGTACAATACGGTAAAACTGTGTTACATTTAGTTTGTCCATTTCCAATTAGTTACTGTAGTTCACTATTAATATCAAGTCATATTGTTTTTGTTCATTCATTCAGTCACTTCTGACTCTTCGTGATCTCATGAACCAACCCATGCCATAGCTCCCTGTTCGGCCGTCACCACCCCCAGCTCCTTCAAGGTCAAGCCAGTCACTTCAAGGATGCCATCCATCCATCTTGCCCTTGGTCGGCCCCTCTTCCTTTTTCCTCCCATTTTCCCCAGCATCATTGTCTTCTCTAAGCTTTCCTGCCTTCTCATTATGTGGCCTAAATACTTCATCTTGGCCTCTAATATGCTTCCCTCCATTGAGCAGTTGGGCTTTATTTCCTGAAGTATGGACTGGTTGGATCTTCTGGCGGTCCAAGGCACTCTCAGAACTTTCCTCCAGCAACACAATTCAAAAGCATCTATTCTCCTTCGCTCAGTCTTCCTTATGGTCCAACTTTCACATCCATAGGTGACTATGGGTTATATCCTTGCTTTTACTATGCAGATGTTCGTTGCCAATGTGATGTCTCTACTGTCCAGTATTTTATTGAGATTGGTCATTGCTCTCCTTCCAAGAAGTAAACGTCTTCCGATTTCCTGGCTGCAGTATGCATCTGCTGTAATCTCTGCACCTAGAAATACAAAGTCTGTCACTGCCTCCACGTTTTCTCCCTATATTTCCCAGTTTTCAATCATTCTTGTTGCCATAATCTTTTTTTTTTTTTTTGCTGTTTAGCTGCAACCCAGCTTTTGCACTTTCTTTTTTCACCTTGATTAGAAGGCTCCTCAGCTCCTCCTCGCATTCGGCCATCAAAGTGGTATCATCTGCATATCTAAGGTTGTTAATGTTTCTTCCAGCAATTTTTACTCCAGCCTTGCATTCATCAAGCCCCGCACATCGCATGATGTGTTCTGCATACAAGTTGAATAGGTTGGGTGAGAGTATACAACTCTGCTGTATGCCTTTCTCAATCTTGAACCAGTCTGTTATTCCATGGTCAGTTCTTACTGTTGCTACTTGTTCCTCAGGAGAGAGACAAGGTGATTTGGTATGCCCATACCACCAAAAACTTGTGTATGCTATAGTATGGGGTATAGTATTAGTTAGGCCTATTTTTAATAGTAACTCTCAAGCAAATTGACACTATATTTATTTGGAAATAATGCAGGATATTTCCGGCCCCTTCCTGGAAGTGAGTGAAGCTGCAAACAGGAGGCCCTGCTTCCAGTTGTCACAGCTTACTCACTGGTAGATGGGGACTGGAAAAAATCATCCTACTGTGCCCTGATCATCAGCAGGATAGACCTGCATCACTCTGTGTGGCTCCTGGCTGGAAGCATCAGGCCAGAAGATGATGCTTAGGAATGCATTTGTAACTAAACAAGTAATGTACGATCTTGGTCTATTTTTGAAATCTTATAAACACCGAGGTTCCCCAACATTTTCTGGTGATCCTTATGCTGGCACATGCATGTTGCTTATGCTCATTATATAATCAAAGCAGAATTTGGGAAAGTTACTTTTAGGAAAATTGTTCTCCGACTCCTCCAGCAAGTACCATGTCAGCTTGTGCTTTCTGGAAGTTGTCATTCCAAAAAGCAACTTTTCCAAGCTCGAGATCAAAATTACCCACAACTGGAAAAGAAAGGAAAAACATTGTGCTTATTTTTGAGTTTCTCCATCCCCCCCGCTCCATCCTTAACGTTTTCATCTTCACCTGGTGGATGAATGAGGTAACGTATTTGGGTTTGGATGGAACGACATCCAAGGAATGGCTTTGAGATGACTGTAGGCTTTTCAGGTCCTCCTGCAGCTGTTCATAGTAGGTGGATTGGCGATAATAGTTGGAGAGCACGCTCTTGTCAAGAGAGGAGTTGCTGGAGAAATTGATGTCCTTTTTACTGCCTGAGTCAAAGAAAAGAAAGATTGGACACATCACTCAACCGTTACCCAAGATAAAAACAATTTCAATCAATCAAGGAGCTGTCTTCATAGACCTGTCAGCAGCCTATGATATTGTGAACCACCGCCTCCTCCTGAGAAAAATGTATAATATCACAAAGGACTACCACCTCACCCGCCTCATAGGAAACCTGCTACAAAACAGGAGCTTTTTTGTTGAGTTCCAGGGCCAGAGAAGCAGATGGCGGAAACAGAAGAACGGCCTGCCTCAGGGGAGCGTGCTTGCTCCATCCATGTTCAACATCTACACAAACCAGCCACTGCCAGAAGGGACAGAGAGTTTCATCTATGCTGACGATCGTGCCATTACCGCTTCAAGCAGGGAGCTTTGAGATGGTTGAACAGAAGCTCTCCGAAGCTCTAGGTGCTCTTACTGCCTATTACAGGGAAAACCAGCTGATCCCTAATCCATCTAAAACACAGACATGTGCC
This sequence comes from Anolis sagrei ordinatus, assembly GCF_025583915.1. Taxonomy (NCBI): domain Eukaryota; kingdom Metazoa; phylum Chordata; class Lepidosauria; order Squamata; family Anolidae; genus Anolis; species Anolis sagrei. The sequence goes on along the minus strand of NW_026846588.1, from coordinate 106,114,011 downwards.
TTTCACCTTAAGAACAGACAGGCATCCAGAGCTCTGAGGATTACCTGGGAAAGAATCCCACTGGAGCATTGCAACGCACCCAAATACCTGGGAGTCACTCTGGACCGTGCTCTGACCTACAAGAAGCACTGCCTGAACATCAAGCAAAAAGTGGGCGCTAGAAACAATATCATGACGAAAGCTGACTGGCACAACCTGGGGATCACAACCAGACACAGTGAAGACATCTGCCCTTGCGCTATGCTACTCTGCTGCTGAGTATGCATGCCCAGTGTGGAACACATCTCACCACGCTAAAACAGTGTATGTGGCTCTTAATGAGACATGCCGCATTATCACGGGGTGTCTGCGCCCTACACCACTGGAGAAATTACACTGCTTAGCCGGTATTGCACCACCTGACATCCGCCAGGAAGTAGCAGCCAATAGTGAAGGGACCAAGGCAGAGACATCTCCAGCTCATCCCTTGTTTGGGTATCAGCCAGCACGTCAACGACTTAAATCAAGAAATAGTTTTCTAAGATCTACAGAGACACTTGCTGGAACACCTCAGCAAGCGAGAGTCCAAAAGTGGCAGGCTCAAACCCAGCACCTCAATAGGGTGATACCAGATGAGAGACTCCCCCCTGGGCACACAGAAGACTGGGCGACTTGGAAGGCGCTGAACAGACTGCGCTCTGGCACCACGAGATGCAGAGCCAATCTTAAGAAATGGGGCTACAAAGTGGAATCCACGACATGCGAGTGTGGAGAAGAGCAAACCACTGACCACCTGCTGCAATGCAACCTGAGCCCTGCTACATGCACAATGGAGGACCTTCTTGCGGCAACACCAGAGGCACTCCAAGTGGCCAGATACTGGTCAAAGGACATTTAATCAACTACCAAGTTTGCAAAATCTGTGTTTTTTTATCTGTTTGTTTGTTTTGTTCTGTTAGAAATGTAATACAATAGTATGGCTGCTGATGACACAATAAATAAATCCATTAGGTGGCAGCCTAATCAATGTGTCTGGAACACCTCTTCACTTACTACATAGCCGACTTGTCTAGGCACTAAATAGCTATGTTTTAGGTCAAATGTTTTGATGGCAAAACCTTTTTCATAAAAGGCCAGCTTGTCAAAAAATGGCAAAAATGGCTATCAGAAGACTGTACTATATGAACACAGTGTATAATTATTGGAAAACAAGTCTGCATTGACTACTGGTTTGTTCCTGGGCACAATATTTAAAGTGCTAATAATAATAATAATAATAATAATAATAATAATAATAATAATAATAATCTTTATTTATACCCTGCAACCATCTCCCCATGGGGACTCAGAGCAGCTTACATGAGGCCAAGCCTAACAACACATCAGTAAAAACAACAAGCAATAAGCAAATAAACAATACAATTAATATAACTCACAAATAGACAATAACGCACAAAGATTTAAAAACCTATGTCGAGGCCAGATGTAATAGTTAAAATTTTAAAAATAAACGCTGGGCATGAGCAGAGGTATAGTGTATCTAGTAGGAGGGTTTTAAACGAAATTCAGGGAGAGCAACCCAATGGGTAATTAAAGTGCTTCTCAGGACATTTTGCAGGGGATTGTTCCTTTAATTCAGGGAAGGCACACTGGAACAGCTACGTTTTCAGGCTCCTCCTAAATGCCAATGTGGGGGCTTATTTGATATCCTTGGGGAATGAGTTCCAGAGTTGGGGGGCCACCATAGAGAAAGCTCTCTCTCTCGTCCCCACCAATCGCACCTGCGAAGGGGCTGGGAGTGAGAGCAGGGCCTCTCCAGATGATCGAACACATTGCGTGGGTTCGTACACAGTCATAATAATAATAATAATAATAATAATAATAATAATAATAATAATAATAATAATAATAATAATACAGTAATAATAATAATAATAATAATAATAATAATAATAATACTTTATTTATATCCCACCCTATCTCCCCATGGGACTCAGGACAGTTTACAATGAATATCCGCAAACATTCAATACCATAAGATACTACACAAAACACAAAATAACCAAAACCACCCAAATACCACAAACCAAAAATTGACAACTGGAAAATAGAGGGAGAAAATGTGGAGGCCGTGACAGACTTTGTATTTCTAGGTGCAAAGATTACTGCAGATGCAGACTGTGGCCAGGAAATCAGAAGACGCTTACTTCTTGGGAGGAGAGCAATGTCCATTCTCGATAAAATAGTAAAGAGTAGAGACATCAGACTGGCAACAAAGATCCGCCTAGTCAAAGCCATGGTATTCCCTGTAGTAACCTACGGATGTGAGAGCTGGACCTTAGGGAAGGCTGAGCGAAGGAAGATAGATGCTTTTGAACTGTGGTGTTGGAGGAAAGTTCTGAGAGTGCCTTGGACTGCGAGAAGATCCAACCAGTCCATTCTCCAGAAAATAAAGCCAGACTGCTCATTGGAGGGAAGGATACTAGAGACAAAGTTGAAGTACTTTGGCCACATCATGAGGAGACAGGAAAGCTTAGAGAAGACAATTATGCTGGGGAAAGTGGAAGGTAAAAGGAAGAGGGGCCGACCAAGGGCAAGATGGATGGATTGGCATCCTTGAAGTGACTGGAATGACCTTGAAGGAGCTGGGGGTGGTGACGGCCGACAGGGAGCTCTGGCGTGGGCTGGTCCATGAGGTCACGAAGGGTCGGAGACGACTGAACGAATGAACAACAATAACCACAAACCAAATCGACATCTCCATAGGCATGACCTATAAAGCCCTATATGGTTTAAGTCCGGATGATCTCACTATACCAACCTGCCAAAACCTTGAGCTCTTTAAAGGAAAGTTTTTTTCTTGGTCCTGCCACCATCATAGGATCATTTGGTGAGAGAGATGTCTTTGGACCTCATCACACGAGAGACTTTAAATCCAGTTGCTGCCACCTTCAGAATTCTGAGGTTTGTAGTTTAGAGAGTGGCCTTTAAACAGGTCCCGGGCTTCACTAAACTATGAATCTCAAAATTCTGTGAGAGGCAGAAACCAGATTTAAAATGGATCCAGGTTTTAGTGTGATGAGGTCCTCAGTGGCTACTCCCAACCTTTGGAAATTTCTTCTGGACTAGGGCTTGCCTCCTCTCTGCTTTCCTTTCACTGCCAGGCAAAGCCTTTTATTCCTTCAGAAAAGGACGTTTCAAAGGCAAGCAAGAGAACAGGTAAAGCTATATCCAGAACAGTTGGAATTCTACATACCAGCATAACAAACAAGAAGCAAACAGAAGGGAGATTGGGTTGTTGTAGGTTTTTTCGGGCTATGTGGCCATGGTCTAGAGGCATTCTCTTCTGATGTTTCGCCTGCATCTATGGCAAGCATCCTCAGAGATAGTGAGGTCTGTTGGAACTAGGAGAAAGGGTTTATATGTGGAATGACCAAGGTGGGACAAAGGACTCTTGTCTGCTGGAGCTAGGTGTGAATGTTTCAACTGACCACCTTGATTAGCATATAATGGCCTGACAGTGCCTAGAGCAAACTTTTGTTGAGAGGTGATTAGATGTCCTTGTTTGTTTCCTCTCTGTTGTTGTGCTGTTGTAATTTTAGAGGTTTTTTTTAATACTGGTAGCCAGATTTTGTTCATTTTCATGGTTTCCTCCTTTCTGTTGAAATTGTCCACATGCTTGTGGATTTCAATGGCTTCTCTGTGTAGTCTGACATGGTGGTTGTGAGAGTGGTCCAGCATTTCTGTGTTCTCAAATAATATGCTGTGTCCAGGTTGGTTCATCAGGTGCTCTGCTATGGCTGACTTCTCTGGTTGAATTAGTCTGCAGTGCCTTTCATGTTCCTTGATTCGTGTTTGGGCAATGCTGCGTTTGGTGGTCCCTATGTAGACTTGTCCACAGCTGCATGGTACACAGTAGACTCCTGCAGAGGTGAGAGGATCCCTCTTGTCCTTTGCTGAACGTAGCATTTGTTGGATTTTCTTGGTGGGTCTGTAGATAGTTTGTATGTTGTGTTTCCTCATCAGCTTCCCTATGAGGTCAGTGGTTCCCTTGATGTATGGCAAGAACACTTTTCCTCTGGGTGGATCTGTAGGTGAACTATAACTCCAAAACTCAAGGTCAATGCCCACCAAACCCTTCCAGTATTTTCTGTTGGCCATGGGAGTTCTGTGTGCCAAGTTTGGTTCAATTCCATTGTTGGTGGAGTTCAGAATGCTCTTTGGTTCGTCTTTACTCTCGTGGCTTGTTCTTGGTCTTGCAGCTCTTCTGATGTCTGAGGTGGAGTATCCATTGGCCTGGAGAGCCCAGTTGAGGTGGTTCAGTTCATCTTGGAGGAGGTGGGGTTCGCAGATTCTTTTTGCACGGTCTGCCAAGGCTTTAATGGTGCTTCTTTTTTGACTTGGGTGATAGTTGGAGTTTTTATGTAGATATCTATCTGTGTGTGTGAGGTTTTCTGTAAACGGTGTGACCCAATTGTTGATCTGGTTTGCAGATGACTAGGACATCTAGAAAAGGCAGTCTTCCTTCATTTTCTTTTTCCATGGTGAATTGGATGTTTGGGTGGATGCTGTTAAGATGGTCCAGGAACCTGTTGAGTTCTTCTTCTCCATGGATCCAAATGGTGAAAGTGTCATCCACATATCTGAACCATATAGTGGACTTTTTTGTTGCTGTTTCTAGGGCTTGTTTTTCAAGGGAGATTGGCCCCAGGGGTCCTCAAACTTTTTAAACAGAGGGCCAGGTCACAGTCTCTCAAACTGTTGGAGGGCAGGATTATAATTTGAAAAAACATGAATGAATTCCTATGCACACTGCACATATCTTTTTTGTAGTGCAAAAAACACTTTAAAACAATACAATAATTAAAATGAAGAACAATTTCAACAAATATAAAATTATTAGTATTTCAATGGGAAGTGTGGGTCTACTTTTGGATGATGAGATAGGATTGTTGTTGTTGTGTTGTTGTTGTTGTTGTGGTGGTGGTGTCCTTTCAAGTTGTTTCAGACTTAGGTTGACCCTGAGCGAGGGCCGGGTAAATAACGTTGGAGGGCCGCATCCGGCCCCCAGGCCATAGTTTGAGGACCCCTGGCTGAGACTGTGGGCAAATCTACACTGTGCATTTAATGCAGTTTGGTACTCTTCTACTGCCATTACTCAATGCTATGGAGTCATGGCAGTTGTAGTTTCATAAACTCTTCAGCTTTATCTGCCAAAGAGTACTGCTGCCTCACCAAATTACAACTTTCATGATTCTATAGCAGTGGTTCTCAACCTGGGGGTCGGGACCCCTGGAGGGGTCACGAGGGAGTATCAGAGGGGTCACTAGAGACCACCCGAAAACACAGTATTTTGTGTTGGTCATGGGGATTCTACGTGGAAAGTTTGGCCCCATTCTGTTGTTGGTGGGGTTCAGAATGCCCCTTGGTTTTAGGTGAACTACAAATCCCAGCAACTACAACTCCCAAAATGTCAAGGACTATTTCCCCCAAATTCCACCACTGTTCACATTTGGGCTTATTGAGTATTCGTGCCAAGTTTGGTCCAGATCTATCATCGTTTGAGTCCACAGTGCTCTCTGTATGTAGGTGAACTATAACTCCAAAACTCAAGGTCAATGCTCACCAAACCCAGTATTTTCTGTTGGCCATGGGAGTTCTGTGTGCCAAGTTTGGTTCAATTCAATCGTTGGTAGAGTTCAGAATGCTCTTTGATTGCAAGTGAACTACAAATCCCAGCAACCACAACTCCGAAATGACAAAATCAAGCCACCACCCCCCAACCCCACCAGTATTCAAATTTGGGCGTATCGGGTATTTGTGCCAAATTTGGTCCAGTGAATGAAAATCCATCCTGCATATCAGATATTTACATTACGATTGATAACAGTAGCAAAATGATAATTATGAAGTAGGAAGGAAAATAATTTTATGGTTGGGGGTCACTACAACATGAGGAATTGTATTAAGGGGTCGCAGCATGAGGAAGGTTGAGAACCCCTGTTCTATAGCATTGAGTCACAGAGGTTCAAGTAAGGCCAAAATGCATTAATTCTACAGTGTAGATGCACCCAATGGAAGAAATTATGACTCTGAATCTTTGGTGGATTTATAGTGTAGACACACCACATTTGGCAGAAACTTGCAAGACAGGAAGCACTGAGTTAGGTGGTATTGCATACTTCATCTAGCACACATTAGTAATCACTTTTCCATCTGAGTTGACTTCTGCAAAAGACCCACCTAAGCCTTCTCTCAACTGGGACTGCACAACCTCTCCACTGATCACATCCAGAAAAAAGTCCAACGGATTGTTGAACTGCTCACAGTAGTAGCCTGAAACAGAAATACACATGAGATAGGGATTACACATTGTTGGGTTTCATCCCCCCCCCCTTTTTTTTGTCGTGTCAGGAGCAACCGCCTACGGCCATACCACCCTGAACACGTCCAATCTCGTCAGTGTTGGTTTCATCCCTGACTGCACAAGTCTCTGGCCCTCAATTTGTGAGCCAGCTGCACCCGTACCTTGGGAAGTCTGACTTGGCCACGGTGGTCCACGCTCTGGTTACATCCCGTATAGACTACTACAATGCTCTCTACGTGGGGTTGCCTCTGAAGACTGCCCGGAAGCTACAACTAGTCCAACGAGCGGCAGCCAGACTACTAACAGGAGCGGGGTACAGGGAGCATACGACTCCTCTGTTGTGTCAGCTCCACTGGCTGCCAATCAGCTTCCGAGCACAATTCAAAGTGCTGGTGTTGACCTATAAATCCCTAAACGGTTCCGGCCCAATTTACCTGTCCGAATGGATTAACATCAAGATTAAGATCTTCTGGAGGGGTCCTGCTCTCAGTCCCACCTCTTTCGCAATCATTTGGTGGGAACAAGGGACAGGGCCTTCTCGGTGGTGGCCCCTCGGCTCTGGAACTCCCTCCCGATGGAGATTAGATCTGCCTCTTCCCTCCTAACTTTTAGAAAGCTGGTAAAATCATGGCTTTGGGACACTGCATTTGCAGATTGATGACTGAGTCAATAACTGTTGACCTACTGGCGGATGGCGATGAATTTGTAATTTGTGATTTCACTCTGACGAACTGACTTTTTTGTAAATGGTATGAATTGTATTTTAATGTATTTTATATTGATGTATTGAATCCTCTGTTGTTAGCCGGCCTGAGTCCCTCTCCGGAGGTTGAGAAGACCGAGTTATAAAAACGCTAAATAGATAGATAGATAGATAGACAGATAGATAGATAGATAGATAGATAGATAGATAGATAGATAGATAGATAGATAGATAGATAGATAAGAGTGAGGGATTCCTTTCCCAATTTCCTCTAGAAAGCTTATCTTAAGAAGGGGTTTAGAAGGGGGCTGTCTTACTCATCTTTGCATGACACTATCTCCTCCCCCTTTGAATACTTAGCAATGTGATCTCTTCAGGAAAAATCATAACTTCTTCTTTAAAGGTATTTTTATTGCTCTGGCAAAGCCATGTGGTCAGAGGTCTCCATATTGGCTTGCCCTCTTCTCTTTTTGTCTTCACTAGAGTGAGGAGGAATATTTCCATTATCCAAACAAGATATAGTAGGCATAGCTACTTTTATTATTTTTCCTTTTTCTTTTTCCTTAGAAGATAGCTCAGTGAAGCTAGTTAGCTCCAAGAACTTTTCCTATCTAGAATGGATTTCTTATGTCTTTAATAAACATATTATTTTTGATCCTATGAAGTTGTGGATCTGCAATCCTGTTCCATCCTGTTGAATGGGAGCAAATCCTTGCTCACTACATGTACGTTTCTGCTGCATTCAGCACTCTGCTATATTTTTGGTGGAATCACCCCAGGAGTGGGTTGTTTTGAGCCTAACAGCTCATGATTCCCAACACACACAAAGATGAAGGAGTTCACACTGGCTTCATTTCGGAGTATTTCCAGTATCACCTTGAGATCACTTGAACATATGGAGAAGCAATATAGATTTTCAGATCTACCTCAACCCTATTTTTAAATGAGGCAGCTTACAATTAAAAAAAACCCAACAAGAATTGCAATAAAAACTATATCAAGAATGAATGCATCAGAAACAGTTTTTAAAAACACAAATAATATCTGTAATAGGAGCCTTCGGTGGTGCAATGAGTTAAATTGGCAGGACTGATGACTGACAGGTCAGAGGTTCAAATCTGGGGAGAGTGCGGATGAGCTTCCTTTGTCAGCTCCAGCTCCCCATGTGGGGAGATGAGAGAAGCCTCCACAAGGATGATAAAACATCAAAAAAACCAACCACCCCAAAACACAAAAACTAAAACATCTGGGCGCCCTCTGGGCAATGTTCTTGCAGATGGCCAATTCTCTCACACCAGAAGCGACTTGCAGTTTCTCAAGTCGCTCCTGACATGAAAAAAAAATCCTGTAATTGCAAGTAAATATGTTTGCCCACTTGGATCAATACATTTATTATTACATAATACTTTCATGAAGTATAGATGAACCAAAGACTATCTGTCTGAACGCATCTCCTCCTATGAACCAGTTAGGACGTTAAGATCGCCTGGGGAGGCCCTGCTCTTGGTCCCGCCGGCTTCACAAGCACGCCTGGCGGGGACGAGAGACAGGGCCTTCTCAGTAGTGGCCCCCCGGCTGTGGAACGCCCTTCCTACAGACATTAGATCGGCCCCCTCCTTATTGACATTCAGGAAGAGAGTGAAGACCTGGCTCTTCGAACAGGCTTTCAACTAAGCAGTGCAATTGATTGATTTCTGGAATATGGATTAATGGACAACGAGATCTGATGCTGATTCTATTGATGAGACGTGATGGATTGTTGTTTTCCTGTATTGTTGTATTGATGTTCTGATGTTAATTAATTGATATTACTGTTTTAAATGATTAATGATTTTGTACTGTGTTGTTGATACTGGTTGTTAACCGCTCTGAGTCGCCTGATGAATAAATAAATAATAAATGTAGTCCCACACCGGGACTGTGGCACAGCTGGCTGGGAGTCAGCTGCATTAAGCTGCATTAAGATCACTACTGACCGAAAGGTCATGAGTTCGAAGCCAGCCCGGGTCAGAGTGAGCTTCCGACCAAAATTGTGTAGCTTGTTGTCGACCTTTGCAGCCCGAAAGTCAGTTGCATCTGTCAAGTAGAAAATTTAGGTACCACTTATTAACTGCTTTACAAGGCCATAAAAAGCTTCAGGAAGTATGCAAAGAATGAGAAAGTACTTCATCAGTGTCACAAATGGACGGTGAAGCGACAGCTTCCCTGGTGGCCAGAAGCTGGAATGTTAAATAGCCTCTGAGTGTCTGTCTATATATGTTGTGTGTCTGTGGCATTGAATGTTTGCCATGTATACGTACATTGTAATCTGCCCTGAGTTGCCTGTGGGGTGAGAAGGGTGGAGTATAAATACTGTAATTAAATAAATAAGTAAATAAATAATATAAATAATAGCTATTACGTTTACTTCCAAGCTATCTGAAAGACTATACCTCTCTATATAAGCCTGTACAAGCATCTTGGGTCCCTTTTTGGGAAAAAGGAATGATATAAAAAGTTTGTGGGCCGTAAGTGTGATTTATTAAATCTGTATTTACGATTCTAGAGGAGAGAGGCACTGTGGGCATGCAGCCGAAGAAGCTGACCCCCAGGCAGTACTCTCCTCCCACTCTCCCCACAGGAGGCTGAGAGATGTCAGGGGACAAGGCATGTTGACCCTGGAACTGATGGTGGCGGCCCCGTATGCTGCCTGCCTTCCTGCTTTTCCATGAAAACAAGCTGCTACCATCCAGAAAATACACTTAATTTGTACAGTCCAATCCACCCACAATTTTGTTTCTTGGTTGCAATGGTCTCACCCATTATCTTATTCTTGTTGATGCTGTGTACACAGACATATTGGGAACAACTCTTCACTATCCACAAATGTTAGTTCTGCTCTCTTTCCTTACCGATGCCATTGAAATAGGTGGTGGCTTCTTCTGCTGGCCCTGCAAAGATGATTTCCCCCTTGTTCATCAAGGTCAGGTGGTCAAACAACTTGAAGATAGAGAAGCGTGGCTGATGAATAGAAAAGATGACTGTCCTTCCTTTCCTGGAAAGTCTGCAAAGCAAAGATCACAGTAGCAGCATTATGAGAGAGTAGCATTATGAGAGACTAACTTCCAGCCCTGAATTATGTCAAAAGGAAACCACAATACTGCTGCCCAAGTGCACTTCATAGATGAGCATTCCTGTGTGGAAAGGGTTAACTGAACCATGAAGGGAATCAATGGACGCAGCATAGTGCGTCGTGTGTCATACGTCACTCTGGAATGCAGGAGGTGTGGACTAATGCTGATAGCAGAGTATTCTATGTTCGTGATGCAGCTGCCGGATGGAGAGGAAGCAGTTTTATGATGTGCTTAGCTTTTAATGTAAATAAATGTTCAATAAATTAGTTTATAGCCTGTGATCAATGTGTTTCCTTGCCTTGCTGTGCTACCACTGACAGTACTTTAGCCTATAAAGCCCTAAACGATTGTGGTCCAGCTTACCTGTCCAAACGTATCTCCTCCTATGAACCATCTAGGAGCTTAAGATCATCCGGGGAGGCCCTACTCTTGAGCCTGCCTGCCTCGCAAGTGGGATTGGCAAAGACGAAGGACAGGGCCTTTTCAGTGGTGGCCCCCGGCTATCAAACTCCCTCCTCAGGGATATTAGATCGGCTCCCTCCCTCCTGACTTTCTGAAAAAAAGTAAAGACCTGGCTCTTTCAGCAAGCTTTTATTTGTCTGTCTGTCTGTCTGTCTGTCTGTCTGTCTGTCTATCTATCTATCTATCTATCTATCTATCTATCTATTTATCTATTATTCAGACTTATAAGCCGTCACTCCCTTAGGGCTTGGAGCAGCTTACAAGAACAGACTAAAATCTAAAACAATTTTTAAAAACCCAGCAATATCAAAGATCAAAAGCCTGTTGAAACAAATATGTCTTACATGCCCTGCGGAACGCTGATAAGTTCCGCAAGGCACGGACTTCAGGTGGCAGAGTGTTCCAGAGTAATGGTGCCACTGCTGTAAAGGCTCTGCGTCTGGTTGCTGTTAGACACAATGTCTTAAAATTGGGAACTTCCAATAAATCTTGGTCGAAGGGATCTCTGGGGCTAGTAGGGGGTGAGGTGGTCCCTCAATTACATCGGCCCTAGACCATATAAGGCCTTTGAAAATGCAATGGAATAGATAACACAGAACTATGAATGATGAACGTGGAATGGCCAGACAAGGTTACTGGATAACGTTTTTAACAAGATGACACCGATGATTATATGCTTTAATGGTTTTTATTTATGTTTTATATTGTAATGTTGATTGTTTTTAATGGCATTTTTATGAATGCCTGACATCAAATTGTGCCAATCTGTAACCCGCCTTGAGTCGCCGTATGGCTGAGAAAGGGGGGCTATAAATATCCTAAATAAATAATAAATACTTACTTTGCTCATTCTCCTTCAGGAGATATCGCTGTATATAAGCTGCTTCTTACATTGAAAACTGGCATGCATTTTCAGGATAGAAATGACTGCAAGAGACACAATGTACTAAGCTCTCCGGCTATATACACAGTAGCCTACCATACGTGTATATCTTATCTTTTTGAGAAGGCGTCCAACCAAATTCTGCCTAAGTTAGTCTTGTGTTGGGATAGAGAAAAGAAAGGCCAAGCATAGAAACTTACTGGTGTAATAGCTGCATGATGGAGTTAGCTGTATTTGCATCCAGTCCTGTGGTCGGCTCATCCAGAAAGATCAGGGATGGTGACGTGATCAGTTCCATGCCAATGCTGCATCTTTTCTTTTCTCCTCCTGAAACACCACGCAGGAATTCAGTCCCAATCTGAATGCCATGGTGAGAGAAAGAAGACCAGGGTTGCAAAATCCGCTGTGTTTCTCAGGACGTTAACAGACATCTCCTTACAAAGTAATTCTACAATTTTTGACCAGTAATTGAATTGTCTCATTCGGATTTGAGCTTTTACTGAGGGCATTCCTAGCTCTGCCCTTACTGCTGCTGTCAGTGTTGTTCAGGAGGGTGTGAAGCTGCTTAACTTGGAAGGCTTTGATCTTGGTCAAATTGATGTGCCCCCAAATTTCAGCCCCAAATGTAAGTGTTGGCATTATTTTTGTCTTAAAGACTTCCAGGGCAGATCTGATTGTGTCTGGGTATCTGTGATGGTACAGCTTATAAATGGAACCTGCCGCTTTCATTGCTCTTTGAATACTGTGAGTAATGTGGTTAGCCCAAGCACCAGATGAAAAGAACATAATGCCTAGATATTTGAAACTATTTATTTATTTATTTATTTCCTATATTTATACCCTGCCCTTCTCCCCTCGAAGGGGGACTCAGGGCAGCCTTACAAACGCATCATACGATGCTAGAATCATAAAAACAACCACAGTACAATCAAAATATTAAAAACAACAATTAAAACAATTAATTAAGACACATCCATTAAAATCGAAATCCAAAAACCAGTCCGTGCCAATTCATTCCCAGATGTTGTGTGATCTTCCACTTGCTGCTCACTGATCAAACGCTTGGTCCCATGACAGATATAGTGTCATAGATTTGAAAGGGACCCCTAAAGAAGGACCTCCCTCTTGTCTAAAAGACAAGAGAGAGGTGGCCAATCTGATATCTCTAGGGAGGGCGTTCCATAGGCGGGGAGCCACTGCTGAGAAGGCCCTGTCTCTCGTCCCCATCAACCGCGTTTGTGATAGTGGTGGGATTGAGGGCAGGGCCTCTCCTGAAGATCTTAAACTTCCTGATGGTTCATAGCAGGAGATATGTTTGGACAGGTAGTCTGGGCCAGAACCGTTTTGGGCTTTAAAGGTTAAAACCAGCACTTTGAATTGTGCTCGGAAGCTGATCGATAGCCATTGGAGTTGGTGTAACAAAGGAGTTTTATGTTCCTTGTACGTCGCTCCAGTGAGCAACCTGGCTGCTGACCGTTGGACTAGTTGGAGCTTCCGGGCAGTCTTCAAAGGCAGACCCACGTAGAGTGCATTGCAGTAGTCTGTCCTGGATGTAACAAGAGCATGGACCACCATGGCCAAGTCAGACTTCTCAAGGAACGAGATGGTCTAGTTTGCCTACTCTGGAACATGCAACATAAAATTGTCCTTCTTTAGGGGTCCCTTTCAAATCTATGATACTATATCTGTCATATACACATATATATGTGTGTATGTGTGTGAATCATATATATCCATCTATATCTATGGCTGTACGGCTCTTTGTCAGGAGGGCTTTGATTATGTTTTCTTGCCCTGGTGAAGGGAGTTGGACTGAACAGCCTTAAGGCAGCATTTCTCAACCTGGGGGGTCAGGGCCCCTGGGGGGGGGGGTTGTGAGGGGGTGTCAAAGACCACCAGAAAACACAGTATTTTCTGTTGGTCATGGGGGTTCCTGTGTGGGAAGTTTGGCCCAATTCTATCATTGGTGGGGTTCAGAATGCTCTTTGATTGTAGATGAACTACAACTCCCAAATGACAAAATCAATTTTTTTGAGTGATGGTCACTCCTTGGGTTAGTTAGGTGTCTTGTGACCACATTTGGTGGCAATTAGTCCATCAGTTTTTAAGTTATGATGTCATGCGTTGCTGTGGCCCAGTCTGTTGATCTGGAAAATAAAGTAATGAGAAAGTGTTGGTTTCTAATACAGTATATGTAATTTATTTATGCTTGTGGGTAAACAGTATTTCTTGCTATTTCTTTGTCAGTGTTGATGTGGAGAGTGTCTGATTTGCTCACCCTGTAACATGCAAAATATCATTGTCCTTCTTTAAGGGTCCCTTTCAATCTATGATACTATATCTCTCTGTGTGTGAATCATATCTCTATCTATCTATCTATCTATCTATCTATCTATCTATCTATCTATCTATCTATTCTATCTATGGCTGGATGGCTCTTTGTCAGGAGGACTTTGATTACATTTTCTTGCCCTGATGAAGGGAGTTGGATTGGATGACCTTAAGTATTTTCTGTTGGTCATGGGGGTTCTGTGTGGGAAGTTTGCCCCGATTCTGTCATTCGTGGGTTCAGAATGCTCTTTGATTGTAGGTGAACTGTGAATCCCAGTGACTACAACTCCCAAATGTCAAGGTCTATTTCCCCCAAACTCCACCAGTGTTCATATTTGGGTGTATTGCGTGCTTGTGCTAAGTTTGGTCCAGATCCATCATTGTTTGAGTCCACAATGCTCTCTGGATGTAGATGAACTACAACTCCCAAACCCAAGGTCAATGCCCACCAAACCCTTCCAGTATTTTCTGTTGGTCATGGGAGTCCTGTGTGCCAAGTTTGGTTCAATTCCATCGTTGATGGAGTTCAGAATGCTCTTTGATTGTAGGTGAACTATAAATCCCAGCAACTACAACTCCCAAATGACAAAATCATAATTTTTTTGAGTGATGGTCACTCCTTGTGTTGTGAGACGTTTTGTTGCCAAATTTGGTGTGATTTTCGTTCATTGGTTCTTTTGTTTTTAAGGTACTCATTATGCACAGAGCATTTATAGATAGATAGATAGATAGATAGATAGATAGATAGATAGACAGACAGACAGACAGACAGACAGACAGACAGACAGACAGACACACACACACAGAGAGAGAGAGAGAGAGATGGCAAATAGCAAGATTTGCTTTCTACAGTTTTCTTGCTTTTGAGGAGGGGAAAACATTTTCAAATCATTGATGTCTGAATCTGTGAATACAGAATCGATGGATAAAGAGGGCTGACTGTATTTCTCTCCGTATTGACGAAGGCTTTCATGGCTGGAATCACTCAGTTCTTATGGGTTTTTTCGGGCTATATGGCCATGTTCAGAAATGCCTCTAGAACATGGCCATATAGCCCGAAAAAACCCACAAGAACTGAGTGTATTTCTCTCCCTTTTTTTTTGACAGGAACTTTATACAACTCACAAATTTATTTGTATATCTGATGGAAAGGCTTTAAAACTCTGAATATAAAAGAAAGAAAAATCAACAGATTTGTCCATTTCTGCCCTGCCTACTATTTGTGAAAACAAGGCACATCATTACTTACTTTGGTGTCAGCACAATCTTGCAGGCCCAGCTCTTGTATCACGGCATCCACCTTGAACTTCTTTTCTTCATTGCTACTCCTGTTTATTGGGAGCCGCAGATTGGCAGAGAACTGAAGATTCTCACGGACGCTGAGTGTTCCTGTCAGAATATCCTCCTTCAGATCATGAAAATTTAAATGATTAAGAAGCAAAAAGGTACCCGGGAGAAACACACTGGACAATAATATCAGTTGACACCATCCTAAGAAAGTGTAAAAAAAAGTATAATGCTAGCTTGCTGAACTTTGGATAGGGTTACAGTACAGCCTCCATATCTTTGGAGGATACCAAATGCTCCTCGACTTACCGAGGAAATGCAAAACTGTGAATAATAGCAAACTCCATTGAAATGAATTGCTCCCTGAGGAAGTGGACCATAGAATTGCACCAGAGGGACCTAGGCATTGCTAGGTACTCCATCACAACTCTGTACCCAGCATCTGGTGGAACCATATCATGGAAGGCATAGAAAATGTCTAGTGAAAAATATTTTTGCAGACATCAGCAAGTGAAGCTGTGGGTACTGTCCTTGCAGATACGGGGGGGGGGGGGGGGGGGGGGGGGGGGGGGGAGTATTTAGTCAGACACCAATTGTACAAGTTTTCCCACTTAAAAAGATGGGAGAGGCCTGTAATTGGCATCATAGGTAGACCTCAACTATGAGAGACAACATGAGAAAACACATCCAGAAAATCACATTACCTGATTTTTAATGAATTTATTTGCAAATTATAGTGGAAAATAAATATTCAGTCACCTACAAACAAGCAAAATTTCTGGGTCTCACAGACTGGCTCCTCTGTCCTCCACTCATTACCTGTAGTAATGACACCTATCAGTATAAAAGACACTTGTCCACAACCTCAAGGAGTCACACTCCAAGCTCCACTATGGTGAAGCTGTCAAAGGACACCAGAAACAAAATTGAATTTATTTGCAAATTATGGTGGAAAATAAGTACAGTATTTGGTCACCTACAAACAAGCAAGATTTCTGGGTGTCACAGACCTGTAACTTCTTATTGAAGAAGCTCTTCTGACCTCCACTCATGACCTGTAGTAATGGCACCTATTTGAACTTGTTATCAGTATAAAAGACACCTGTCCACAACCTCAAGCAGTCACACTCCAAACTCCACTATGGTGGAGGCCAAAGAGCTGTCAAAGAACACGAGAAACAAAATAGTCACCCTGCACCAGACTAGGAAGGCTGAATCTGCAATAAGCAAGCAGCTTGGTGTGAAGAAATCAACTGTGGGAGCAATAATTAGAAAATGGAAGAGATACAAGACTACTGATAATCTCCCTCGATCTGGGGCTCCATGCAAGATCTCACCCCGTGAGGTCAAAATGATCACAAGAACGGTGAGCAAAAATCCCAGAACCACATGGGGAAACCTAGTGAATGACCTGCAGAGAGCTGGGACCAACATCACAAAGGCTACCATCAGTAACACACTATACCACCAGGGATTCAGATCCTGCAATGCCAGACGTGTTCCCCTGCTTAAGCCAGTACATGTCCAGGGCCGACTGAAGTTTGCTAGAGAGCATTTGGATGATCCGGAAGAGTATTGGGACAATGCCATATAGTCAGATGAAACCTAAGTAGAAGTGTTTGGCAGAAACACAACTCGTTGTGTTTGGAGGAGAAAGCATGCTGAGTTGCATCCAAAGAACACCATACCTACTGTGAAGCATGGGGGTGGCAACATCATACTTTGGGGCTGCTTCTCTGCAAAGGGACCACGGCAACTGATCCGTATACATGAAAGAATGAATGGGGTCATGTATCGTGAGATTTTGGGTGCAAACCTCCTTCCATCAGCAACGGCACTGAAGATGAAACGTCGCTGGGTCTTTCAGCATGACAACAATCCCAAGCACACCAGCAGAGCAACAAAGGAGTGGCTTTGTAAGAAGCATTTCAATGTCCTGGAGTGGCCCAGCCAGTCTCCAGACCTCAACCCTATAGAAAACCTTTGGAGGGAGTTGAAAGTCCATGTTGCCCAGTGACAGCCCCAAAACACCACTGCTCTTGAGGAGATCTGCATGGAGGAATGGGCCAACATACCAGCAACAGTGTGTGCCAACCTTGTGAAGACTTACAGAAAACGTTTGACCTCTGTTATTGCCAATAAAGAATATATAACAAACTATTGAGATGAAGTTTTGTTATGAATCAAAACCACCATAATTTGCAAATAAATTAGTTAAAAATCAGACAATGTGATTTTCTGGATGTATTTTCTCATGTTGTCTCTCATAGTTGAGGTCTACCTATGATGTCAATTACAGGCCTCTCCCATCTTTTTAAGTGGGAGAACATGTACAATTGGTATCCGACTAAATACCCCCTCCCCCACTGTACAAGCATTGTACTTCATATATACAATACTTCATTTGTATTACAGAGATATCACATTGCAGTGTATCATGCTCTAAGGCAGCCCATCCCGACAGCTCTTTTGACATCTTCCAGATGCTTATGGCCAAGCTTATGGTTCTTGCTACAGAGCCAAGAACAGAAAGAAAATACCAACAGACATAAACATAAGGCTCTTTTCTTTTAGGATGATATAAATGTATTCATAATGACAGCTGATATAATGTTCCATGTTATTTGATCATATGCTGATTAAATGCACATGGATGTTAATTTATTCATTACACTATGTAACAAAATTTGGAAAATTATCTGTTCCTGGTTTAAAAGTGTTATTTCCTGTTTAATTGTGTGGTCCTTACTTTGAAAGTAATTGTTATACTCTGGAAAATTTGTTTTGGTGGCTGCCACAAGCTTTGTGGAATTGGTTGAAACTATGAGATATTCACTGAAAAACTATAGGAAATGGAATTTAAAGTGGCTTTAAATATATTTATGAGGGTTGAATGAAAAGTAATGCCTCCACCGTCATAACTCATCAACGGATGGCAGTACTGGTATGTGGCAGGTACTGGCTTGTTCAGTAGACTCTCCTCTACAGTTCCATTTTGGTGGGAAAATGGAACTGTATGGATGTCTGACAAATTTATTTATTTATTTATTTACTGTATTTGTATACCGCCCTTCTCAGCCCTCAGGCGACTCAGGGCGGTTTACAATGGCAATGATTCGATGCCCAAAAACACCATAAAACGTTTAAAAACATTAACACATAATATAAAACCATAACAAAAATATTTAAAACATAGATCATATACTTCTCTTAATAAAAAACATTGTCCCATCTCGTCATCCAGGCGTTCCAATACCTATGTCTTTTACCTTGCATTTTCAAACGGTTGCTCAAATAACCACGTCTTGACACATTTCCGAAATGTTAAGAGGGAGGGGGCCGGTCTAATGTCCCCAAAAAGGGCCTTCCATAGCCGAGGGACCACCGCTGAGAAGTTGAATAAACTTTTTGAAGTTGAATAAACTTTTCCCATTTTTTATATATATATTTATATAATCAATTAGGAAATGACATTTACAACCCAGGAACAAAAATCGTGTTACATAGTGTTACGACAGATAGCAGAAGGATGGTGAATACACATATGACCATGAGTATAATGATATGTTCTATGTCCTTAAAAATACAGATATTTTCAAAAGATTTATACAAGAGGAAGGTCTAATGTCAGTTGTAGGACCCATACGCTTCACCACTGGCTATGCTGACTATAGCTGATGGAAGTTATAATCCAGTCATTCCTGAAGGGCTACATTTCCCCCAGTTCTGGTATGGAGTCTTGTCAAACAGCCCAACACCAGTATTATGGGGAATATGTTTCAGAAACCCCCTGTGCATCCCTCAAATCATGGATAACTATGGTAAGCTAGAAGCATACTATAGGATCTCGGTGGATGACACAGAGAGGACCATAAACATTTCTGGAGGGATATATTTGTAAAATACGAGGGTTGAATGAAAAATAATGCCTCCAACTTCATTACTTGGGTTTGGATGGGAATATTGTAATAAATCAAATGCAGAAATAATCCTTAGAATGTGCTCTTTAACTTCCACTATTCACTTTTCCACATAATCACCAGACAACTGGATACATTTCTGCCAATGATGAACAAGTTTTCTGAAGCTGTCACGGAAGAAGTTGACACTCTGTTTCCACAGCCAGCATCTCACAGTTCTCTCAACGTCTTCATCAGAAGCATAATGATGTCCCCACAGATCTTTCATTATCGGGAACAGATGGAAGTCTAAATCTGGACTGTATGGAGGATGTCGTATGGTGGTGAGATCCAGTCTCTGAAATTTCAAATTTGTGCGCTTTCATTCCAGGCGTCAGCATCCTGGGTACCCATCGTGCACAGATCTTCCGATAGCCAAGCAAAGCAATAATGTGACCCACACGTTCTAGTGAAATGCCGATTATGCTTGAAATTTCTCTCTGAGTGATACGACGATCATCCTGAATCAATCTGTCAACCTTTTGCTTGTGAAACTCAGTTGTTGCTGTCACAGGATGTCCAACTCTTTGCTTGTCGCACAAGTCAGATGTTCCCACCTCAACATCTTTAAACTTACTTGCCCAACGATGCACAGTACTCATATCAACACAATCACCATAAACAGCTTGCATTCTCTGATGAATCTCCTTTGGAGTGACACCTTCTGCTGTCAAGAATTCAATGACTGTGCACGTTGCTTAAGTCGCATTGACCAACCACCTGCGCATGGTTCCATACTTCGCACTTTAACAACATAACCATTCAATGCTAAGGCTTCCAACCAAAATGGAACTGTAGAGGAGAGTCTACTGAACAAGCCAGTACCTGCCGCATACCAGTACTGCCATCAGTTGATGAGTTACGAAGGTGGAGGCATAACTTTTCATTCAACCCTCGTAAATATATTGAAAGCCGCTTTAAATTCCATTTGGGGAGAAAGGAGGAGTATATATGAAATCAAATGAAGACAGACAGAATACAGCTTCAAGAGGATGGAATTTGGGTGCAAGGTAAGGAATCAACTTCATTCCTGTCCAAAAGTATCTCTTCCCACAAACCAAACTTCCCTTCTTCCAAAGAGGGTTCCAAATAATTTATGACTCTGGAAGAGCTTGAAAGACTTTTGGAAAAAATTGCAGTTGTGGGGGATTTTTGGAATCGGGAAGTTGAAGCAAAGATTCACTATCCACTTAAGGCCCTTCCATACAGCCGTATAATCTAGAATATCAGGCAGATAATCCACAATACCTGCTTTGAACTGGGTTATCAGAGTCCACACTGCCATATAATCCAATTCCATCTGGATTTTATGCAGTTGTGTGGAAGGGGCCTCAGACTCATGGATTACCAAATGAATACCCAAAAAGTGGTCTGAAATGAATTTACCTGTACTACATAGGCAGAGCACTTATGAAAGTTAGCATCTACTAACTTCCCATCCATAAAGATTTGTCCACTTTTAAGCCCTTTGGGGTCTTTCCATCCTGCTAGGATATCAAGGAGCCTAAAGAGAATACAACAACACCACCACAGGTAAATGTCCATTCCTAAAACTACACATTGATATGCAGTCCCACAATAAGTCTAGATTTTTCAGAAGTCTGAGCCAGCTTCTGAGAATGAATTTATCATCACAGCATCTTGAATGAAGGATTACCATTCTTCAATCAGGTGAATGGTCTCTGAGTGAGAGATGGCTAGTTCATAGAATCATAGAATTGGACACAATATTCCAGGTGTGGTCTAACCAAAGCGGAATAGAGGGGTAGCATTACTTCCCTAGATCTAGACACTATGCTCCTATTGATGCAGGCCAAAATCCTATTGGCTTTTTTTGCCGCCACATCACATTGTTGGCTCATGTTTAACTTGTTGTCCACGAGGACTCCAAGATCTTTTTCACACGTACTGCTCTCGAGCCAGGCGTCCCCATTCTGTATCTTTGCATTTCGTTTTTTCTGCCAAAGTGGAGTATCTTGTATTTGTCACTGTTAAACTTCATTTTGTTAGTTTTGGCCCATCTCTCTAATCTGTCAAGATCGTTTTGAATTCTGCTCCTGTCTTGAAGTATTGGCTATCCCTCCCAATTTGGTGCCATCTGGAAACTTGATGATCCTGCCTTCTAGCCCTTCATCTAAGTCATTAATAAAGATGTTGAACAGCACCGGGCCCAGGACAGAACCCTGCGGCACTCCTCTCATCACTTCTTTCCAAGATGAAGAGGAAGCATTGGGGAGAATCACCCTCTGGGTTCGTCCGCTTAACCAATTACAGATCCACCTAACTGTAGTTTTGCCTAGCCCACATTGGACTAGTTTGTTTGCCAGAAGGTCATGGGGGACTTTGTCGAAGGCCTTACTGAAATCGAGGTATGCTACATCCACGGCATTCCCCATATCTACCCAGCTTGTAACTCCAGGGAAGTTACTTCAGTGCAAGTAAAGAGTCTGCTCTGGTTTCTAAACTGAATTTTAACGATGCTACCCAAGGCATAGAATCATATTCCCTAAATAATTTCAAAAGTGTCCTTAATGTTTGGACTAGGATTTCCCCCCCTACTGGCACAGAAGCAACCAGTTGCCATTATTCTGAATTATCCTCAGAAATACCTTCTCCGAATCACCCCAAGGTCAGCAGAGTTTCTGTGATCATTTCCCCCCAGCTTTTTTTCATTTTTAGAGACACTGCCATAGAATAAATTCAGAATGTGTTTCAGAAGCTTTCACTTGTCATGAGAAAGACCCTTTACAGAAGGCAGTTTAGTTGTATATTGTGTCCAATTCTGGGCACCACAATTGAAGAGCGATATTGACAAGCTGGAATGTGTCCAGAGGAGGGCAACTAAAATGATCAAGGGTCTGGAGAACAAGCCCTATGAGGAGCGGCTTAAAGAGCTGGGCATGTTTAGCCTGAAGAAGAGAAGGCTGAGAGGAGATATGATAGCCATGTATAAATATGTGAGAGGAAGTCATAGGGAGGAGGAGGGAGCAAGTTTGTTTTCTGCCTGGAGACTAGCACACAGAACAATGGCTTCAAACTACAAAAAGGAGATTCCATCTGAACATTAGGAAGAACTTCCTGACTGTGAGAGCTGTTCAGCAGTGGAACTCTCTGCCCCGGAGTGTGGTGGAGGCTCCTTCTTTGGAAGATTTTAAACAGAGGCTGGATGGCCATCTGTCAGGGGTGCTTTGAATGCAATATTCCTGCTTTTTGGCAGGGGGTGGGACTGGATGGCCCATGAGGTGTCTTCCAACTCTATGATTCTATGTATGCAGACAGAATAGATAATTTTGGCCGAGGGGAACACATGGCTCTTCATGTGTCATGACATCATCCAGGAGCACTCAAACATTATTTTAATTTGGTTGTTAACTAATTGTAGAAAATGCTTCAGCAGCACGGTATGTAGAAGCAATCTAAGATCAGGATATAGAACCAGGGTTAGCCCATGACTAAGATTTTGCATTTAAAGCTAAGCAGGAAATCGTGTCCATTACACACAAAAAGTACTCTGTGTCAGTACTGTATTACTTTAGTTATCTGATGCAGGAGATTGGTAGGGCTTTTTTCACCTGATGTGGCAGGGTCCATTGCCATATTTATGCCCACAAGCTATTTTCTTGCCTGGAAACTCAGGGCAGATCGGCAGCTAATGTTTTCTGAATCACTACTAATTTTACCAAGGAGCCCCCGGTGATGCAGGGTTGCTCTCCCTTCATTTCTTTTAAAAATCTCCTACCAGATATATCCTACCTCTGTTCATGCCCAGCGTTTATTTTTAAAATTTGAAACTATTTTAAACTTTTTAAATCCTTGTGTATTATCATCTGTCCTCTACTAGGCAGAGAGCCTTCTCGATTGTGGCCTCTTATTTATGGAATGCCTTGCCAGTTGAAACTCGAACTATCCGAGACCTACTTGCTTTTTGGAAAGCCTGTAAAACCTTTCTCTTCCGACAAGCTTTCGATGGGTGAATAACTCGGGACTATGCCTGTTCTTGTTTTATTGTATTTTAAAGTTAATTGTATTGTTTTAATCTACTGCTGTAAACCGCTCCGGTGCTGGAGGAAAGTGCTGAGTGCCTTGGACTGTTCTGAGAGTGCCTTGGACACATCTGGAATATTGTGTCCAATTCTGGGCACCACAATTCAAGAGAGATATTGAAATGTGTCCTCTGGAATATTGACAAGCTGGAAATGTGTCCAGAGGAGGGTGACTAAAATGATCAAGGGTCTGGAGAACAAGCCCTATGAGGAGCGGCTTAAGGAACTGGGCATGTTTAGCCTGAAGAAGAGAAGGCTGAGAGGAGATATGATAGCCATGTATAAATCTGTGAGAGGAAGCCACAGGGAGGAGGGAGCAAGCTTGTTTTCTGCTTCCTTGGAGACTAGGACGCAGAACAATGGCTTCAAACTATAAGAAAGGAGATTCCATCTGAACATGAGGAAGAACTTCCTGACTGTGAGAGCCGTTCAGCAGTGGAACTCTCTGCCCCGGAGTGTGGTGGAGGCTCCTAGAATCATAGAATCAAAGAGTTGGAAGAGACCTCATGGCCATCCAGTCCAACCCCCTGCCAAGAAGCAGGAATATTGCATTCAAATCACCCCTGACAGATGGCCATCCAGCCTCTGCTTAAAAGCCTCCAAAGAAGGAGCCTCCACCACACTCCGGGGCAGAGAGTTCCACTGCTGAACGGCTCTCAGTCAGGAAGTTCTTCCTAATGTTCAGATGGAATCTCCTCTCTTGTAGTTTGAAGCCATTGTTTCGCGTCCTAGTCTCCAAGGGAAGCAGAAAACAAGCTTGCTCCCTCCTCCCTGTGGCTTCCTCTCACATATTTATACATGGCTATCATATCTCCTCTCAGCCTTCTCTTCTTCAGGCTAAACATGCCCAGCTCCTTAAGCCGCTCCTCATAGGGCTTGTTCTCCAGACCCTTGATCATTTTAGTCACCCTCCTCTGGACCCATTCCAGCTTGTCAATATCTCTCTTGAATTGTGGTGCCCAGAATTGGACACAATATTCCAGGTGTGGTCTAACCAAAGCAGAATAGAGGGGTAGCATTACTTCCCTAGATCTAGACACTATGCTCCTATTGATGCAGGCCAAAATCCCATTGGCTTTTTTGCCGCCACATCACATTGTTGGCTCATGTTTAACTTGTTGTCCACGAGGACTCCAAGATCTTTTTCACACGTACTGCTCTCGAGCCAGGCGTCCCCCATTCTGTATCTTTGCATTTCATTTTTTCTGCCAAAGTGGAGTATCTTGCATTTGTCACTGTTGAACTTCATTTTGTTAGTTTTGGCCCATCTCTCTAATCTGTCAAGATCATTTTGAATTCTGCTCCTGTCCTCTGGACTATTGGCTATCCCTCCCAATTTGGTGTCGTCTGCACACTTGATGATCATGCCTTCTAGCCCTTCATCTAAGTCATTCAGGGGTGCTTTGAATGCAATTTTCCTGCTTCTTGGCAGGTTGGACTGGATGGCCCATGAGGTCTCTTCCAACTCTATGATTCTATACCAAAGGGGTTCCTAAGACCATTAGAAATAGATTTATTGTTTATATGTGAGTTATATTAATTGTATTGTTTTTGCTTATTGCTTTTTGTTTTATTGATGTGTTGTCGGGCTTGGCCTCATGTAAGCCGCTCCGAGTCCCTTGGGGAGATGGTGGCGGGGTATAAATAAAGTTTTATTATTATATTATTATTTATTATTAAAGTGCTGAGCTGCTGAACTTGTTGACTGAAAGGTTGCAGGTTCGAATCCGGGGAGCGGCATGAGCTTCCGCTGTCAGCCCCAGCTTCTGCCAACCTAGCAGTTCGAAAACATGCAAATGTGAGTAGATCAATAGCTACCACTCCGGCGGGAAGGTAACGTCGCTCCATGAAGTCATGCCGGCCACATGACCTTGGAGGTGTCTACGGACAACGCCGGCTCTTCGGCTTAGAAATGGAAATGAGCACCACACCCCAGAGTTGGACACGACTGGGCTTAATGTCAGGGGAAAACCTTTACCTAACAATTCTACCTACCAGCCCATTTTGAGTAGCACTGCTCTGGGCAGAAATCTCACCTTCTCCCCAATAGAAAAATACAACAATAAAACAGCAAATAGCTAACAATATTCTGACTGGGTTGTTGTAGGTTTTTCCGGGCTATATGGCCATGTTCTGGAGGCAATTTTTCTCCTGACGTTTTGCCTGCATCTATGGCAAGCATCCTCAGAGGTAGTGAGGTCTGTTGGAAGTAGGAAAAATGGGTTTATATATATTTGTGGAATGACCAGGGTGAGACAAAGGACTTTTTTCTGCTGGGGCTAGCTGTGAATGTTTCAGCTGATCACCTTGATTAGCATTCAATGGCTTGGAAGTGCCTGGGGGGAATCTTTTGTTGAGAGTGATTTTCATTACAAGCGAAATGATCTACCTGAGGCAGCTGCATATGATCTATGATAATGGACATGAATAGTTATGTGGCTGAAAAACTGACTGATCCACCCCATCCCACACGCATGTAGGGCTGCTCCTTGAGAAGTTTTACATGATTGGGGTGGTTATCATCAGGGAATGATGAGGAACGAAAACTCTAGCAAATGGAGCATTGTGTGGTAGTGGCTTCTAGGTCATGAATGTAAGAAATAGTTGCAGTCCCCGAGACACAAAAATCCTGCCACTGCCTGTGTAGAAACAAGGAGTCCTTTCATATATCATAAATTCACAATGTTATGATTCCACTTTAACTGTCAAGGTTGGAACTCTGGGAGCTGCAGTTTAGGGAGCGGTACTTAGATTTTTCAGCCAGAGAGCTCTAGCGCCTGATTCAAACTACGAAGTCCAAGATGCCATACGATATAACTATGCAATTAAAGGGGAATCATAATGCTATAATTGCGTAGAATGAAAGGATTCCATATCCCTTCTGGAGACGCGTACGTAAGCACTGATGCAAAGCAAGAAAAATACCTACGAGGTTTTCCCACTTCCAGTTGGCCCCAAAACTGCATTCATCCCAGGTTTCATAATACCACTGTGGAGAAAGAAAGAAACTGTTAGTTTAACACTAAAAATATAGTTTTCTAGAGCAGTGTTTCTCAACCTTCCTAACACCGCAACCCCTTAATACATAAAATTATTTTTATTGCTGCTTCATAACTGTAATTTTGCTACTGTTATGAATCGAAATGTAAACATCTGATCTGCAGGATGTATTTTCTTTCACTGGTACAAATTGGTACAAATACCCGACACGCCCAAATTTGAATACTGGTGGGGTGGGAGGGGGATTGATTTTGGGAGTTATAGTTTCTGGGATTTATAGTTCACCTGCAGTCAAAGAGGGCTCTGAACTCCACCCACGATAGAATCGAACCAAACTTGGCACACAGAACTCCCATGACCAACAGAAAATACTGGAAGGGTTTGGCGGGCGTGACCTTGAGTTTTGGAGTTGTAGTTCACCTACATCCAGTGAGCAGTGTGGACTCAAACGATGATAGATCTGGACAAACTTTGCACGAATACTCAATATGCCCAAATGTGAACACTGGTGGAGTTTGGGAAAAATAGACCTTGACATTTGGGAGTTGTCGTTGTTGGGATTTATAGTTCACCTACAATCAAAGAGCATTCTGAACCCCACCAAAGATAGAATTAGGCCAAACCTCCCACACAGAACTCCCATGACTAACAGAAAATACTGTGTTGTTGTAGCAGCAGACAAGAGTCCTTTGTCCCACCCTGGTCATTCCATAGGTATATAAACCCTTTTTCCTAGTTCCAACAGACCTCACTACCTCTGAGGATGCTTGCCATAGATGCAGGTGAAACGTCAGGAGAAAATGCCTCTAGAACATGGCCATATAGCCCAAAAAAACCTACAACAACCCAGTGATTCCAGCCATGAAAGCCTTCGACAATACAGAAAATACTGTATTTTCTGATGGTCTTTAGCGACTCCTCTGACACCCCCTTGTGACCTCCACAGGGATCCCGATCCCTAGGTTGAGAAACGCTATCTTAGAGTGTGGGATGGAAACTGGGATTCAGATTCAAGTTCTCATTGAACCATGAAAAGCACTAAGGCCCCTTAGACACTGCCATATACAATCCAGATTATTTACTTTGAAGTAGATTATATGGCAGTGTAGACTCATATAATCCACTTCAAAGCAGATAATGTGGATTATTTGCTTTGATGATCTGGAATATATGGTAGTGTAGAAGGGGCCTTAGCAACCTTGGTTAGTTCCTCTCTCTCAGGAACTAACCAAGTAGGAGAGGATTAAGTAAAGGTAAAGGTAGTCCCCTGACATTAAGTCCAGTCATGTCTGACTCTGGGGTGTGGTGCTCATCTCCATTTCTAAGCCGAAGAGCCAGCGTTGTCCGTAGACACCTCCAAGGTCATGTGGCCGGCATGACTGCATGGAGCGCCGTTACCTTCCCGCCGGCGGTACCTATTGATCTACTCACATTTGCATGTTTTCGAACTGCTAGGTTGGCAGAAGCTAGGGCTGACAGCGGAAGCTCACGCCGCTCCCCGGAATCGAACCTGCGACCTTTCGATCAACAAGCTCAGCAGCTCAGTGCTTTAACCCACTGTGCCACCAGGGGCTCCATGGTTGCTTCCCTGGAGAACAATGGCTTCAAACTACAAGAGAGGAGATTCCATCTGAACATGAGGAAGAACTGACTATGAGAGCCGTTCAGCAGTGGAACTCTCTGCCCCGGAGTGTGGTGGAGGCTCTTCTTTGGAAGCTTTTAAACAGAGGCTGGATGGCCATCTGTCAGGGGTGATTTGAATGCAATATTCCTGCTTCTTGGCGGGGGGTTGGACTGGATGGGCCATGAGGTCTCTTCCAACTCTTTGATTCTGATTCTATTTACGGCCCTTCCACACAGCCCTATATCCCAGAACATCAAGGCAGAAAATTCCACAATATCTGCTTTGAACTGGGTTACCTGAATCCACATTCAGATAATGTGGGATTTTCTGCCTTGATATTCTGGGATATAGGGCTGTGTGGAAGGGCCGTAAATGCTGTGAATTAATCCTCTCCTACTTGTTAGTTCCTGAGAGAGAGGAACTAACCAAGGTTGCTAAGGCCCCTTCTACATTACCATATATTCCAGATCATCAAAGCAAATAATCCACATTATCTGCTTTGAAGTGGATTATATGAGTGTGTGGAAGTGCCCTTCGTTACAAGTAAAGTGACACTGTAACCTGAAAATATAGTTTATTTACCTGACATCCCTGAGAACTTCTTTTTCTTCTCTTCCTTTGAAAGGAAACGTCCAAGGCGTGATGACGGAGTAACTAATGTTCCTGAAAGCCAGTGTTGGGCCATGGATGTTCAGCTGGGTAACAACATCTTGAACATTTGTGAGCTCCATTCCCAATAGTCACTTTGGATCGGAAGGAGAACATGCAATCACTGCCGGGTTTAATATGCTACCTGAAAGAGAGAGAAAAGGCAGAGAGATGGGGGAAAAAACTGACACTTTGCATGATTTCCTCGTGCCTGGTGCTTCCTTGCTTTCGGGCAGTTCCTTCCCTGTTGCTATCAATCCCACAATCAGCATTTTATCTGTGACATTTGCGGAAGAGCCATAATCCAGGCAAAGTCCTGCTTGAACAGGACTGTGTAAGCAGAGTTTTATGAATGCTGATAAAGCACCTTGGGTGCCCTTTGCAAAAATGATGAGCCAAGGGCAAGTTTGCTAAAAATAAACAAACATAGAATTAGTTTCTAGGAGAGAAAGAGCATTTGCAGCATACAATGAATGTGGGACATCGACCTCTGGACTCCAAGGATTGACCAGAGTTCGGCATTCTAGGAAAGTTGGAGCTATTTACTTTTTGGTTCCCAACAGTGTTTTACATTCACAAACATTACCTGCATTCTGTATGAGTTGAACTTTGAATCTATAGAAATAAAAATACAATGTTCGTTTGTGGGATTAACAGAACTCAAAAACCACTGAACAAATTGCCACCAAATTTGGACACATCCCCAAGGAGTGACCATCACTAAAAAAATGGATTAGATTATTTGGAAGTTGTAGTAGAATCATTTGTGTTCATTCGTTCAGTCGTCTCCGACTCTTCGTGACCTCATGGACCAGCCCACGCCAGAGCTCCCTGTTGGCCGTCACCACCCCCAGCTCCTTCAAGGTCAGTCCAGTCACTTCAAGGATGCCATCCATCCATCTTGCCCTTGGTCGGCCCCTCTTCCTTTTGCCTTCCACTTTCCCCAGCATAATTGTCTTCTCTAGGCTTTGCTGTCTCCTCATGATGTGGCCAAAGTACTTCATCTTGGCCTCTAGTATCCTTCCCTCCAGTGAGCAGTCGGGCTTTATTTCCTGGAGGATGGACTGGTTGGATCTTCTCAGAACTTTCCTCCAACACCACAGCTCAAAAGCATCTATCTTCCTTCGCTCAGCCTTCCCTAAGGTCCAGCTCTCACATCCGTAGGTTACTACAGGGAATATCATGGCTTTGACTATGCGGATCTTTGTAGAATCATAGAATCATAGAATCAAAGAGTTGGAAGAGGCCTCATGGGCCATCCAGTCCAACCCCCTGCCAAGAAGCAGGAATATTGCATTCAAATCACCCCTGACAGATGGACATCCAGCCTCTGTTTAAAAGCTTCCAAAGAAGGAGCCTCCACCACACTCCGGGGCAGAGAATTCTGAACGGCTCTCACAGTCAGGAAGTTCTTCCTCATGTTCAGATGGAATCTCCTTTCTTGTAGTTTGAAGCCATTGTTTCATGTTCTAGTCTCCAGGGAAGCAGAAAACAAGCTTGCTCCCTCCTCCCTGTGGCTTCCTCTCACATATTTATACATGGCTATCATATCTCAAAGTAGTTGGGATTTACAGTTCACCTAAAATAAAAGAGCATTCTGAACCCCACCAACGATGGAATTGAACCAAATTTGGCACACAGGACTCCCAATTACCAACAGAAAAAATTGGAAGGGTTTGGTGGGCATTGACCTTGAGTTTTGGAGTTGTAGTTCACCTACATCCAGAGAGCACTGTGGACTCAAACAATGATGGATCTGGGCCAAACTTGGCAAAAATACTCAATATGCCCAAATGTGAACACTGGTGGAGTTTGGGGAAAATAGACCTTGACATTTGGGAGTTATAGTTGCTGGGATTTATAGTTCACCTACAATCAAAGAGCATTCTGAACCCCACCAACGATAGAATTGGGCCAAACTTCCCACACAGAACCCCCATGACCAACAGAAAATACTGTTGGTCTTTGGCGACCCCTCTGACACTCCCTGGCGACCCCTGCAGGGGTCGACCAGCCCACGCCAAAGCTCCCTGTCGGCTGTTGCCACCCCCAGCTTCTTCAAGGTCAAGCCAGTCACTTCAAGGACTTCCATCTTGCCCTTGGTCAGCCTCTCTTTCTTTTTCCTTCCATTTTCCCCAGCATAATTGTCTTCTCTAAGCTTTTCTGACACGCAGGTCCTGGAAGCAAAGTATCTTACAGCACAATCCAATGCAATTTATTTTAAAATAAGATCCAGTGTATTAAATGGAGATAAGATTAGGATTACATCCCTAAACTTAAATGTTTAAGTGAGGGCAAGAAGGTAAAAGAACTGGATCTATTAGCAGATCTCTAAGAAATATGCAAAACTTTCTGACTGCAAACTCCTTTAAAGTGATGGGGTTAACCTGGAATAAATTCTTGTGTGAATGGAGTTTGAGCTTTCCCCCCTTTAGATACATAAAAGAGACTGCATGCTATATTTAGAGCTGAGGTTTGTTTATCTCATTGTTATCTCATGTTACTAAAACAACATCTTTAGAAAAACACCTGATTCTGAGACTTCTTTAAAGTGATAAAGTTCATGTCCATTGCAACAGATATCAGCTGCTGAATACCAAGATCGACTAAAATAGTAGTTTTAATAATGCTGTAAAATAGTAGTTTTAATAATGCTGTATCTATTTGGTTTTTAATTACTCAAGTATGAGTCTATACATTATGTAGTATTTTAAAGGTGCATCTTGCCATCGATATATGTAGCATTTTAACGATTTATAGGATTTTATTGTGTATTTTTATATTGTATTTAATAATTTGGTGTTCATGTATTTATTTATCTGCCTTGCCTTGTATGTGAAAGACCTATGGTCAAAGCATCGAATAAAATTTAAATAAAGCATAAGTAAAGTAAAATAAAAATAAATACAAATGAGTTGGTCACACAAGCTTGACCTCTTTTCACTCTTTATTTATTTATCATGTCAGGAGCAAACCAAACAGTTGTATTGCATTTTAAACAAACAAACAAACAAAACACAAAGTTTGCAAGCTTGGTAATAGCTGGCCACTTGGAGTGCCTCTGGTGTTACTATAAGAAGGTCCTCCATTGTGCATGTAGCAGGGCTCA
>NW_026846588.1:106062262-106081247 GCF_025583915.1 Anolis sagrei ordinatus | reverse complement strand
TTTTTTATAGCTGTTTAGAAGGGGCCATAGTGGAATTGTGACTTGTCTAAGGTCAGCCAGTGGATTTTCATATAATTCGAATCCTAATTTCCAGGGTTGTACTCCAATACTTGACATAGTCACACTGTGACAGTAGGTGGCACTGTTTGTTCAAAGTTAGTCCCAAAAGAATTTAGAAAAATCAATGACTAGAGTCAAGGAGAGATCGGGAGGGGAAATGAAAGAGGACTGTAATTGGGAATTGTACTTTCTTATAAAGTAAGAAAGTAAGCTTACTTACTTAGGCGATCTCTCTTTGTCTGAGTAGGGTACTGGTGGTGGGTCTGTAGGTGACTGTGGAGACCTATTCTTGATCTGCATCTTCTCCTGCAGTGAGGGCATTGGTTTCCAGGTGGAAGATGGTCCCGGTCAGAGTTGCCTTGATGCAACTTCCTCTTGGCACATTTTTCTCTTTCACCCTCCATTTGTGCCTCTTCAAATTCTACAGCACTGCTGGTCACAGCTGACCTCCAGCTGGAGCGCTCAAGGGCCAGGGCTTCCCAGTTCTCAGTGTCTATGTCAAAGTTTTTAAGATTGGCTTTGAGCATCTCTTTAAATCTCTTTCCTGCCCACCAACGTTCTGTTTTATGTTCTTGAGTTTGGAGTAGAGCAACTGTTTTGGGAGATGGTGGTTGGGCATTCGAATAAACTGCTTTCAAAGCACCCCTGACAGAAGGCCATCCAGCCTCTGTTTAAAAGCTTCCAAAGAAGGAGCCTCCACCACACTGGGGCAGAGAGTTCCACTGCTGAATGGCTCTCACAGTCAGGAAGTTCTTCCTCATGTTCAGATGGACTCTCCTTTCTTGTAGTTTGAAGCCATTGTTCCATGTCCTAGTCTCCAGGGCAGCAGTAAACAAGCTTGCTACCTCCTCCCTATGACACATCATGTCTCTTCTCAGCCTTTTCTTCTTCAGGCTAAACATGCCCAGCTCTTTAAGCCACTCCTCATAGGGCTCGTTCTCCAGACCCTTTATCATTTTAGTTGCCCTCCTCTGGCCACATTCCAGCTTGTCAATATCTCTCTTCAATTGTGGTGCCCAGAATTGGACACAATATTCCAGGTGTGGTCTAACCAAGACGGAATAGAGGGGTAGCATTATTTTCCTAGATCTAGACACTATGCTCCTATTGATGCAGGCCAAAATCCCATTGGCTTTTTTGCCGCCGCATCACATTTTTGGCTCATGTTTAACTTGTTGTCCATGAGGACTCCCAAGATTATTTTCACATATACTGCTCTCGAGCTACATGTCCCCCATTTTGTATCTTTGCATTTCATTTTTTCTGCCTAAATGGAGTATCTTGCAGAAAAAATGAAATGCAAAGATACAGAATTATCCAAACAGTAATCAGAAAATTGATATAGAAGGACTGACTGGTTCAGCAGAAGCAGTATTATTGCATTACATGAGAAATACATGGGCACGCATACAAGAAATCCCTTCATATCACACCTCAGCAAGTACCTTTCGAGCTCATCCTCTTAATCTTTATTCCTCACTGTAACCAAGGACAAGGAGGATTTAACATAGTAAAGTATGTGGAGTGAGCAAGCATACTGGAGTTACCTGGGGTGTAAGGAAAGGGAAACATATTGCTAGGTTTTTTTTAACTCTCTGGGAGAAGCTTTGATAATCTGAATTATATGGCAATGCAAAGACTACTGCAGACGCAGACTGCAGCCAGGAAATCAGAAGACGTTTACTTCTTGGGAGGAGAGCAATGACCAATCTTGATAAAATAGTGAAGAGTAGAGACATCACATTGGCAATGAAGCTCCACATAGTAAAAGCAATGGTATTCCCCATAGTCACCTATGGATGTGAGAGCTGGACCTTAGGGAAGGCTGAGCGAAGGAAGATAGATGCTTTTTAATTGTGGTGTTGGAGGAAAGTTCTGAGAGTGCCTTGGACTGTCAGAAGATCCAACCAGTCCATACTACAGGAAATAAAGCCTAACTGGCTGCCGATCCAGTTCCGAGCACAATTCAAAGTGCTGGTTTTGACCTACAAAACCCTATACGGCTCCGGCCCAGCGTATCTGTCCGAACGCATCTCCCTCTACGCCTCGGAGTTTAAGATCTTCTGGGGAGGCCCTGCTCTCGGCCCCACCTCTATCACAAGTGAGATTGGTGGGGATGAGGAGCAGGGCCTTCTCGGTGGTGGCCCCTCACCTGTGGAATTCACTCCCCGGGGAAATTAGGTCATCGACATCCCTCCTCTCTTTTAGAAGGAAATTAAAAACATGGATATGGGACCAGGCCTTTGGGTAATCTGGCAGATAGACAAAGGACAATGACGACTAGAATTGATAGGATTTGACAATGTGGAATGAATTTACGGACTCTGAGCTGACGAACGTTGAACATTAGATTGGTTTTATTGATTATGATGTATAATTGATTGTTTTAATTGTTTATAGTTGCTGTTTATATATGTTTTCTCTTATTGTTTGTGTTGGCATCGAATTGTGCCTTTTGTAAGCCGCCCTGAGTCCCCGCTCGGGGGTTGAGAAGGGCGGGGTAGAAAGGCGCAAAATAAATAAATAAATAAATAAAACTGCTCATTGGAGGGAAGGATAGTAGAGGCCAAGATGAAGTACTTGGGCACATCATGAGAAGACAGGAAAGCTTAGAGAGGACAATGATGCTGGGGGAAATGGAAGGAAAAAAGAAGAGGGGCTGACCAAGGGCAAGATAATAATATATTACCTGATGTCCTACAATTTTTTTTTTAAATGATTTTTATTAAATATTTTATAAAACAGGACAACGAAAGAGGGGGAACAATAAGAAGAAAATAGAAAAGTAGGAAAAAAGAAAAAAGGACAAAAAAAAAACGACAAAAAAGAGACTAAACTAACCTAAACTATTCTAAAATGACTTCCACTCCAACATCAGGATCTTTTCCATCAACTTCTTCTACTCTTGTCTATTCTTATCCTCTAATATTTTTCTAAATTTCTTTTCATAATCATAAAAAGAAGTCCAGTCTGTTCTCTTTAGCGGTTTCCCGGTATTTCTTCTCATTAAAAATGTCAATTCGTCCATGTCTCTAATTTCTTTGACTTTCTCCAACCATTCTTCAACAGTAGGTATCTGTTCATTTTTCCAAAATTTGGCAAAAATAATTCTTGCCGCAGTAGTAAAGTACGTGAATAATTTATCTTCATTTTCCTCTACTTTAAGGTCAGAGTCCGTAAATCCTAATAAATAATATTCAGGTTTCTTTCTAAACATAATAATAATAATAATAATAATAATAATAATAATAATAATAATAATCCTTTATTTGTACCCCGCTACCACCTCCCGAAGGACTCGGATGGTATCCTTGAAGTGACTGGGTTAACTGTGAAGGAGCTGAGGGTGGTGACGGCCGGCAGGGAGCTCTTGGCGTGGGCTGATCCATGAGGTCAGGAAGAGTTGGAAACGACTGAACAAATGAACAACAACAACAAAAACCAAGGACAAGAAGGATTTACTGTAGTAAAGTATATGGAGTGAGCAAGCATACTGGAGATCTGATCTGGGGTGTTAGGAAAGGGAAGCACATTACTACTTGTTTTTTTTTAACTGACATGTTTTTTAACTGGGCATGTTTAGCCTGAAGAAGAGAAGACTGAGAGGGGATATGATAGCCATGTATAAATATGTGAGAGGAAGCCACAGGGAGGAGGGAGCAAGCTTGTTTTCTGCTTCCCTGGAGACTAGGATGCGGAACAATGGCTTCAAACTACAAGAAAAGAAACTTGCTCGCTCCTCCCTGTGGCTTCCTCTCACATATTTATACATGGCTATCATATCTCCTCTCAGCCTTCTCTTCTTCAGGCTAAACATGCCCAGCTCCTTAAGCCGCTCCTCATGGGGCTTGTTCTCCAGACCCTAGTCGCCCTCCTCTGGACACAATCTTGTCAATATCTCTCTTCAAATGTGGTGCCCAGAATTGGACACAATATTCCAGGTGAGGTCTGACCAAGGCAGAATAGAGGGGTAGCATGACTTCCCTGAATCTAGACACTATACTCCTATTATGCAGGCTAAAATCCCATTGGCTTTTTTTCTCTTTTGCCATAGCATGACATTGTTGCCTCATGTTTAACTTGTTGTCCACAAGGACTCCAAGATCTTTTTCACACGTACTGCTCTCGAGCCAGGCAGAGGAAGAACATAGTTCTTAGTTTCTCTCTATCCTAAAAAGGAATGATTCACTGTGAAACTTGGTTTTTGTTCCTGGATTATAAATAGCATTTCCTAATTGGTTCTATCATAAAAACATGGGAAAAGTTTATTCAACTACAAAAACTTTGTTTTTGCGGGACATCCTGCAGTACATTTTGCTATAGTTTGTGGTAGCCACAAAACAAAGTTACTGGAGTATGACAACTAATTCCAAAGTAAATATTTATTTTACTTATTTCTGATATTTATACCCCACCCTTCTCAACCTCTTTGGGGGGGAGGGGAACTCAGGGCAACTTCCAGCCAACAACACTTCGATACCTCCAATGTACGCATAATAAAATACACAATAAAATCCAATAATTACATACATTTAAAACATTAAATCACATTAATTAATTAAAATCTGTTTCAATAACAGTCTGGTGGCCTTATCTGAGCCGAATTCTGTAGTTAGAGACTCCATCAAGCATGTCCATAGTCCATTTCCATAGCAATTGTCATAATTGTCACTGTCATTGTCAGCAAGATTACCTGAAGGCCTGGTCCACATTTTAACTTCTTTCTAAAGAAAATAATAATAATAATAATAACTTTATTTATACCCCGCTACCATCTCCCCAAGGGAACTCGGAGCGGCTTACATAAGGCCAAGCCCAATAACACATCAATAAACAATAAACAAAAAGCAATAAGCAAAAAAATACAATTAATATAACTCACATATAAACAATAACTCACAAAGATTTAAAAAACCTATGGCCGGGCCAAATGTAATAGTTTAAATTTAAAAATAAACCCTGGGCATGAACAGAGGTAGGATGTATCTGGTAGGAGGGTTTTAAAAAGAAACGAAGGGAGAGCAACCCAATGACTAGTTAAAGTACTTCTGAGGACATTATTTCCTTATTCAGGGAAGGCACACTGGAACAGCCATGTTTTCAGGCTCCTCCTAAAGACGTCGGAAAGGAGGGATGTCGATAATCTAATTTCACCAGGGAGTGAATTCCACAGCCGGGGGGCCACCACTGAGAAGGCCCTGTCCCTCGTCCCTGCCAAGCGCCTTTGCGACAGAGGCGGGGCTGAGAGAAGGGCCTCCTCAGAAGATCTTAAACTCCAAGGTGGGATGTAGAAGGAGATGTGTTCGGACAGGTGACAGGTACGCTGGACCAGAACCATATAGGGTTTTATAGGTCAAGACCAGTACTTTGAATTGTGCTTGGAACTGGAGCTGACATAACAGGGGGGTGGTGTGCTCACTGTATGATGCTCCAGTGAGAAGTCTAGCTGCTGCCCGTTGGACAGTTAGAGTTTCCAAAGGCAACCCCACATAGAGTGCATTGCAGTAATCTATTCGGGATGTAACAAGAGCGTGGGCCACTATGGCCAGATCGGACTTCCCAAGGTATGGGCACAGCTGGCACACAAGTTTCAATTTAATTAAACAGGAAATAACACTTTCAAACCAGGAAAATATATTTTTTTTAATTTTGTTACATAGCGAATAGCGAACGAATTCATTGCAGACAAGCCCTCTAGCAAGCAAGAGTTGCTGCCTTTTCTAGTTCTTTTGGAACGCATTTGCACATTGCTGTAACATGGAAAATATGAGCCAGTATTTCATTAAAATTGGTGATGAGTTGAGCAAAATTGCTCAATCATCTCCAATGATTCTCTGTAGCACTGTCTCAGTTTACACTTGGGGGAACAAGAATGTAAATCATGATCTTGTTTGTATTTTGGCGCTTGACACATTTACTGCAAAGGTATAAGTATTTCCCCACAGTAACCATAATGTTTTATCACGTGAAGTTTGACCCAGTTTCTGTTTTGATCATATTCCAAATCGACCAAAGGGCAAACTAGTCATGACTCTCAAAATTCTATGAAGGCTATGTCAGCTGGAAAAATAAAGTCAACAGTGGTTCCAAGGTGACCATGATTCAAGCCCGGACAAACGGAGAGATTGCTGATTCAGTGTAAAATCACTCATTTGGGAGGGATAGCCAATAGTCCAGAGGACAGGAGCAGAATTCAAAACGATCTTGATAGATTAGAGAGATGGGCCAAAACTAACAAAATGAAGTTCAACAGTGACAAATGCAAGATACTCCACTTTGGCAGAAAAAATGAAATGCAAAGATACAGAATGGGGGACAATGCCTGGCTCGAGAGCAGTACGTGTGAAAAAGATCTTGGAGTCCTCGTGGACAACAAGTTAAACATGAGCCAACAATGTGATGTGGCGGCAAAAAAGCCAATGGGATTTTGGCCTGCATCAATAGGAGCATAGTGTCTAGATCTAAGGAAGTAATGCTACCCCTCTATTCTGCTTTGGTTAGACCACATCTGGAATATTGTGTCCAATTCTGGGCACCACAATTCAAGAGAGATATTGACAAGCTGGAATGTGTCCAGAGGAGGGCGACTAAAATGATCAAGGGTCTGGAGAACAAGCCCTATGAGGAGCGGCTTAAGGAGCTGGGCATGTTTAGCCTGAAGAAGAGAAGGCTGAGAGGGGAGATATGATAGCCATGTATAAATATGTGAGAGGAAGCCACAGGGAGGAGGGAGCAAGCTTGTTTTCTGCTTCCTTGGAGACTAGGACGCGGAACAATGGCTTCAAACTACAAGAGAGGAGATTCCATCTGAACATGAGGAAGAACTTTCTGACTGTGAGAGCCGTTCAGCAGTGGAACTCTTGGTGGAGGCTCCTTCTTTGGAAGCTTTTAACAGAGGCTGGATGGCCATCTGTCAGGGGTGATTTGAATGCAATATTCCTGCTTCTTGGCAGGGGGTTGGACTGGATGGCCCATGAGGTCTCTTCCAACTCTTTGATTCTATGATTCCGCTGAAAGCCCACTCTTTTCCCCTGCATTTTTTTGCTTTCCCCTTCTCCAACTGGTTTCAGTTCCTTAAATGAAATTAGGCTGCTGTTGGAGACACTGTTGGAGAAAGATGCAACCAGAGTTTTCAAAAGTGGTGTGCCAGTGTGTTGGACTATGACATCCAGAATCCTGCAGCCAACGAGAACACTGTTCAATGCCTACAAGAGGGGTCCACAAACTTTTTAAACAGAGAGTCAGGTCATAGTCCCTCAAACTGTTGAAGGGCCAGTGTTGTAGCTCAGCGTCCTGACAGAGCTGCTACTCCTAGTAGCAGTGGGGAAAGGTCTCCTCGGGAGTCAGAGAGTGAAAGGCAGCGTCAACACGTTAGAGAAATCCTCCTGGCACCAAGCGACAGTGATACGTTTATGGGCTTCTCAGATTACGACATGGGGAATGGGGAAGCATCTAGAGGTGTTAAAAGGACTGTTTGTGAGCCAGAATCTGAAGGAGAAGCACAGAGGAAGCGTATTCGGGAGTTACTTAGGGAACCCACTTCTGAGGAGGACTTTTTGGGCTTTGAGGGGGATTTGGGGTCTGGAAGTGACATGGAAGGGGAGGAATTGGATTGGACTCAGGTACAGAATATAAGAGACATCTGCAACCAGCCCACTTCCAGCGAGGAGTTCGAGGGGTTCATGGGGGACTGGCAGCCAGGTGATTCTTGGCAGAATCTGACCCCTGATAGTAATTGGCAAAGGTGGAGAGATGGGCATTCAGCTGCAGACTTGGAAGCAGGTGATAGCGATGATGAAAGGGTGGGGAGCTCATCAAGCTCTGACAATGAGCTTTAAGATATAAGGGAGTTCTGTTGGCACATCTAGTTGCAGGAAGCAAAGTGTCCAAATGGGACCTTACTCTTTGCCTTGCCAAACTCTCACCTTTGGGTCCCGGGCTCCAGCCTCGTGAGTTCCTGTTGTTCCAGCTTTCCAGCTTTGATTCCTTCGGATTGACCTCAGGACCGGTTTGACCACGCTCTGGCTTTTCTGGACTTTATGTGTTTATATTTTTGGGACTGAAACATTCTTTTGTTCTGAAACTGTGATTTTCTTGCTCCAGTGACTGTATTTCTGCTACATATTGATTTTTAAGCAGTTTGCTTCATTTTTAGTTTAATCTGGATTAAGAGTCTACACTATAATCCGGATTATATTTTAGTTTGCTCTATTGACTCAATTTTGGTGTCAAACTACTCCAATAGACTTCAGCACTGCTGTTAAGTGCTTTTCAAGACTTTTTGTTATCAATAAAGCTGTGTTTTACCATTTGAACTGTGTCTGGCGTGTTTGAAGGCATCTGGGTCCTGACAGCCAGATTATAATTTGAAAAAAAAAATATGAATGAATTCCTATGCACAGTACACGTATCTTATTTGTAGTGCAAAAAACACTTTAGAACAATACAATAATTAAAATGAAGAACAATTTTAACAAATATAAACTTATTAGTATTTCATTGGGAAGTGTGGCCCTGCTTTTTGGCTGATGAGATAGGATTGTTGTTGTTTTTGTTGTGTGCTTTGAAGTAGTTTCAGACTTAGGTTGACCCTGAGCGAGGGCTGGGTAAATGACCTTGGAGGGCCGTATTCGGCCCCCAGGCCATAGTGTGAGGACCCCTGGCCTACAAGATCACCTTGCTTCAACTTTGCTTGCTTGCTGAAGCCAAACTCTGGATTCAAGTGTGGGAGGATTCTCTTAAAGAGTAAAACTTGTTGGGCCAGATCTGTCTTTTCTCAGCATGCTGCTTGACTTGGCAGTGGGTGCAAAGAGCCTTTGGGTGTCTTGACAAACCATTGCAGTTACTTTCCCCTGGATTATTTTTCTCATTAAGTTCCCTAGTGCTTTTTGGGGGGCTGAGAGGGGGGCTGAACCTTCTTGTTGAGCCATCATTAATTAGTTTCAGCTGCCATCCCAGAGCTTGCTTTCCCCATTATCTGTTCCAGCTGCTTTCACCAGAGGTTAACCACTTCATCACCAGAGAAGACATACCAAAGGGAACATGATAAAATGGTCAATAGATATAGGACATTCGGTACTGTTAAAAGATTGGGAACAAATTTGGAAGGAAAAAATGAGGTACACAAGATTTGTCAAGATAATAGAAAATTGGTACAAAATGTTTTACCACTGGCACCTTACACTACAACAGCTGGCAAAATACTACAAAAATAATAATAATCAATGCTGGAAATGTGGGAAAGAACTTGGAACCTACTATCACTTATGGTGGAGCTCTAAAATATGTAGAGATCAAAATCCACTGGAGAAACTACACTGTTTGGCTGGTATTGCACCACCTGACATCCGCCGAGAAGTAGCAACCAATAGTCAAAGGACCAAGACAGTGACATCTCCAGCCTATCCTCACATGTCTTTACACCAATGCACAGAGCATGGGAAATAAACAAGACGAACTCCAACTTTTAGCACAACACCACAAATATATCATAGCCATCACTGAAACCTGGTGGGATGACTCCTATCACTGGAATGTAGATATCGAGGGGTATAACCTCTTTCACAGAAACCGAACAAAGGGGAGAGGAGGCGGAGTAGCCTTATATGTCAAAAACTCTTATGCTGCAGAAGAGATTCAAGACAGCAATCTGGGAAACCAGCTTGAAATCATCTGGATAAGAATCAAGGGAACTAGGACTCAAAAAGATGTCGTTGTAGGCGTCTACTACAGACCCCCAAGCCAGGAGGAAGAACTTGATGAAGTCTTCTGCCAACAGTTGACCAAACAGGCACAGAGAAGAGATGTAGTAGTCATGGGCGATTTCAACTATCCCGATATTTGCTGGAAAACAAACTCGGCCAAGAGTACAAGGTCCAACAAATTCCTCGCTTGCCTTGCAGACAATTTCATGGTCCAGAAGGTAGAAGAGGCAACAAGGGGATTGGCTACTCTTGATCTCATCCTAACAAATGCGGAGGACCTGATCGATGCGGTCGAAGTGGTAGGATCCTTAGGGGCAAGTGACCATGTGCTCCTGCAATTTGAGGTACAAAGGAAGGCCGAAACTAAGACAAGTCAAACCCGCATTTTGGACTTTAGGAGAGCTGATTTCCAAAAAATGAAGGAAACACTGAGCAGCATTCCGTGGACACAGATACTAAAAGACAAGGGAGTTACGGATGGATGGGAATTTCTCAAGAGTGAAATACTCAAGTCGCAATTGCAAACCGTGCCAACAAAGAGAAAAAATAGGACAAGTGCAAAGAAGCCAGAATGGATGTCCAAAGAACTTCTAACTGTGCTAAGACACAAAAGAGACATGCACAAGAAGTGGAAAAAGGGAGAAATCACCAAAGAAGAATTCAAACAAATAGCCAACACCTGTAGGGAAAAGGTCCGCAAGGCTAAAGCAAAAAACGAGCTCAGACTTGCCAGGGACATTAAAAACAATAAAAAGGGCTTCTATTCTTATGTCAGTAGAAAAAGGAAAAACAAGGAGGCGATAGGACCTCTTGGAGGAGAAGATGGGGCAATGCTGACAGGGGATAGGGAAAAGGCAGAACTACTTAATGCCTTCTTTGCCTCAGTCTTCTCACAAAAAGAGAGTCTTCAACCTCAGCAAGATGGAGTGGATGAGGGATTGGAGGATATCCAACCCCAAATTGGGAAAGAAGTCGTCCAGGAATACCTGGCCGCTCTTAACGAGTTCAAGTCCCCAGGGCCAGATCAACTACACCCCAGAGTATTGAAGGAACTAGCGGAAGTCATTTCGGAACCATTGGCAACCATCTTTGAGAGTTCTTGGAGAACGGGAGAAGTTCCAGCAGATTGGAGGAGGGCCAATGTGGTCCCAATCTTCAAGAAGGGAAAAAAGGATGACCCAAACAACTACCGTCCGGTCAGCCTCACGTCGATACCGGGCAAGATTCTGGAAAAGATTGTTAAGGAAGCGGTCTGCAAACACTTAGAAACAAATGCAGTCATCGCTAATAGTCAACATGGATTTATCAAAAACAAGTCATGCCAGACTAATCTGATCTCTTTCTTCGATAGAGCTACAAGCTGGGTAGATGCGGGGAATGCCGTGGATGTAGCGTACCTGGATTTCAGTAAGGCCTTCGACAAGGTCCCCCATGACCTTCTGGCAAGGAAACTAGTCCAATGGGGGCTAGGCAAAACTACGGTGAGGTGGATCTGTAATTGGTTAAGTGGACGAACACAGAGAGTGCTCACTAATGCTTCCTCTTCATCTTGGAAAGAAGTGACGAGTGGAGTGCCGCAGGGTTCCGTCCTGGGCCCGGTCCTGTTCAACATCTTTATTAATGACTTAGATTAAGGGATAGAAGGCATGATCATCAAGTTTGCAGACGACACCAAATTGGGAGGGATAGCCAATAGTCCAGAGGACAGGAGCAGAATTCAAAACGATCTTGACAGATTAGAGAGATGGGCCAAAACTAACAAAATGAAGTTCAACAGTGACAAATGCAAGATACTCCACTTTGGCAGAAAAAACAAAAAAATGCAAAGATACAGAATGGGTGACGCCTGGCTCGAGAGCAATACGTGTGAAAAAGATCTTGGAGTCCTCGTGGACAACAAGTTAAACATGAGCCAACAATGTGATGTGGCAGCAAAAAAAGCCAATGGGATTTTGGCCTGCATCAATAGGAGCATAGTGTCTAGATCTAAGGAAGTAATGCTACCCCTCTATTCTGCTTTGGTTAGACCACACTGGAATATTGTGTCCAATTCTGGGCACCACAATTCAAGAGAGATATTGACAAACTGGAATGTGTCCAGAGGAGGGCGACTAAAATGATCAAGGGTCTGGAGAACAAGCCCTATGAGGAGCTTAAGGAGCTGGGATGTTTAGCCTGAAGAAGAGAAGGCTGAGAGGAGATATGATAGCCATGTATAAATATGTGAGAGGAAGCCACAGGGAGGAGGGAGC
Source organism: Anolis sagrei ordinatus (assembly GCF_025583915.1). Taxonomy (NCBI): domain Eukaryota; kingdom Metazoa; phylum Chordata; class Lepidosauria; order Squamata; family Anolidae; genus Anolis; species Anolis sagrei. The sequence continues at coordinate 106,069,231 of NW_026846588.1, read as the reverse complement.
AAGCTTGTTTTCTGCTTCCCTGGAGACTAGGACGCGGAACAATGGCTTCAAACTACAAGAAAGGAGATTCCATCTGAACATTAGGAAGAACTTCCTGACTGTGAGATCCGTTCAGCAGTGGAACTCTCTGCCCCGGAGTGTGGTGGAGGCTCCTTCTTTGGAAGCTTTTAAACAGAGGCTGGATGGCCATCTGTCAGGGGTGATTTGAATGCAAATTTCCTGCTTCTTGGCAGGGGGTTGGACTGGATGGCCCATGAGGTCTCTTCCAACTCTTTGATTCTATGATTCTATGATTCTATTGCACCACCTGACATCCGCCGAGAAGTAGCAACCAATAGTCAAAGGACCAAGACAGTGACATCTCCAGCCCATCCTCTGTTTGAGTATCAGCCAGCACGCCAACAACTTAAATCAAGAAATAATTTTCTAAGATCTACAGAGACACTTGTTGGAACACCTCAGCAAGCGAGAGTCCAAAAGTGGCAGGCTCAAACCCAGAACCTCAACCAATGGCTGATACCAAATGAGAGACTCCCCCTGGGCACACAGAAGACTGGGCGACTTGGAAGGTGCTGAACAGACTGCGCTCTGGCACCTCAAGAGGCAGAGCCAACCTTAAAAAATGGGGCTACAAAGTGGAATCCACGACATGCGAGTGTGGAGAAGAGCAAACCACAGACCACCTGCTGCAATGCAACCTGAGCCCTGCTACATGCACAATGGAGGACCTTCTTATAGTAACACCAGAGGCACTCCAAGTGGCCAGCTACTGGTCAAAGGACTTTTAATCAACTACCAAGCTTGCAAACTTTGTATTTTGTTTGTTTGTTTGTTAAGAATGCAATACAATTGTTTGGTTGCTCCTGACACAATAAATAAATAAAATACCTTGTAGCTTTTTTGTGTGTAGTGTTTCCTGCATAATGTGGCAGAAAGCAGACTTCCAAAATTTGAGGTCTGTATCAGTTCAAGTCTCTGGAATTATTTAAAGCTCCCAAAACACTCCCTCTCTCCCCCACAACATCTGAAACAAGAGAGAAGAACAGCAGGCCAGCATCAAGCCACAATTGTTGTTGGATGTTGACAAGAATCAATGAAAAGAAGGAAGGGAGAGTTGTGAAAAGGGTCACTTTAGTGGCTCTTTCATTTCTTCTCTGAGAAGGAAGTTAGAAAAGCAAAGCCCTCAAAGCCGCATTGAAAGAAGCCCAGGAACAAAATCCCCGAGTGCAAACCAGTGTCTTAATTATCTGTCAACAATTGCTCCTTTCAGGGAGGAACATATGGTAGATGGTTTGCTTAAGAAAGAAAACAAAAATACCTTAGAATCTTAAATAATGTTGGGAAAATAGTACACTTTCTTTAAAGGGATTGCGGGCGGGGGGGGGGGGGGGGGGAGGGCACGTGAGTGAGTGTGGGAAGGAGGTTGCATGCTCTGAATATACACTTCCTGAGGAAATCAGCTGGGTTTGCTTTGCTTTGACAATGGTGCTCTCATACTACATGTGACCAAAGATCTGTGCTCCTTCAATGTGTGTTTGTATGTGTACAGAGGAAAAATGCTCTGTGCCCATAGCCGGACTCTTGGAAAACATTTCAGAATCACTTCCTTGTAGCACGAGCTCCCAGATGGAAATTGGACCAGAATGTGAAAGCTTTTTTGTGTTTGTAGTTCCGTTGCTCATGCCAGTAAGGTAATGCTCAAGATCCTGCAAGGAAGACTCCAGCAATACATGGAGCGAGAGTTGCCAGATGTTCAAGCTGGGTTTAGAAAAGGCAGAGGAACGAGAGACCAGATTGCCAATATCCGCTGGATAATGGAGAAAGAGCAGGGAGTTTCAGAAAAACATCTATTTCTGCTTCATTGACTATTCTAAAGCCTTTGACTGTGTGGATCATAATAAATTGTGGCAAGTTCTGGGGATGGGCATCCCAAGCCACCTTGTCTCTCTCCTGAGGAATCTGTACAAGGACCAAGTAGCAACAGTAAGAACTGACCACGGAACAACAGACTGGTTCAAGATTGGGAAAGGCGCACGGCAAGGCTGCATCCTCTCACCCAACCTTTTTAACTTGTATGCAGAACACATCATGCGATGTGCGGGGCTTGATGAATGCAAAGCTGGGGTGAAAATTGCTGGAAGAAACATTAACAACCTCAGATATGCAGATGACACCACTCTGATGGCCGAAAGCGAGGAGGAGCTGAGGAGCCTTCTAATCAAGGTGAAAGAAGAAAGCGCAAAAGCTGGGTTGCAGCTAAACGTCAAAAAAACCAAGATTATGGCAACAAGAATGATGGACAACTGGAAAATAGAGGGAGAAAATGTGGAGGCCGTGACAGACTTTGTATTTCTAGGAGCAAAGATTACTGCAGATGCAGACTGTTTCAGATTGGCTTAAAGTAACCTTCTTGGGAGGAGAGCAATGTCCAGTCTCGATAAAATAGTAAAGAGTAGAGACATCAGACTGGCAACAAAGATCCGCCTAGTCAAAGCCATGGTATTCCCTGTAGTCACCTACGGATGTGAGAGCTGGACCTTAGGGAAGGCTGAGCGAAGGAAGATAGATGCTTTTGAGCTGTGGTGTTGGAGGAAAGTTCTGAGAGTGCCTTGGACTGCGAGAAGATCCAACCAGTCCATCCTCCAGGAAATAAAGCCCGGCTGCTCACTGGAGGGAAGGATACTAGAGACAAAGTTGAAGTCCTTTGGACACATCATGAGGAGACAGCAAAGCCTAGAGAAGACAATGATGCTGGGGAAAGTGGAAGGCAAAAGGAAGAGGGGCCGACCAAGGGCAAGATGGATGGATGGCATCCTTGAAGTGACTGGACTGACCTTGAAGGAGCTGGGGGTGGTGACAGCCGACAGGGAGCTCTGGCGTGGACTGGTCCATGAGGTCACGAAGAGTCGGAGACGACTGAACGAATGAACAACAAGTTCCGTTGCTGCTTGTATTGCAAACAATTACATTAGATGCCTGCAATAAGGCAAGGTTCTGCTGGATTGTGGCAACAGGGTGGAACTGCAGACAAACCTTTTGAGCCTTCTCTTGGACATGATATCAGTTTGTCAGGAGTATATTTTAAAAACTGCTTAATGTATCATAGGTTTTTCCGGGCTATATGGCCATGTCCTGGAGGCAATTTTTCTCCTGACGTTTCGCCTGCATCTATGGCAAGCATCCTCAGAGGTAGTGAGGTCTGTTGGAAGTAGGAAAATGGGTTTATATATCTGTGGAATGACCAGGGTGGGACAAAGGACTTTTGTCTGCTGGAGCTAGGTGTGAATGTTTCAACTGACCACCTTGATTAGCATTTAATGGCTTGGAAGTGCCTGGGGGGAATCTTTTGTTGAGAGTGATTTGATGTGCCTGATTGTTTACTCTCTGTTGTTTTGCTGTTGTAATTTTTGAGTTTTTAATACTGGTAGCCAGATTTTGTTCATTTTCATGGTTTCCTCCTTTCTGTTGAAATTGTCCACATGCTTGTGGATTTCAATGGCTTCTCTGTGTAGTCTGACATGGTGGTTGTGAGAGTGGTCCAGCATTTTTGTGTTCTCAAATCATATGCTGTGCCCAGGTTGGTTCATCAGGCGCTCTGCTATGGCTGATTTCTCTGGTTGAAGTAGTCAGACTACACAGAGAAGCCATTGAAATCCACAAGCATGTGGACAATTTCAACAGAAAGACAGGGCTATGATGACATACAAAAGAACAATTGCAGGATCAATAATTTATGCAATTACGCTAATGAAGAGATGTGTGATATCAAAAGTGCTATCAAAAGTAATGCAACTGTAGTAGAAAAGTGGGTTTGTGTGATAAAGGCCTGTGTAATTCCTCACCTCTGGAAGGAGAAGCGGTTGGACTTGATGTTATTGACCTATTTGTGTGCTAACCTTTCAACCAACCAGAGGCAAATGACAATTTCATGCCTTAAATATCGGCTTGATCTGTTCAAATCAATAGGAGAAGTATTTTGTTTTCCAGCATGGAGCTAAATGTTATTGCCTGTGGCATGTCACACCATCAGCAGAGGCATAGCTACAAAGGCCCGTATTTTTTCCCTCAGCAACCCAAGACACAAACTACATTAGGGAAATTAAGAGCACATGGACAATTGTACAAATCATACATTAGTCATATTTGTCTTATGTCAAAGAAAGAGAAATGCCAGAACTCATGTTTGTTGGAAAGTTTTGTTCCTCTGCCCCATATTCCAGCCCAAATATATTATGACATACTTCTATGTTGCTTTGAATGTATTTATTTCTTGTGTTATTTATTTCATTATTTTAATGGCATGGGTTATCTCTACTTCAGATGTACAATGCTGGGTTTTGTGTATATTTATAGTTATTTATGTCCCAATGTGGAATGCTTACCATATATATGCGTGCTCCAACCTGGGAAGAGCGAAATATAAAGGTAAAGGTAAAGGTAGTCCCCTGACATTAAGTCCAGTCATGTCTGACTCTGGGGTGTGGTGCTCATCTCCATTTCTAAGCCAAAGAGCCAGCGTTGTCCGCAGACACTTCCAAGGTCATGTGGCCGGCATGGCTGCATGGACCACCGTTACCTTCCCACCGGAGCGGTACCTATTGATCTACTCACATTAGCATGTTTTTGAACTGCTAGGTTGGCAGAAGCTAGGGCTGACAGCGGAAGCTCACGCCACTCCCCGGAATCGAACCTGCGACCTTTCGATCAACAAGCTCAGCAGCTCAGTGCTTTAACCCACTGAGCCACCGGGGGCTCCACTATTTACGAGGGGTATTTTTTAAGTAAGGTCCGTTTTGTTGTAGACACTAGTAGTTCGCGCGCATACCGCAACGAGCGCGTGCGTCGTGTACCGGCATGCCTCGGGAACAACTGTGCTCAGTTTCCGCTCTGTAGCTAACCTGTACGGTTCTGTTCTGTGCTTTAAAAATGTTTAAGACTATCAACTCACCCTCCGCATGTGAGGTTCGCTCAGTGATACAGTTTTTGTCAGCAAGGAACCTGCCTGCTGCAGAAATTCATTGACAGATTTGTGAAGTGTACGGTGATACTGTTATGAGTGAAAGCAAAGTGTGTAAGTGGGTACGACAATTCAAAGATGGCCGTGACAACGTCCATGATGAGGACCGTTCCGGTCACCCTTCTTTGATTACAGTGAACTCTTGGTTATCGGAGCAGGCGGCAAGTGAAGAGGGTATTTTAAAATTGGTTCAGAGGTATGATAAGTGTTTGAACAAACTTGGCAACTATGTCGAAAAATAGAGTGAAGTATGTACTTTCTGAAAATAAATTTACTTTTTTGAAATAAACTTTCGTTGTGTACTTATGTTCCAACAGACCTTACTTAAAAAATACCCCTCGTATATGTTTCAAATATGTACATAAAATAAATATGGCTGGCCTAAGGTGAATCTAAGGTAGAGCCCCTGGTGGCACAGTCGGTTAAAGCGCTGAGCTGCTGAGCTTGTTGACTGAAAGGTTGCAAGTTCGATTCCGGGGAGCGGCGTGAGCTTCCGCTGTCAGCCCTAGCTTCTGCCAACCTAGCAGTTCGAAAACATGCAAATGTGAGTAGATCAATAGGGAAAGTAACGTTGCTCCATGCAGTCATGCCGGCCACATGACCTTGGAGGTGTCTATGGACAACGCTGGCTCTTCGGCTTAGAAATTGAGATGAGCACCACACCCCCGAGTCAGACATGACTGGACTTAATGTCAGGGGACAACCTTTACCTTTACCTTTTAAGGTGAATCTATCATAGAGTTTTCTTGGCAAGATATGCTCTGAATGGGGTTGCCTTTGCTTCCCTCTGGGCTGAAAGAATGTGACTTACCCAAGGTCACCCAGGCCCCTTCTGAACTGCCATATAATATTTATTATCAAAGCAGTCAGATAATCCACATTATCTGCTTTGAACTGGATTATATGAATCTACACTATCATATAATCAAATTCAAAGCTGATAATCTTTGAATTTGTCCTCAAACTAAGGCCCGAGGGCCGGATACAGCCCTCCAAGGTCATTTACCCGGCCCTCGCTCAGGGTCAACCTAAGTCTGAAATTACTTGAAAGCAAACAACAACAACAACAACAACAACAATATCAATCTTATCTCATCAGCCAAAAGCAGGCCCACTCTTCCCATTGAAATACTAGTAAATTTATATTTGTTACAATTGTTCTTCATTTTAATTATTGCATTGTTTCTGAGTGTTTTTTGAACTACAAAAAAGATATGTTCAGTGTGCATAGGAATTCATTCATATTTTTTTCAAATTATAATCCGTCCCTCCAACAGTGCGAGGGACTGTGACCCGGACCTCTGTCTAAAAAATTTGAGGACCCCTGCTGTACATCATGCTAGCTCTCAGCATAGTCATATGAACATGTAGTTCCTACGTGAGGAACTACAGAAGTAACCTGAACCTCTCCAGTTCCCCAAAGCAAAGAATATCAATTATTTCTTAATGAATTACACTGATTTTTTTTCTACCACACATGTCGAGGATACTTATTTGTCCTTTCTCTCACACACTCTATCCTTGTAACCATATGTTTGAATATGTCTCTGTTCTGATGGAAGCAGAAGCTGGCGTTCCTTTCCTTTTCCTGCATTGACCAAAGCCACCCTGGATCTCCCGCCCAAAGCCTTTCTGTGATGATGGGGGAGGCATCAGAAAAACCCCTGGATCTATTCCTACAGCCAGATGTGAAATGATGTTGTCATTTACTGAGCTCTGGAGGATCGCAGGAAACTCAGAAGATAATGCAATTGTTTGGCATTTGACAATAGGGACACTGACGCTTCTCTGATCTCCAACCACTTTTACCAAGCATGGGATGGTGGTAATAGTGGAAGAAAATGCTAGGTCTAGTGGTTTGTGGATGGTTAGTTGTAGTGTAGTTGAACATGCAGAAGTACTACAATACTTGGGGCCATCCAAGATTGCAGCCAAGGAGTGAGAAAGGGATT
>NW_026846588.1:106043681-106061897 GCF_025583915.1 Anolis sagrei ordinatus | reverse complement strand
AGTGCCACCAGCTCCACCCCACAGCAGTTGCTCAGAGGCAAGTTGCTCAGGTTTGTTGGCAACTTGCCTAAATTTCCTTTCTTTTTGCAAAGGTGAACTGGAGCAGAGTTGCCTGAAACTCTGTTGTCCAGTCGCAGAGACATACACTGACAATTTATGATCTGAGCAGTGTGGGTGTGACATGGTGCATATTGCTCTATCATTGATGAGCACACACATACATCCTGTTTGGAGCACAAGTGAGCCTTCGAGATATGATAATTTATACAAACCACACTATAAAACACATTATACAAACCACATTACACAACAGAGCCCTTTGTTACAGTAAATTGTAACAGAATCAAGTGTGTGTGTGTGTGTGTGTGTTAAAGAAAACCTTTTACTGTTAATTATTATGTGCAGCTGCTAATCTAGGTCAGCTAGTAAGTTTGGACCATACCCGGTGGGGTATAACTGTATGCTCTATATACCAGGTCCTAGGGAAGTGCACTTGGAAAGCACCAGATGCAGGGCCTTCTCTATTTCTGCCCCTGCCTTATGGAATTCCTTGCCTCCCTATTTGAGAGCCAAGCGCGACTTAGGGCATTTTCTCCTAGCACTTAAGACCTGGCTTTTTACTAGAGCATTTGTCCCATGTTAATTTTAATATTTGTATGTATGTGTTTTATCCTGTATAATTTCTGCAATGTAATTCGCCTGGAGCATCTCGGATGGAGGGCGGTTAATAAGTAATTAATGATGATGATGATGATGATGATGTGTACAGCTCAGCTTTAGCTTTTGCTCTAAGTAGCTTATACTCTGGATCAACAGCTTTTGCTCACAGTTTTGTGTCTTTCTCTCTCATTTGAGTATGCATCCTCAGTGTGGAACACATCTCATCACACAAAAACAGTAGATATGACTCTTAATGAGACATGCCGCATTATCACGGGGTGTCTGCGCCCTATTCCACTGGAGAAATTACACTGTTTAGCCGGTTTTGCACCACCTGACATCTGCTGGGAAATAGCAGCCAATAGTGAAAGGACCAAGGCCACTCCCTTTTGGGTATCAGCCAGCACGTCAACGACTTAAATCAAGAAATAGTTTTAAAGATCTACAGAGACACTTGCTGGAATACCCCAGCAAGCAAGAATCCAAAAGTGGCAGGCTAAAACCCAGAACCTCAATCAATACCAAATGAGAGACTCCTCCCTGGGCACACAGAAAGCTGGGCGACTTGGAAGGCGCTGAACAGACTGCACTCTGGCACCACGAGAGGCAGGGCCAACCTTAAGAAATGGGGCTACAAAGTGGAATCCACGACATGCGAGTGTGGAGAAGGGCAAACTACAGACCACCTGCTGCAATGCAACCTGAGCCCTGCCACATGCACAATCGAGGACCTTCTTATAGTAACACCAGAGGCACTCCAAGTGGCCAGCTACTGGGCAAAGGACATTTAATCAACTACCAAGCTTGTAAACTTCGTGTTTTGTTTGTTCGTTAAAAAATGCAATACAACGATTTGGTTTGCTCCTGACACGATAAATAAAATAAATTTGAAGAAAGATTATTTATTTATTTATATATTTCTCGTGTCAAGGCAGCCAGTCAATTGTATTACATTTCTAACAGAAGAAAGCAAACAAACAGAGAAAATACAAAATATGTGAGACTGGTAGTTGATTAAATGTCCTCTGGCCACTTGGAAAGATGAAGCCATGTATTACTTACAAGGACTATGTAAATTTGTTGCAGTGTTTATTTTGTATGCAACATTGCAAGTTTATGTTTTGACTCTGCTGACACGAGTAAAGTTTTCACTTGCCTTTGTGCAAAGTGATTGTGTCTTTTGCATTGAACTAAACTGAATTCCGCTTGAGCGCAACACCCTTAAGCTACCAAGAAACTTCAAGTGCAACACATGCACACACATACTCTAACCACAGAATCTCAGCTATGCTATCTGTACAGCCTGAGGTCCAGTGCCAACAGTGCTGCTTGAAAAGAAGTGTTCAAAACCTGTCTCTCACAAACTGACATAGTTTACAACCAGGATTCCCATGACATGGGCATCTTTGTTCTTACCTGCAAAGTTAAGTTTGGCATTGACGGCCTCTTCTACAACACTGCTTCTCTCAGGACTTCCTTAAAACAGCCCAGCACTGTTTGTGTTGTTGCTCCAGTCATCTGCACCAAATATTCATATCTGCCAAATAACAAGATACAAGTTAGTCCTAAAGTACATTCTTTTACTCTTTCTGACAGCTGTAACAGATTGTACTACTGACTTCAGCAGTAGATTACTTGGGGCTGCCTCTTCAAAAGGGATACATTGTTCTTTTCTTCCATCCTTCTTGTGCAGAAAACTAGAGCCTAATACTGTTTGTTTCTTTACATTCAATAAGGGAGTTTAGGACAACCCTATTTGCCAAGGATACTTTAGCCAACTTTTGTCAACCTTGTGAAGTCGAACATGACCCCCCCCCATAAGAGATAGTAACTTATAGTTTTGCTAAGGGCAAGGACACCAGGCTGGATAATAAGGGTTAAGCCTTGGTCAGTTTGGTGTGTATCATTTAATCAAGGCTTTATGCTCTATTTTCATATGTTTACAGCAGAAAGTAACCAATTTATTACTGAAAATCATGCCACAAAAGTATTTGAATTTTCCCATCTGAGGCACACCTGGGCTCCTGATGGTCCCCCATCTCACAAACAAGGGACTCTCTTTCCCCCTCATGGATATTTCCCTTTATGGACCTTCCTATGAATAATATGAACTATGGACACTGGGGGAAGGTAGTTGGGTTTACTCTCTGTATTATGATTTCTATATTTTCATATTTTCTCCTGTATTTCTATATTTCCCTTCATGTATTTGACCTTGCCCTGACCCTTTTGCCCCCTTCCCCTCTCCTTGGGGGAAATCTACAAGGAAGCTGCCCTGCCTCTGGAAAAGCAATCAGCGATCATGAAAAGACCCTTATCTTTGGACATTCTTTGCATGGACAATAGTAAAGGAAATCCTTTTGTCTTCAGAGTTGGGCCACCATTAGGATTTCTGTTTGGCAGACTTTTTAATCATATAACAATGGGGGGAATATGACCTTAGAAAAGTCCTCTTTTCCTCCAAGCCGTTTTTCTTTCAAACTTCTCCACAAAGAACTTCCACCCAAGTCTTCCCCTTTGTGTCATATCTGATGGCGACAGGAAAACCCGGATTTCTTTAACATATGTTTATTGCCTTCACTCACGAACACAATAGAATGGCTTGGCTGGCAGACCCCCCACCCGGATCTCGCTAAGCCTCAGGGACAATTTTGTCATAATCCACTCCAGAATGCATTGTCTCCCTTCATCCCGCCTCCCTCCCTTCTGATTCGCTGGAGCGTTGAGGCAGCAGGAGCCTCCTGATAGGCTCTGGTGCACCGCGAAAGCCCTGTGATTGGCCCTGATGCATGGGGGATGGCCAAGCCTCCTCCCAGCTGTTTGCGCGTCAGCCAATCCCCTTTGAGCTGGGTGGGAGGGGGGAGCGGGAATTTTGAAACTCACAATTCTGTATTTTCTATGAAAATGGCCTTTACTTCTGTAACCACATGCTCTGCTTGGCGAATGATTGCCGCTCTGCATCCTTTTCAGCTGAATCGCTAATAAACCTCGGTGGCACTTCCTTCCACTTGGTGAGACCTTTTATTGGGAAAAATCAGGGATTGGGTGCTTCTCTCTGTCTCGCCAGGGTAACAAACTCTTTAAAGAGTCAGATTGATCTCTGCCTCCTGGCAAAGACCCCTAAATTCCTGCTCTACAACACTTGTCTTCTCAAGTTACCCATCATTGCAAGGGTACTTACAACAACTTGATTTCCAGCATCAACACCAGGGGATCACTACTGAAGTATAAACCAAAAACAATTCCGGCACCAAGTTTGTAAGTATTGAAACATAAGCAAATGCTCTGTGCAAATACACCATGTGTATCCCACACTTTAAGGAAGAGATGGAAATTAAAGAAATTGCTGATGTAAGTTTTCTGGAAGTTTGCCACACAAGTAGAACACTTACCGAAGTAATCATATTAAAATCAACAACATATTAACAGCAGCAAGTTTAAAAACATGAATAAAGGAAAAAGACAGTGCCTTCTAAACACCCTACTTGGTGCTCTCAGGACCTGTCTCAACAAGATGATCTTGGCCGGTTGATTGGGGAAAGAACACCGAAAGTCAATCCAGCCTTCTGGAGGAGGAAATTCCCCAATCCGAAATCAGTCTTTGCTTTGAAGAACTCTTTTTTTGGTGTCCTCACCAAACATTCCTGAAGCTTTAGGGACCATGAGAAAGCTCCTGACGATCTAAAAATATGAGCAAGCTTGTATGGAAGATATAGGCCCCTTTCACATGACACAGCAATACAGCTATGATTCCACATTAGATACTATGACTCCCTCCCACAGAATCCGAAGATAGATTTTTAGGAAGGGAGTATTTAGGGCATCTCAAAGTTTCTGGAGTGATGTAATATAATGGTTGCTGTTCATTGTCGTCTCATGCTTGAGGACATCAAGCAAGATCACCCCCAAAGACATTTGCCTTCTTCTTCTGTGCTGAGTGCTGACTTTTTGTTGGGGAATTGGAGCTGTTAGACTCAAAACCAACTTTCAGTTGGGGTGATTCCACCATAAATATAGCAGAGTACTAGAAGTAAACTTCATAACCAGTGGAAACTTATGTGTGGCGAGCTAGGACATTGACGGCCTCTTCTACAACACTGCTACTCTCATGCCTTTTTGTTCATGCTGAGATTCATGTAATATCTTGCTCCAGATTCATGTTCATGCTGAGATTTTTGTAAGTGTTGTATCCTGGTTTCAAGCTGTTGCATTTGGTTTTGTTCAAGTTTGCTCTTCTTCAAGGGACTTTGTTCTTACAACCTTTTGGACTAAAGGACTATTTCCTGTGGATTCAGTTAACTGGACTTGGGAACTATACTGTTCTCCTGATGTGGACTTTGCTGGATAACCTTACATTGCTTTATAGATTGTTTTTTGGACATTCTTCTATTTCAGTGGTTCTCAACCTTCCTATTGCTGCGACCCCTTAAAACATTCCTCATGTTGTGGTAACCCCCAACCATAACATTATTTTTGTTGCTACTTCATAACTTTAATTTTGCTACTTTATGAATCATAATGTAAATATCTGACATGCGGGATGTATTTTCATTCACTGGACCAAATTTGGCACAAATACCCGATTCACCCAAATTTGAATACTGTTGGGGGGGGGGGAGTTGATTTTGTCATTTGGGAGTTGTAGTTGCTGGGATTTATAGTTCACCTACAATCAAAGAGCATTCTGAATCCACCAACGATAGAATTGAACCAAACTTAGCACACAGAACTCCCATGACCAACAGAAAATACTGGAAGGGTTAGGTGGGCATTGACCTTGATCATGGGAGTTGCAGTTCACCTACATCTAGAGAGCACTGTGGACTCAAACAATGGAGAATCTGGACCAAACTTGGCATGGATACTCAATATGCCCAAATGTGAACAGAGGTGGAGTTTGGGGAAAACAGACCTTGAGATTTGGGTAGTTGCTGGGATTTATAGTTCACCTACAATCAAAGAGCACTCTGAACCCCACCAACGATAGAATTGGGCAAAACTTCCCCCACAAAACCCCCATGACCAACAGAAAGTACTGTGTTTTCTGATGGTCTTTGGCAACCCCTCCGACACCTCCTCACGGCCCCCCAGGGGTCCTGACCCCCAGGTTGAGAAACACTGTTCTATTTCCTTTTTGATTGCCTTTTACCTTTTTTGGCACTTGCTATATTCATCTTCAATAAACTGCTTTGCTTACTAAAGAACATTGGTGTGTTTGTGGGTTCAAAGGTGCTTATCACAGCCTTGGTGTGTAACAATTCCATTGCTATATCTTCAAAGGGGAAGGAGACAATGGCAAGGAGGAGAAGGAGGAAAGACAAAGCCCTTTTTGCTAAACATGCTTAGGAATGTGGGGAAGGAATCCCACAGCCTAATCCTAGCTCTTGTCTATCTACTCATTGAGGTCTGGAAGCTTGATGACACAAGTGACTTGTGCAGTCTAGAGATGAAACCCAACACTTTTGAATGCCTTTGACCTAGGGAAGCTGCAGTGCCATCACTCCAAATAGTGATTCTCGCCCTCTGCTTCATACGGGTATGCCGAGTCTCAGCACAACTTAAAGTGCTGCATAACTCCAGAAATTTCAAAAAGCCACCAATAAGAAAAGACCAGAGAAACAGCTGAATGAAACCTAGTTACACCAATATAAGTTGATAACTCCACACTTCTTTGGCAACCTCACAGGTTCAAGAACAAATGGGAAGGTAAGTGATGCCACATCAGCCTTATAGCCTTAGTGTGGTATCCTCAGACTTTCATTTGTTTGTATGGATGAAAGAAAGATGAGTGAAAGACACTATCAGAAAGGGATCAGGGAATGGGAATCCAAAGCGGATTGGATGAGTGGGTTCAAAGGTGGAACAAATGCACCACTGCTAGTAAGGACTATTAGTATTAATAGTATCATAATATAGACATGGAAGTACTTTACGTATGCACTGTATACTGGCACCCAGGAGCAAATATGAGCTGCAAGTTTGATATTTAAGGCAGCATGAAACTCTATTCAGCACACACTAAATCCCCTGATCTGCCTTTCTGCCAACAAGGAGCACCTCTGTCTTGTCTGGATTAAGCTTTCCTTTGCTCACTCTCTTCTAATCCAGTAATGACATCAAACTTGAGTTAGCCAACAAAATTGGATTAGAAAACAACTTTCTCCAGAATGTCATTTCCCCTGTGTTTTTGCAGGATCAGGTTCGTAAACCTTCCCGAAAAGTATTCCAATATTGGGTTGTTGTAGGTTTTTCCGGGCTATATGGCCATGTTCCTGGAGGCAATTTTTCTCCTGACGTTTCGCCTGCATCTATGGCAAGCATCCTCAGAGGTAATGAGGTCATTACCTCTGAGAATGCTTGCCATAGATGCAGGCGAAACGTCCAGAACATGGCCATATAGCCCGGAAAAACCTACAACAACCCATGGATTCCGGCCATGATAGCCTTCGACTATTCCAATATTATTATTATTTATTATTTACAGCATTTTTTCCCCCCACAGTACACCTCCCAGAATCCTAAGCTTTGGAAGTGGATAACCTTTCACTTCCACCCTTGGCAGTTTGATCTTTCACTTTCACCATGAGAGACACGTACAGTGGATCACATACTGTTGCATCAGATACATTGTAAACTTAATTCTAAAGCAAATAAGGTGGCACAGTCCCTGGTTACTGGTAACATCCACAGTTGGTCAACTCTTCACAACAGTTTCTATGTAGTTTCTATACTCTCTCGTATTTGTTCATATTTGTCTTTCTATAGCCTAAATACCTTAAAGCAGTGGTTCAGTTCCATAGTTGGTGGAGTTCAGAATGCTCTTTGATTGTAGGCGAACTATAAATCCCAGCAACTACAACTCCGAAATGACAAAATCAATCCCCCTCAACCTCACCAATTGTCAAATTTGGGCGTACTGGATATTTGTGACAAATTTGGTCCAGTGAATGAAAATACATCCTGCATATCAGATATTTACATGACAATTCATAACAGTAGCAAAACTGCAGTTATGACGGACAAAAATAATTTTATGTTTGGGGGTCACCACTCCATGAGGAACAACATCTACTTCTGCTTCATTGACTATTCTAAAGCCTTTGACTGTGTGGATCATAATAAATCGTGGCAAGTTCTTAGTGGGATGGGCATCCCAAGCCACCTTGTCTCTCTCCTGAGGAATCTGTACAAGGACCAAGTAGCAACAGTCAGAACTGACCACGGAACAACAGACTGGTTCAAGATTGGGAAAGGCGGACGGCAAGGCTGCATCCTCTCACCCAACCTTTTTAACTTGTATGCAGAACACATCATGCGATGTGCGGGGCTGGATGAATGCAAAGCTGGGGTGAAAATTGCTGGAAGAAACATTAACAACCTCAGATATGCAGATGACACCACTCTGATGGCCGAAAGCGAGGAGGAGCTGAGGAGCCTTCTAATCAAGGTAAAGAAGAAAGCGCAAAAGCCGGGTTGCAGCTAAACGTCAAAAAAACCAAGATTATGGCAACAAGAATGATTGACAACTGGAAAATAGAGGGAGAAACCGTGGAGGCCGTGACAGACTTTGTATTTCTAGGTGCAAAGATTACTGCAGATGCAGACTGTAGCCAGGAAATCAGAAGACGCTTACTTCTTGGGAGGCGAGCAATGTCCAGTCTCGATAAAATAGTGAAGAGTAGAGACATCAGACTGGCAACAAAGATCCGCCTAGTCAAAGCCATGGTATTCCCTGTAGTAACCTACGGATGTGAGAGCTGGACCCTAAGGGAAGGCTGAGCGAAGGAAGATCGATGCTTTTGAGCTATGGTGCTGGAGGAAAGTTCTGAGAGTGCCTTGGACTGCGAGAAGATCCAACCAGTCCATCCTCCAGGAAATAAAGCCCGGCTGCTCACTGGAGGGAAAGATACTAGAGACAAAGTTGAAGTACTTTGGCCACATCATGAGGAGACAGGAAAGCCTAGAGAAGACAATTATGCTGGGGAAAGTGGAAGGAAAAAGGAAGAGGGGCCGACCAAGGGCAAGATGGATGGATGGCATCCTTGAAGTGACTGGACTGACCTTGAAGGAGCTGGGGGTGGTGACGGCCGACAGGGAGCTCTGGCGTGGGCTGGTCCATGAGGTCACGAAGAGTCGGAGACGACTGAACGAATGAACAACAACTAACACCATGAGGAACTGTATTAAGGGGTTGTGGTTGAGAAACACTGCCCTAAACAGTGGCAGGCATATGCAGACTGTGCCTTTGAGGGATAGGTGGAAGAGAAATGGAGGGAGAATAGGGTTTGAAAGTAAGCAATCGGAGTGAAAAGTAGATCACTGACAATACAGTGTCCTCTCACTTACATTTCAGGACCACTCGCAATAAGTGAAAATCCGCAAAGTAGGGACACTATATTAATTGTAATATTTATACATTAAATATTATACGAGGGGTATTTTTTAAGTAAGGTCCGTTTTGTTGTAGACACTAGTAGTTCGCGCGCATACCGCAACGAGCGCGTGCGTCGTGTACCGGCATGCCTCGGGAACAACTGTGCTCAGTTTCCGCTCTGTAGCTAACCTGTACGGTTCTGTTCTGTGCTTTAAAAATGTTTAAGACTATCAACTCACCCGCCGCATGTGAGGTTCGCTCAGTGATACGGTTTTTGTCAGCAAGGAACCTGCCTGCTGCAGAAATTCATCGACAGATTTGTGAAGTGTACGGCGATACTGTTATGAGTGAAAGCAAAGTGCGTAAGTGGGTACGGCAATTCAAAGATGGCCGTGATAACGTCCATGATGAGGACCACTCCGGTCGCCCTTCTTTGATTACAGGGGAACTCTTGGTTATCGGAGCAGGCGGCAAGTTTTTATGAAGAGGGCATTTTAAAATTGGTTCAGAGGTATGATAAGTGTTTGAACAAACTTGGCAACTATGTTGAAAAATAGAGTGAAGTATGTACTTTCTGAAAATAAATTTACTTTTTTGAAATAAACTTTCGTTGTGTACTTATGTTCAAACGGACCTTACTTAAAAAATACCCCTCGTATTAATTGTAATATTCATACATTATTTATTTTATGTAATATTTATACATGAGCAGAATTCAAGGGACCACACATCAGCCTCCTTTTGTGAGGCCCGTTGTAATGTAAATATTTAAATTTATTTTTTTGGAAAATCCACAGAACAGCGAGTCTGCGTAAAGCAAACTGCGAAGTAACGAGGGAACACTGTATTAGCAGAGCTTCCGCTGACTTGGGACCTTCCAAAGGTGTTCCTTTTTCGCACCAACATCTTAAGGGGAAATTGTATTAGCCATGCAGGCTGGAGACCATAACTTCAAGGAAAGTTATGGTCTTTTCCTGCATGGCTAATGTAAATTTTGCAAAACAATCCATGGTGACTCTGCCTTTGAGGGATACTTCTAAGACAACAGATGATGGGAGTCTGAGAAGGTGGAAGAGAAATGGAAGACGGTTGGGACTGGAAAGAGAAGCCTTACCTCCCAATGTAATCTCTGTTTGTGGGATTAGCATAACTCAAAAACCACTGGACGAATTGACATCAAATTTGGACACAAGACACCTACTACCCCAAGGAGTGACCATCACTCACAAAAATTGATTTTGTCATTTGGGATTTGTAGTTGCTGGGATTTACAGTTAACCTACAACCAAAGAGCATTCTGAACCCCAACAACGATGGAATTTAACCAAACTTTGCACATGGGACTCCCACAACCGACAGAAAATTATGGAAGGGTTTGGTGAGCATTGACCTTGAATTTGGGAGTTGTAGTTCACCTCCATCCAGAGAGAACTGTGACCTCAAACAATGATAGATCTGGACCAAACTTGGCACGAATACTCCATATGCCCAAATGTGAACACTGGTGGAGTTTGGGGAAAATAGTCATTGACATTTGGGAGTTGTAGTTACTGGGATATATAGTTCACCCACAATCAAAGAGTATTCTGAACCCCACCAACGATGGAATTGAACCAAACTTTACACATAGATCTGGCCCAAACTTGGCACAAATACTCCATATGCCCAAATGTGCACACTGGTGGAGTTTGGGGAAAATAGTCCTCGACATTTGAGAGTTGTAGTTGCTGGGATTTATACTTCACCTACAATCAAAGCTCATTATGAACACTACCATTGATGAAATTGAACCAAGCATGGTACACAGGACTTCCATGACCAATAGAAAACACTGGAAGGGCTTGGTGGGCATTGACCTTGGAAGTCGTAGTTCACCTACATACAGAGAGCACTTTGGACTCAAACAATGATAGATCTGGGTCAAACTTGGCACGAATATTCCATATGCCCAAATATGAACACAGGTGGAGTTTAAGGGAAATAGACCTTGACATTTGGGAGTTGTAGTTGCTGGGATATATAGTTCACCCACAATCAAAGAGCATTCTGAACCCCACCGATGATGGAATTGAACCAAACTTTACACATAGATCTGGACCAAACTTGGCACAAATACTCCATATGCCCAAATGTGCACACTGGTGGAGTTTGGGGAAAATAGTCCTCGACATTTGAGAGTTGTAGTTGCTGGGATTTATACTTCACCTACAATCAAAGCTCATTATGAACACTACCATTGATGAAATTGAACCAAGCATGGTACACAGGACTTCCATGACCAATAGAAAACACTGGAAGGGCTTGGTGGGCATTGACCTTGGAAGTTGTAGTTCACCTACATACAGAGAGCACTGTGGACTCAAACAATGATGGATCTAGACCAAACTTGGCACGAGTACTCCATATGCCCAAATATGAACACTGGTGGAGTTTGGGAGAAATAGACCTTGACATTTGAGAGTTGTAGTTGCTGGGATATATAGTTCACCCACAATCAAAGAGCATTCTGAACCCCACTGAAGACTGAATTGAACCAAACTTTACACATAGATCTGGACCAAACTTGGCATGAGTACTCCATATGCCCAAATATGAACACTGGTGGAGTTTGGGAGAAATAGACCTTCACATTAAAGTGTTGTAGTTACCGGGATTTATAGTTCACCTACAATCAAAGAGCATTATGAATTCCACCAACGACAGAATTGGGGCAAACTTCCCACACAGAACCCTGACGATCAACAGAAAATACTGTATTTTCTGGTGGTCTTTGGCAACCTTTCTGACACCCCCTTGTGACCCCCCCAGAGGTACTGACCCCCAGGTTGAGAAATGCTGCCTTAAGGCCATCCGGTCCAACTCCCTTCACCAGGGCAAGGAAACACACTCAAAGCCCTCCTGCCATAGATATAGATCAGTGTTTCTCAACCTGGGGGTCGGGACCCCTAAGGGGGTCGTGAGGGGGTGTCAAAGGGGGTCGCCAAAGACCATCAGAAAACATAGTATTTTCTGGTGGTCATTGGGATTCTGTGTGGGAAGTTTGACCCAATTCTATTGTTGGTCGAGTTCAGAATGCTCTTTGTTTGGTGAACTATAAATCCCAACAATGACAACTGCCAAATGTCAAAGTCTATTTTCCCCAGACTCTACCAGTGTTCACATTTGGGCATACTGAGTATTCGTGCCAAGTTTGGCCCAGATCCATCATTGCATGAATCCACAGCGCTCCTCTGGATATAGGTGAACTACAACTCCCAAACTCAAGGTCAATACCCACCAAACCCTTCCAGAGTTTTCTGTTGGTTATGGGAGTTCTTTGTGCCAAGTTCGGTCGCTGGTGGAGTTCAGAATGCTTTTTGATTATAGGTGAACTATAAATCCCAGCAACTACAACTCCCAAATTACAAAATCAATCCTCCCCCACCCCCCCCCCAACCCTACTAGCATTCACATTTGGACATATTAGGTATTTGTGCTCAATTTAGTCCAGTGAATGAAAATATATCCAGTATATCGGATATTTACATTACGATTTATAACAATACTAAAATGAGAGGTATCAAGTAGCAACGAAAACAATATTATGATTGGGGGTCACCACAACATATGGAATGGCATTAAGGGGTCACGGCATTAGCAAGGTTGAGAACCACTGATAGAGATAAATATATATGATTCATATACACACAGATATAGTATCATAGATGTGAAGGGGACCCCTAAAGAAGGACAATAATATGTTGCATGGTCCAGAGTAGGCAAACCAAACAATCTCCACATCAACACTGAGAAAGAAACAAGAAGTACTGTTTACCCACAAGCATAAAGAAATGACATATATTAGAAACCAACACTTTCTCATTACTTTATTTTCCAGATCACCAGACTAGGCCACAGCAACGCCTGGCAGGGGACAGCTAGTTGGGGAATATTTCATGTTGCAGGAGGGGAAAGCAGGAAGTGAGTCTCACCTTCTGATGGCTCCTCTGCAAACAACAAATCCCTGGCAAATTTGCTGAAATCAGGAGCTCTGGGAGCCACAGCCAGCCACGCTTCGGGGGTTGAAGGCTACTCATGGTACACAGGACTCCCATGACCAACAGAAAACACTGGAAGGGCTTGGTGGGCATTGACCTTGGAAGTTGTAGTTCACCTACATCCAGAGAGCACTGTGGACTCAAACAATGATGGATCTGGACCAAACTTGGCACAAGTATTCCATATGCCCAAATATGAACACTGGTGGAGTTTGGGAGAAATAGACCTTGACATTTGAGAGTTGTAGTTGCCGGGATATATAGTTCACCCACAATCAAAGAGCATTCTGAACCCCACCGACGATCGAATTGAACCAAACTTTACACATAGATCTGGACCAAACTTGGCATGAGTACTCCATACGCCCAAATATGAACACTGGTGGAGTTTGGGAGAAATAGACCTTCACATTTAAGAGTTGTAGTTACTGGGATTTATAATTCACTTACAATCAAAGCTCATTCTGAACTCTACCACTGAAGAAATTGAACCAAACATGGTACACAGGACTTCCATGACCAATGGAAAACACTGGAAGGGCTTGGTGGGCATTGACCTTGGAAGTTGTAGTTCACCTACATCCAGAGAGCACTGTGGACTCAAACAATGATGGATCTGGACCAAACTTGGCACGAGTACTCCATATGCCCAAATATGAACACTGGTGGAGTTTGGGAGAAATAGACCTTGACATTTGAGAGTTGTAGTTGCTGGGATATATAGTTCACCCACAATCAAAGAGCATTCTGAACCCCACCAACGATGGAATTGAACCAAACTTTACACATAGATCTGGACCACACTTGGCACAAATACACCATATGCCCAAATGTGAACACTAGTGGAGTTTGAGAGAAATAGACCTTCACATTTAAGAGTTGTAGCTACCGGGATTTATAGTTCACCTACAATCAAAGTTCATTCTGAACTCTACCATTGATAAAATTGAACCAAACATGGTACACAGGACTCCCATGACCAACAGAAAACACTGGAAGGGCTTGGTGGGCATTGACCTTGGAAGTTGTAGTTCACCTACATCCAGAGAGCACTGTGGACTCAAACAATGATGGATCTGGACCAAACTTGGCACGAGTACTCCATATGCCCAAATATGAACACTGGTGGAGTTTGGGAGAAATAGACCTTGACATTTGAGAGTTGTAGTTGCTGGGATATATAGTTCACCCACAATCAAAGAGCATTCTGAACCCCACTGAAGACTGAATTGAACCAAACTTTACACATAGATCTGGACCAAACTTGGCATGAGTACTCCATATGCCCAAATATGAACACTGGTGGAGTTTGGGAGAAATAGACCTTCACATTAAAGTGTTGTAGTTACCGGGATTTATAGTTCACCTACAATCAAAGAGCATTATGAATTCCACCAACGACAGAATTGGGGCAAACTTCCCACACAGAACCCTGACGATCAACAGAAAATACTGTATTTTCTGGTGGTCTTTGGCAACCTTTCTGACACCCCCTTGTGACCCCCCCAGAGGTACTGACCCCCAGGTTGAGAAATGCTGCCTTAAGGCCATCTGGTCCAACTCCCTTCACCAGGGCAAGGAAACACACTCAAAGCCCTCCTGACAAAGAGCCATCCAGCCATAAAAGGTAAAGGTAAAGGTAGTCCCCTGACATTAAGTCCAGTCATGTCTGACTCTGGGGTGTGGTGCTCATCTCCATTTCTAAGCCGAAGAGCCAGCTTTGTCCGTAGACACCTCCAAGGTCATGTGGCCAGCATGACTGCATGGAGCGCCGTTACCTTCCCGCCGGAGCGGTACCTATTGATCTACTCACATTTGCATGTTTTCGAACTGTTAGGTTGGCAGAAGCTAGGGCTGACAGCGGAAGCTCACACCGCTCCCCGGAATCGAACCTGCGACCTTTCGATCAACAAGCTCAGCAGCTCAGTGCTTTAACCCACTGCGCCACCGGGGGCTCCTCCATCCAGCCACAGATATAGATATATATGATTCACATACACAGAGATATAGTATCATAGATGTGAAAGGGACCCCTAAAGAAGGACAATAATATGTTGCATGTTCCAGAGTAGGCAAACCAAACAATCTCCACATCAACACTGAGAAAGAAACAAGAAGTACTGTTTACCCACAAGCACAAAGAAATTGCTTATATTAGAAACCAACACTTTCTCATTACTTTATTTTCCAGATCACCAGACTGGGCCACAGCAACGCCTGGCAGGGGACAGCTAGTTGGGGAATATTTCATGTTGCAGGAGGGGAAAGCAGGAAGTGAGTCTCACCTTCTGATGGCTCCTCTGCAAACAACAAATCCCTGGCCAATTTGCAGAGGATTGCAGCTGAAATCTGGAGCTCTGGAAGCCACTGCCAGCCACGCTTCGGGGGTTGAAGGCTACTCACAGGGACAAGCGTCTTGGCCAAGGAAAGAGGGCGGAGGTTGGAGGCTTTCTCCCACGACCGTGACACTTGTTCCTCGACGACAGGTCTGCAAATGGAGCCCTGCCTTGCAGCAGCAGCAGAGACAGCCGTGTTCCCGCCCCTCGGCTGTAACCGGAGCCGATTTCGCTCCGATTCGCTGCCACAGCCCAGGATGTGGTGCCTTTGTGTGCAGAGAGCTGGAGGGAGACCTCCTCAGAGAGGGAGACAGGACGCGCCAAGCCCACGCGAGGACTGCGCATGCGCGGAAAGGCTCTCCAGCCCCTCCTTAGTTTGATTACATCAGGGGTCCTCAAACTTTTTAAACAGAGGGCCAGATCACAGTCCCCCAAACTGTTGGAGTGCCGGATTATAATTTGAAAAAAATATATGAATGAATTCCTATGTCAGCCATAGCAGAGCAGCCTGGACACAGCATATTATTTGAGAACACAGAAATGCTGGACCACACCAACAACCACCATGTCAGACTACACAGAGAAGCCATTGAAATCCACAAGCATGTGGACAATTTCAACAGAAAGGAAGAGACCATGAAAATGAACAAAATCTGGCTACCAGTATTAAAAAAACTCTAAAATTATAACAGCTAAACAACAGAGAGGAAAAAACCAGGCACAGATTAACACCTCCCAGCAACAGATTTTCCCAGACTCAGGCAGGCCTTCAAATGCTAATGAAGGTGATCAGTTGAAACATTCACACCTAGCTACAGCAGGGAAGAGCTCCTTGCCCCACCTCAGCCATTCCACAGATATATAAACCCATTGTCCTAATTCCAACAGACCTCACTACCTCTGAGGATGCTTGCCATAGATGCAGGCGAAACGTCAGGAGAAATGCCTCTAGAACATGGCTCTATAGCCCGAAAAAACCCACAAGAACCTAATTCCTATGTACATTGCACATATCTTATTTGTAGTGCAAAAAAACCACTTTAAAACAATACAGTAATTTATTTATTTATTTACTTTACTTTACTTGTATACCGCCGTTTCTCAGCCTAACTGGCGACTCAACGCGGTTTACAACAAGATAATCAACAACAATATACAATTTAAAACCATAAAAGCACAATATACAATATCAACACAACAATAACAACACAATGCATCTCATAACTAGAGTCGTGATCCAGATTCGTCGTCCATATTTCCATTCCTGTAATCGTCACATTCATTGCACTGATTAACCAAATGCTTGTTCAAACATCCAGGTTTTTAATCTTTTCCGGAACACCATTAGCGAGGGGGCTGATCTTACCTCCATGGGAAGGGCGTTCCACAGCCGAGGGGCCACCACAGAAAAGGCCCTGTCTCTCGTCCCCGCCAGCTGCACCTGTGAAGCAGGCGGGATAGAGAGCAGGGCCTCCCCAGAAGATCTAAGGGTCCTGGTGGGCTGATAGGCCGATATATGTTCGGATAGGTAGGTTGGGCAATTATTAGGTTCTTGTAGGTTTTTTCGGGCTATAGGGCCATGTTCTAGAGGCATTTCTCCTGACGTTTCGCCTGCATCTATGGCAAGCATCCTCAGAGGTAGTGAGGTCTGTTGGAAGTAGGAAAAAGGGTTTATATATCTGTGGAATGACTGGGGTGGGGCAAAGGACTCTTGTCTGCTGGAGCTAGGTGTGAATGTTTTCTTTTGCCCCACCCCAGCCATTCCACAGATATATAAACCCATTGCCTTCCAACAGACCTCACTACCTCTGAGGATGCTTGCCATAGATGCAGGCGAAATTTCAGGAGAAATGCCTCTAGAACATGGCTATAGCCCGAAAAAACCCACAAGAACCTTGTGATTCCAGCCATGAAAGCCTTCGACAATAAATTCACTACATTGTTTATTTTTTTTGGGCTATATGGCCATGGTCTAGAGGCATTCTCTCCTGACGTTTCACCTGCATCTATGGCAAGCATTCTCCGAGGTAGTGAGGTCTGTTGGTTTATAGGAAATGGGTTTATATATCTGTGGAATGACTGGGGTGGGGCAAAGAGCTCTCTGCTGAAGCTAGGTGTGAATGTTTCAGCTGACCACCTTCATTAGCATTTGAAGGCTTGGCTGAGCCTGGGAAAATGTTCTGTTGAGAGGTATTAAGATGTGCCTGGTTGTTTCCTCTCTGCTATTTTGCTGTTGTAATTTTAGAGTTTTTTAATACTGGTAGCCAGATTTAGCCCCCGGTGGCGCAGTGGGTTAAAGCACTGAGCTGCTGAGCTTGTTGATCGAAAGGTCGCAGGTTCGATTCCGGGGAGTGGCGTGAGCTTCCGTTGTTAGCCCTAGCTTCTGCCAACCTAGCAGTTCGAAAACATGCAAATGTGAGTAGATCAATAGGTACCGCTCCGGCGGGAAGGTAACGGCGCTCCATGCAGTCATGGCCACATGACCTTGGAGGTGTCTACGGACAACGCTGGCTCTTCGGCTTAGAAATGGAGATGAGCACCACACCCCAGAATCAGACATGACTGGACTTAATGTCAGGGGACTACCTTTACCTTTACCTTTCCTCTTCCTCCTCCTCCTCCTCCTCCTTCCTCGTTTTCTTCTTCCCCTTCCTCTTCTCCTCCTCTTCCTCCTCCTTTTCCTTCTCCACCTTTTTCCCTCTTCTTCCCCTTTATCTTTTTCACCTTCTTCTTCTTCCTCCTCCTCCTCTCCTCATGTTCTTCTTCCCTTTCCTCCTCTTCCCCTTCCTCCTCTTGGGAAGCCAGCTTT